>OV839569.1:56690768-57017655 GCA_929447395.1 Epistrophe grossulariae | reverse complement strand
ATGATGATGATGATGATGATGATGATGATGATGATGATGATGATGATGATGATGATGATGATGATGATGATGATGATGATGATGATGATGATGATGATGATGATGATGATGATGATGATGATGATGATGATGATGATGATGATGATGATGATGATGATGATGATGATGATGATGATGATGATGATGATGATGATGATGATGATGATGATGATGATGATGATGATGATGATGATGATGATGATGATGATGATGATGATGATGATGATGATGATGATGATGATGATGATGATGATGATGATGATGATGATGATGATGATGATGATGATGATGATGATGATGATGATGATGATGATGATGATGATGATGATGATGATGATGATGATGATGATGATGATGATGATGATGATGATGATGATGATGATGATGATGATGATGATGATGATGATGATGATGATGATGATGATGATGATGATGATGATGATGATGATGATGATGATGATGATGATGATGATGATGATGATGATGATGATGATGATGATGATGATGATGATGATGATGATGATGATGATGATGATGATGATGATGATGATGATGATGATGATGATGATGATGATGATGATGATGATGATGATGATGATGATGATGATGATGATGATGATGATGATGATGATGATGATGATGATGATGATGATGATGATGATGATGATGATGATGATGATGATGATGATGATGATGATGATGATGATGATGATGATGATGATGATGATGATGATGATGATGATGATGATGATGATGATGATGATGATGATGATGATGATGATGATGATGATGATGATGATGATGATGATGATGATGATGATGATGATGATGATGATGATGATGATGATGATGATGATGATGATGATGATGATGATGATGATGATGATGATGATGATGATGATGATGATGATGATGATGATGATGATGATGATGATGATGATGATGATGATGATGATGATGATGATGATGATGATGATGATGATGATGATGATGATGATGATGATGATGATGATGATGATGAGATGATGATGATGATGATGATGATGATGATGATGATGATGATGATGATGATGATGATGATGATGATGATGATGATGATGATGATGATGATGATGATGATGATGATGATGATGATGATGATGATGATGATGATGATGATGATGATGATGATGATGATGATGATGATGATGATGATGATGATGATGATGATGATGATGATGATGATGATGATGATGATGATGATGATGATGATGATGATGATGATGATGATGATGATGATGATGATGATGATGATGATGATGATGATGATGATGATGATGATGATGATGATGATGATGATGATGATGATGATGATGATGATGATGATGATGATGATGATGATGATGATGATGATGATGATGATGATGATGATGATGATGATGATGATGATGATGATGATGATGATGATGATGATGATGATGATGATGATGATGATGATGATGATGATGATGATGATGATGATGATGATGATGATGATGATGATGATGATGATGATGATGATGATGATGATGATGATGATGATGATGATGATGATGATGATGATGATGATGATGATGATGATGATGATGATGATGATGATGATGATGATGATGATGATGATGATGATGATGATGATGATGATGATGATGATGATGATGATGATGATGATGATGATGATGATGATGATGATGATGATGATGATGATGATGATGATGATGATGATGATGATGATGATGATGATGATGATGATGATGATGATGATGATGATGATGATGATGATGATGATGATGATGATGATGATGATGATGATGATGATGATGATGATGATGATGATGATGATGATGATGATGATGATGATGATGATGATGATGATGATGATGATGATGATGATGATGATGATGATGATGATGATGATGATGATGATGATGATGATGATGATGATGATGATGATGATGATGATGATGATGATGATGATGATGATGATGATGATGATGATGATGATGATGATGATGATGATGATGATGATGATGATGATGATGATGATGATGATGATGATGATGATGATGATGATGATGATGATGATGATGATGATGATGATGATGATGATGATGATGATGATGATGATGATGATGATGATGATGATGATGATGATGATGATGATGATGATGATGATGATGATGATGATGATGATGATGATGATGATGATGATGATGATGATGATGATGATGATGATGATGATGATGATGATGATGATGATGATGATGATGATGATGATGATGATGATGATGATGATGATGATGATGATGATGATGATGATGATGATGATGATGATGATGATGATGATGATGATGATGATGATGATGATGATGATGATGATGATGATGATGATGATGATGATGATGATGATGATGATGATGATGATGATGATGATGATGATGATGATGATGATGATGATGATGATGATGATGATGATGATGATGATGATGATGATGATGATGATGATGATGATGATGATGATGATGATGATGATGATGATGATGATGATGATGATGATGATGATGATGATGATGATGATGATGATGATGATGATGATGATGATGATGATGATGATGATGATGATGATGATGATGATGATGATGATGATGATGATGATGATGATGATGATGATGATGATGATGATGATGATGATGATGATGATGATGATGATGATGATGATGATGATGATGATGATGATGATGATGATGATGATGATGATGATGATGATGATGATGATGATGATGATGATGATGATGATGATGATGATGATGATGATGATGATGATGATGATGATGATGATGATGATGATGATGATGATGATGATGATGATGATGATGATGATGATGATGATGATGATGATGATGATGATGATGATGATGATGATGATGATGATGATGATGATGATGATGATGATGATGATGATGATGATGATGATGATGATGATGATGATGATGATGATGATGATGATGATGATGATGATGATGATGATGATGATGATGATGATGATGATGATGATGATGATGATGATGATGATGATGATGATGATGATGATGATGATGATGATGATGATGATGATGATGATGATGATGATGATGATGATGATGATGATGATGATGATGATGATGATGATGATGATGATGATGATGATGATGATGATGATGATGATGATGATGATGATGATGATGATGATGATGATGATGATGATGATGATGATGATGATGATGATGATGATGATGATGATGATAATAATAATATTTAGTGACGCCCTTACCAACTCGAGCGTAATATCTGGGCATCTGGCGAAAGGAACAATGTTTCTAATATTCAAAAAAGGAGACCCCAACAAACCGGAGAACTACAGGCCAATAACTTGCCTGTCGGTTTTGTACAAACTTTTAACTGCCCTCATCAGCAACAAAATTTACGAGCACTGCTTTGACAATAACATCATAGAAGAAGAACAAAAAGGCTGCATCAGAAATGCACTTGGTTGTAAACACCAATTAACCATAGATGCCATTATTCTTAAACAGGCGCAAACAAAGAAATACCTTGGTATAACGCAAAACACACGAATCGACCACACGAGGCTAAAGACTGAGTTCACTGAAAAGTACAAAAAAAAACTTACCAAAGTACTAAACACCAAATTGTCAGCAAAGAACCTAATAGAAAGTATTAACTCCTGGGCAATACCATCGCTTAGTTACTCATTTGGTATCCTTAAATGGTCAGATACGGACCTAAATGAACTTGATAGATTAACAAGGAGATTACTAACAAAATTCCGTTGCCTCCATCCGAATTCATCAGTACATCACTTGTATCTTACAAGAAAAGAAGGTGGTAGAGGGCTTCTTAATATCTTTAAAATGTGCAGGATGTTAGAAACAAAAATGAAAAATAAAATTCTTCGCTCACCTGAAGAAATAATTTCAAAAGCACGTGTTCTAGATGGCAACTACACGCCCCTGAACCTGAAAAACACGATTGAAGAAGATCCAGTGGAAATAGTTTTATTAGACGAAGAAAGATACCTGAATAGGAGCCTCCATGGAAAATTCCCGAAAGCCCTACGTGAGGAACACATCGACAAAACCAGTTCCTTAGAATGGCTTAGAAATGGATACCTATTTCCAGAGACCGAAGGATTTATAATCGCCATTCAAGACAAAGTTATAAAAACTAGGAATTATGAAAAACACTGCCTAGGTGCGGATGTGATCGACAGGTGTAGGAAGTGTGGTAAACCAGGTGAAACTATCGAACATATAATAGCAGGGTGCTCTGTGCTGTCAAATTCGGCATACTTAGGCAGACACAATCAACTAGCTAAAATTATTCACCAGGAGTTAGCAAAAAAGTATGGGCTGATAGAGAACTTGGTACCTTTCTACAAATACCAACCATCGGAAGTGCTAGAGTCGAGAAACCATATTTTGTACTGGGATCGACCAATACTAACAGATCGGACAGTTGACTATAATCGCCCAGATATTGTTCTTATAGATACAAGACTTAAAACAGGAATGATCATAGACATCGCAGTCCCATTAACTAATAACATCCCAAGAACTGAAGCAGAAAAAACAACAAAATATGAAAACCTAGCTATCGAAATAAAATCAGTATGGCAGCTGGAAAAAGTAGAAAAAGTAGAAAAAGTATGATGATGATGATGATGATGATGATGATGATGATGATGATGATGATGATGATGATGATGATGATGATGATGATGATGATGATGATGATGATGATGATGATGATGATGATGATGATGATGATGATGATGATGATGATGATGATGATGATGATGATGATGATGATGATGATGATGATGATGATGATGATGATGATGATGATGATGATGATGATGATGATGATGATGATGATGATGATGATGATGATGATGATGATGATGATGATGATGATGATGATGATGATGATGATGATGATGATGATGATGATGATGATGATGATGATGATGATGATGATGATGATGATGATGATGATGATGATGATGATGATGATGATGATGATGATGATGATGATGATGATGATGATGATGATGATGATGATGATGATGATGATGATGATGATGATGATGATGATGATGATGATGATGATGATGATGATGATGATGATGATGATGATGATGATGATGATGATGATGATGATGATGATGATGATGATGATGATGATGATGATGATGATGATGATGATGATGATGATGATGATGATGATGATGATGATGATGATGATGATGATGATGATGATGATGATGATGATGATGATGATGATGATGATGATGATGATGATGATGATGATGATGATGATGATGATGATGATGATGATGATGATGATGATGATGATGATGATGATGATGATGATGATGATGATGATGATGATGATGATGATGATGATGATGATGATGATGATGATGATGATGATGATGATGATGATGATGATGATGATGATGATGATGATGATGATGATGATGATGATGATGATGATGATGATGATGATGATGATGATGATGATGATGATGATGATGATGATGATGATGATGATGATGATGATGATGATGATGATGATGATGATGATGATGATGATGATGATGATGATGATGATGATGATGATGATGATGATGATGATGATGATGATGATGATGATGATGATGATGATGATGATGATGATGATGATGATGATGATGATGATGATGATGATGATGATGATGATGATGATGATGATGATGATGATGATGATGATGATGATGATGATGATGATGATGATGATGATGATGATGATGATGATGATGATGATGATGATGATGATGATGATGATGATGATGATGATGATGATGATGATGATGATGATGATGATGATGATGATGATGATGATGATGATGATGATGATGATGATGATGATGATGATGATGATGATGATGATGATGATGATGATGATGATGATGATGATGATGATGATGATGATGATGATGATGATGATGATGATGATGATGATGATGATGATGATGATGATGATGATGATGATGATGATGATGATGATGATGATGATGATGATGATGATGATGATGATGATGATGATGATGATGATGATGATGATGATGATGATGATGATGATGATGATGATGATGATGATGATGATGATGATGATGATGATGATGATGATGATGATGATGATGATGATTGATGATGATGATGATGATGATGATGATGATGATGATGATGATGATGATGATGATGATGATGATGATGATGATGATGATGATTATGATGATGATGATGATGATGATGATGATGATGATGATGATGATGATGATGATGATGATGATGATGATGATGATGATGATGATGATGATGATGATGATGATGATGATGATGATGATGATGATGATGATGATGATGATGATGATGATGATGATGATGATGATGATGATGATGATGATGATGATGATGATGATGATGATGATGATGATGATGATGATGATGATGATGATGATGATGATGATGATGATGATGATGAATGATGATGATGATGATGATGATGATGATGATGATGATGATGATGATGATGATGATGATGATGATGATGATGATGATGATGATGATGATGATGATGATGATGATGATGATGATGATGATGATGATGATGATGATGATGATGATGATGATGATGATGATGATGATGATGATGATGATGATGATGATGATGATGATGATGATGATGATGATGATGATGATGATGATGATGATGATGAATGATGATGATGATGATGATGATGATGATGATGATGATGATGATGATGATGATGATGATGATGATGATGATGATGATGATGATGATGATGATGATGATGATGATGATGATGATGATGATGATGATGATGATGATGATGATGATGATGATGATGATGATGATGATGATGATGATGATGATGATGATGATGATGATGATGATGATGATGATGATGATGATGATGATGATGATGATGATGATGATGATGATGATGATGATGATGATGATGATGATGATGATGATGATGATGATGATGATGATGATGATGATGATGATGATGATGATGATGATGATGATGATGATGATGATGATGATGATGATGATGATGATGATGATGATGATGATGATGATGATGATGATGATGATGATGATGATGATGATGATGATGATGATGATGATGATGATGATGATGATGATGATGATGATGATGATGATGATGATGATGATGATGATGATGATGATGATGATGATGATGATGATGATGATGATGATGATGATGATGATGATGATGATGATGATGATGATGATGATGATGATGATGATGATGATGATGATGATGATGATGATGATGATGATGATGATGATGATGATGATGATGATGATGATGATGATGATGATGATGATGATGATGATGATGATGATGATGATGATGATGATGATGATGATGATGATGATGATGATGATGATGATGATGATGATGATGATGATGATGATGATGATGATGATGATGATGATGATGATGATGATGATGATGATGATGATGATGATGATGATGATGATGATGATGATGATGATGATGATGATGATGATGATGATGATGATGATGATGATGATGATGATGATGATGATGATGATGATGATGATGATGATGATGATGATGATGATGATGATGATGATGATGATGATGATGATGATGATGATGATGATGATGATGATGATGATGATGATGATGATGATGATGATGATGATGATGATGATGATGATGATGATGATGATGATGATGATGATGATGATGATGATGATGATGATGATGATGATGATGATGATGATGATGATGATGATGATGATGATGATGATGATGATGATGATGATGATGATGATGATGATGATGATGATGATGATGATGATGATGATGATGATGATGATGATGATGATGATGATGATGATGATGATGATGATGATGATGATGATGATGATGATGATGATGATGATGATGATGATGATGATGATGATGATGATGATGATGATGATGATGATGATGATGATGATGATGATGATGATGAGATGATGATGATGATGATGATGATGATGATGATGATGATGATGATGATGATGATGATGATGATGATGATGATGATGATGATGATGATGATGATGATGATGATGATGATGATGATGATGATGATGATGATGATGATGATGATGATGATGATGATGATGATGATGATGATGATGATGATGATGATGATGATGATGATGATGATGATGATGATGATGATGATGATGATGATGATGATGATGATGATGATGATGATGATGATGATGATGATGATGATGATGATGATGATGATGATGATGATGATGATGATGATGATGATGATGATGATGATGATGATGATGATGATGATGATGATGATGATGATGATGATGATGATGATGATGATGATGATGATGATGATGATGATGATGATGATGATGATGATGATGATGATGATGATGATGATGATGATGATGATGATGATGATGATGATGATGATGATGATGATGATGATGATGATGATGATGATGATGATGATGATGATGATGATGATGATGATGATGATGATGATGATGATGATGATGATGATGATGATGATGATGATGATGATGATGATGATGATGATGATGATGATGATGATGATGATGATGATGATGATGATGATGATGATGATGATGATGATGATGATGATGATGATGATGATGATGATGATGATGATGATGATGATGATGATGATGATGATGATGATGATGATGATGATGATGATGATGATGATGATGATGATGATGATGATGATGATGATGATGATGATGATGATGATGATGATGATGATGATGATGATGATGATGATGATGATGATGATGATGATGATGATGATGATGATGATGATGATGATGATGATGATGATGATGATGATGATGATGATGATGATGATGATGATGATGATGATGATGATGATGATGATGATGATGATGATGATGATGATGATGATGATGATGATGATGATGATGATGATGATGATGATGATGATGATGATGATGATGATGATGATGATGATGATGATGATGATGATGATGATGATGATGATGATGATGATGATGATGATGATGATGATGATGATGATGATGATGATGATGATGATGATGATGATGATGATGATGATGATGATGATGATGATGATGATGATGATGATGATGATGATGATGATGATGATGATGATGATGATGATGATGATGATGATGATGATGATGATGATGATAATAATAATAATATTTAGTGACGCCCTTACCAACTCGAGCGTAATATCTGGGCATCTGGCGAAAGGAACAATGTTTCTAATATTCAAAAAAGGAGACCCCAACAAACCGGAGAACTACAGGCCAATAACTTGCCTGTCGGTTTTGTACAAACTTTTAACTGCCCTCATCAGCAACAAAATTTACGAGCACTGCTTTGACAATAACATCATAGAAGAAGAACAAAAAGGCTGCATCAGAAATGCACTTGGTTGTAAACACCAATTAACCATAGATGCCATTATTCTTAAACAGGCGCAAACAAAGAAATACCTTGGTATAACGCAAAACACACGAATCGACCACACGAGGCTAAAGACTGAGTTCACTGAAAAGTACAAAAAAAAACTTACCAAAGTACTAAACACCAAATTGTCAGCAAAGAACCTAATAGAAAGTATTAACTCCTGGGCAATACCATCGCTTAGTTACTCATTTGGTATCCTTAAATGGTCAGATACGGACCTAAATGAACTTGATAGATTAACAAGGAGATTACTAACAAAATTCCGTTGCCTCCATCCGAATTCATCAGTACATCGCTTGTATCTTACAAGAAAAGAAGGTGGTAGAGGGCTTCTTAATATCTTTAAAATGTGCAGGATGTTAGAAACAAAAATGAAAAATAAAATTCTTCGCTCACCTGAAGAAATAATTTCAAAAGCACGTGTTCTAGATGGCAACTACACGCCCCTGAACCTGAAAAACACGATTGAAGAAGATCCAGTGGAAATAGTTTTATTAGACGAAGAAAGATACCTGAATAGGAGCCTCCATGGAAAATTCCCGAAAGCCCTACGTGAGGAACACATCGACAAAACCAGTTCCTTAGAATGGCTTAGAAATGGATACCTATTTCCAGAGACCGAAGGATTTATAATCGCCATTCAAGACAAAGTTATAAAAACTAGGAATTATGAAAAACACTGCCTAGGTGCGGATGTGATCGACAGGTGTAGGAAGTGTGGTAAACCAGGTGAAACTATCGAACATATAATAGCAGGGTGCTCTGTGCTGTCAAATTCGGCATACTTAGGCAGACACAATCAACTAGCTAAAATTATTCACCAGGAGTTAGCAAAAAAGTATGGGCTGATAGAGAACTTGGTACCTTTCTACAAATACCAACCATCGGAAGTGCTAGAGTCGAGAAACCATATTTTGTACTGGGATCGACCAATACTAACAGATCGGACAGTTGACTATAATCGCCCAGATATTGTTCTTATAGATACAAGACTTAAAACAGGAATGATCATAGACATCGCAGTCCCATTAACTAATAACATCCCAAGAACTGAAGCAGAAAAAACAACAAAATATGAAAACCTAGCTATCGAAATAAAATCAGTATGGCAGCTGGAAAAAGTTAACATCCACCCTATTGTCATATCCGCAGAAGGACTTATGTCGAAAAATATGAAGAAAAACCTGGAACTGATAGGAGTTAATGCAAACATTGTAAAAACAGGACAGAAGGCAGTAGTGCTGCAGACGTGCCATATAGTTACAAAATTCCTAAACTAATATTAAAAAAAAAAAAAAAAAAAAAAAAAAAAAAAGATTTGTAAATGGATATGGAATAAGGGTTTGGTGAGATAGAGTGAACTCTCTCCTCATCAACGTCCGAGCCGAATAAAAACGATCGGTGAAATTTTTCCAGCTCATGCAGCTGAGAAAGTGCAAGAAGTCGATAATAATAATAATAATAATAATAATAATTATGATTGAATGATTTGACCAAATTGGATATAATTTGGAGTGCGTGAAGTTAGCCCCCCTTTTTTGGAATTTGCTATTTTTGAAAGTTGTTCCAGGTTGTTCCCGATTTGTTCCGCATTGTTCCAATTTCGAATTTTGCCCATAACTTTTGAAATTTTGAACATAGGGGTCCAAAAACTTGGAACAATGTTCAGAACAACTAGAACAATCTGGAACAACTTTCAAAAATTTGATTTTCGAAAAAAGGGGGGCTAGGTCAAAATTGGTTTTTTTGGCTCTAAAACCCCCATTTTTGAATATTTTTCAAAAAAAACTTGGAACAATGCGGAACAATGCGGAACAAATCGGGAACAACCTGGAACAACTTTCAAAAACAGCAAATTCCAAAACAAAGGGGCTAACGCACTCGGATATGATATTTTAAATATAATAAATGAATCATTGCAACATGGAGTGTTCCCTAAGTCTCTACAAAAGTCTGTTGTAAACTGTAGTCCGTGTTGCAAAAATACCAAATCTTTAAGAAGCGCGCTTGAATATATGTATTTAGGCCAGTTAATATGTTACCGAGTACCGACAATGGAAAAAATTATCGAAAGAGATAGTAAGCAAGCAACCACATCAAAACTCAAAATATTTTTTGACGACTTGAATTGGTTATAAATGCAAAAATATTATTTTTTGGACTGTGGACTTATGACCCTGTGCCAGTATTTATGTGTCCAGTAACTAATCAGAACTTTACTCAAACATTGTGAAACAAGCCCTTAAGCTTGTTATAGCTATATACATAATTAATAATAAATCAAAATAAAAAAAAATATTCTTAAGATTCTTCAACGTAACATTGATGGATTATCAAAAAAATATGTGCACGACTGGGTTTCACGAACTTGCTCTTATGTGCGATCACACTGTGTTTTTAAAGTTTTAATACATCAAAAACTATTTATGAGAACAAAAAATTAAAAATCGTTTTTTTTTTAAATAGTTTTTTATATATAAAATTTTGAAAAAAAATGGTACGCAGTTTTTAAGCATTTATTATTGCGGAATTAAAAAATTAATTAAAAAAATATCATCTACCCATTTTCGAAATATGGAAATTTCAAAAAATAATTTCGAAAATTATTTTAAAAATAAATAATTTTTTTTTTGAAAATTTTGGTATGCAATATTATTAGAACTTATTTGAAGCTTTTATGAAAAAAAAATTCATTAAAATCAGTTCAACTGATAATGAGATAGTCGAAAAACAAGAAAATGGTTCTATGAGAGATACCATTTTTAAACCGTAGATTTTTTTTTTTCATTAATATGGTAGATCGCATAATATTAGATCACACACAAATTTTAATCAAAATCGTAGGATTTTTCAATACCGGTTTTTAAACATTTGTATGTGAGGTACAGTTATTTTTGGTTATAAGAATAATTAAAAATCTGGTAGACAATGTTAAAAAACTGCTGGGTACCAAGTTTATTAAAAATTTTTAAACTTTTTTTAAAAATCCCAAAAAAAAAATTGTTGAAAATTTTAGTACCTATACAAAACTTTTAAAACTTTTTCAAACATTCCCCCAAAAAAAATGGTGAATATCAGTTAAACAGTTTTTGAGAAAATCGAAATTCAAAAATATGGTTTTATGGGACTTACCATTGTTCGGAAATGTTTTTTTTACAAAATGGTTTTTTGTAAAAAAAAATGTACTTAATTTTTTTTTTTAAGGGCCACGTTTTTGAGTAAAATAAGATTTTTCATTTTTTCCAAAAAAAAATTTGTATGGCAGGTATCGTTGTTTTTGGTCTTAAAAAAATGAAAAAAAGGATGGGGATATTGTCCAAAAAACGCTAGGTACCAACTTTGAAGAAAATCGACGGACCCGTTTAGGCTGCAGCCGAAAGGACAGACAGACGGACAGAATTGCGAGACCCACTTTTTTCGACTTCGCTATCATCGTAATGTCAAGTTTGATCAAAATCCCGAGTTCGATTTTTTTACGAATCCATAACTTGCCGAATACCGTATGTAGTTCCTATATATATCGGAAGTAAAAATATCTCGATCTTGAACTCATAAGAAAACACAAGCCTTCAAGAAACTCATGTCTAAACCAAAACACATGTGAAATAATAGCCCCAAAACGGTAGGAATCATATTTGGTTCATAAATCAGTTTAGCATAAGATTCTTCAAGTTAATTCTAAAAATAAAATATTCCGACTCACTTATCCAGGCATAATGCACTCTAAATCATGTAGATCTTACCTTATTATCTCTCCTCAATTTCTTCCCTCTTCAACTTGAAATTAGATAATTTCATATATGGAAGTAACCACTTTCCCATAATCAATAGTATATTATGTCTCGGAAAACGCAGCCATCACTCCATACCAACTTCTAAATTCCAAACTGATCGTGCATATATTGGACTCGATTTCAGTCCAATCTTCAATATTTCAATAAACACCCACATTCCCCCATGTATACATATGTATACATTAATCAAGAAACAGCTAAAATAATCAAAAGTCTTCAATATGCCGCCGATATATGTAGGTACATTTATTCCATATAAACACAACACACCCAGCTTTAAACAATTTTCCCTTGGTGGAACCTTTGAAAAATGTTTGAATTCCGTCAAAGGGAAAACCCCTGATTCATATCCGTTGCTTAAAAACGCACATTTCCAAGTGAAAAATCATATTACATATATACATATTCTATGTCTGTTCAAAACGGGATACCTCACCACTTTCGCGCTAATCCTATTATAATCCTATCCATACTATTGCATGCAATGATTTAAGCATTAAATTATTACCAGATTCAAAAATATCCAACTCCCTTTAAATTGATCATTTGTATTTATTGTCTAAATGCAACGATTTAAGCCTAGTACGCTGCTGATGCGAAACGAAATTTGTCTGTGATCTCCAAACAGACAACGAAACGCTTGCGAAAACACAACGGAAAATATCCTTGGAGAGTTTCACTAATTCCAAAAACAAAATCAAACATAAACGCAAAAATCAGAGAAACCCGGATGGGCCATGATGTAAGAAAATGATAAAAAAAAAACACAAATAAAACTCAAATGTCATTTTTCCGCACTCAATAAATAGTCTGTATAATTAATTCAGTGCGAAAAAGGAGCGGAGACTTCTCCAAATAAGCTTCTACAATTATAAATTTCGCTCTTCGAACAGCGTACTGCAAAACGAAATTTTCCGTTTCTGATTTCGCTGTCATTTTTGTATGGGATTTTTCGTTTTGCATCAGCAGCGTACTAGGCTTTATACTGAACCCAGAATCAATTTTATTTAGTAGGTATTAAATGAACTAGGTTGGGACTGACTGGGCTGACTAGAAGGGTTTGTTGATTGAGGCCGTAGTCTATCGGACAGTAAGGGACATTTAAAGTAAAATAAGTAAAAACTTAAGCACGTCAATAGCCTAAAGTGACTAATAATATGTATAGTTAGAAAAAAAAAATTAATCAAGAATGAATAAATTAGGCCAATTGACATAAAAACAATCACTTTTTAAAATTTTATTTCATAAGAACTCAATTTTTTGAAATCGAGAGTTGGAGTTTATTTTAGGTATGTATATTTACCTAAAACAATTATAAGCAACCAATCCCAATAAATACATAGGAATTATGTTATTGAGCATAAATCATTTAAGTGCTCTCCCAAGCTTTTTTGTTTGATTTTTTTTTTCTGGTCGTTGGTCTTGGTGCATTTAAAAGATGAAAGATACTTTACAGGACCAGATAAAAATTAAAAATTCATCTCTAATCAAAAAAAAAAAACAAGTACACCGCCATATCTTCACAACAACCAACCTTCTTTTCTTTGATTCGTTTTTATCATCCTTATTTTTCGTGTACCTACTTTGTCTTGTAAATCATCTTGAAAGTTGGGAGAAAACATAATTATGTATACAACTTAGCCACCCTCTTTCGGTAAGATTTTCATGGAGGATTAGCGCTTTAGACTCTATACACTCATCAGGAATCATCTCATTCCCTCGAACATTTCAATTGATTTTTTTTTTTGGAAGATGTTTAAATTTATTACAGCATAGAATTATACACGCGGCATTAATAAAAAAACCTCTGGTGGCATGACCCTCCATCGTTTTTGTATTGATTCTATATTTTTCATAAGAAAAACAAGACATTTAAGAAACTTTCCGGTGGAGTGGTATAATTATTGTAGATACAGAGAAAAAGCAAAATAATAAAAAAAAAAGAACTCTCATCCTGCTTCAACGAGGACTTGGCATTGCATTGGTTCGGCGAAATGGTCCTCCGGGCATTAACATTTTCCGTCATGACGCGTTTTTCTCCATCCGTATATCTGTTGGCCTCTTCATTAAAGTAAAAGGAAATGGAATCTTCCCGTTTGTCAACCAGATATATGTATAAGGTGGTGGATAATTTGAATGCTTTTGCTGTCACGTAGTGACTGGAATGAATTTTTGACATTTAAATCATTGAAGAGGTATAAGTACCTACAATCTATCAACGTTATAATAGAAATATAGATGTTATTTAAATTAATAATTATCAATTTATTTGAAAATTATTATTTATTTTGACTATTTAAATATCTACCTACATATTGTATACATACATACATATGTAAGTTATACTCTGTTCAACAAAAATTTTCAGTACAGGGCTTATGGTAGACCTTTTTCAGAAGCAGATGGCGCTAAAAAAAATAGGAAGCCACTGACTTACGCACACGTATTGTTGTTGTGATTCCTCGCAAAAAGTCGTGCATCCTACCATAACCGTTGTATCCCACAGATGTTGGGCATGGGATGGATACCTACTGATGAACGATCGTGAGTCATTTTTGATGGTTGTTTTGAAATTATGCTCATCTCACCAGAGTCTCCATTACCATTGCCAATTGTAAGCGAAGTGCTTTTCAGTAGATTTTGTTTTAGAATTTTTGGATTTGAAGCTTTTGAGAACAAATGTATTAAGTTGATTATGTAAAGTGTTGTCGTTTTGCTTTTCCCCAGGCGCTGATTATATACAGCGTGTTTTCTAACCGCTTCTCTGACATTTTTTTTTTGGATATCACGATGCAAGTCGCTATTTCTTATATATCAAGGGGCATTTATTATTCCACGAAGGACTTTGTTTTGGAATTTTTTGATGGTTTCAGCATTTGTTTTCTTTGTACAACCCCACATTATAGCATTATTTTGTTATGGATAGATAAGTCAGAATTCTTACCCAGTAACCAATACATTTTTCTATATATATGTTTATATATAGGTTATATAGGCTTGCAGAGTTAAAGTCTGCAGTCGATAAGAAAATCGATGGAAACGGGAAACAAATAGTGGAAATGTGCGAAACTATCGGACTTACATTACTAAATGGCCGGCCAAAAAGTGACAAAGAAGGAAATTTAACATTTATAAGGGGTGCTGCATGCTCAACAATTGATTACTGTCTCATCAAAGGTAAATGTTTTGAGTGTGTTGATGATTTTGAGGTAAATGAGCTTATCTATTCAGACCATCAACCAATATCGGCAAAGATTAAACTCAACTCTGATGTAGATAACGCTGTTGAAAGTTGTTTCTTGTTGCCAAAATTGCAATGGAAGGGCAAATTACGGGAGAGGTACAAATCAAACCTTAATCAGGAACTGATGTTGATAAATCAGAGTTCATTTGAAACTATCAACGGAACAGATGGGCTGACAACCTGTATAATCAAAGCTGCAAGACCGTTTCAGTCGCCAGAACGAAAAATAGGAAAACAGCCCTGATATGACTGGGAATGCGAATCAGCTAGAAAAAAGTCGTTTGCCTTCTTACGGCTACTAAGAAAAAATGGAACCACGTATAGCAAATATCTGTACCAAGAAGCAAACAAAAAGTACAAAATTATCTGTGAGCAGAAACAAAAAGCTTTCAGACTCAGAATGGTAGCGTTGCTAAAAGATGTTAAAGACAGCAGATCCTTCTGGAAGATTGCCAAGGCAATAAATGGCACAACCTTTCGACAGAATATAAAAGTAGATGCTCCTGTTTTAGCAACTCACTTCGAAATACTTTTGAATAACTGCACCCTCAATGAAAATATATTACACTTTGCGTTACCGTTTATAGAGGAAGAATCACTTGATCGGCCAATAACCACACAAGATGTGAGCAGAGTCATAAACCGCTGCAATGCTAACAAAGCCCCTGGGGAAGACCGTATCCCATATGAATTCTTCACAAACTCTACTGAAGCCTTTCTTGAAGAGCTTACAAAGGCTTACAACTTTATTTTTAACTGTAGAACGACACCAAATAGCTTCAAGAAAAATATAATTTTTCCTCTATTAAAGAAAGGTGACCCGAAAGACCCAAGTAACTATAGAGGGATCTCATTCCTCAATACAGTTACCAAGATATTTACGGGGATCATGTTGGAAAGACTTACTAACTGGATTTGAGAAAAAGATCTTCTAAGTGAATTTCAAGCCGGTTTCCGAAAAGACTACTCTACGGTTGACAACATATTCGCCCTTACTTGCATCGCGCGGACGTACCTGGATAGAGGAAACAAATTATACGCGTTCATTGTAGACTTTAAAGCAGCGTTCGACTCAATAGACAGAAGAGCTCTATTCTTCAAACTGAGTAACCTAGGCATATCAACGAAGATGCTAAATGTTTTGCAAAGTCTGTATGAAGACAATCTCACGGCAGTATGGGATGGAAACAAATTGTCTCATTGGTTTCAAACTAAAACAGGAGTCAGACAGGGATGCCTTCTGAGTCCAGTGCTATTCTCAATTTTCCTTGATGACCTCGCAGAATTACTACCTGGTGGAATAGTTTTTGATGGAGTTGTAATAAAGCTTCTACTATATGCAGATGATATTGTCGTGCTAGCAGAAAGTCCGAACATGGTGCAACTTATGATAAATAAACTCCAACAATATTGTCACCTCTGGAACCTACAACTAAATACTGCGAAATCAAAGATCATGATTTTCCGCAAAGGTATAAGTGGAAGATTTGCTAGAAACGAAAAATGGACATGAAACAATGAAGACCTCGAGATAGTTAGGGAGTATAAATATCTTGGTGTCCTCATGACCCCACAGCTATCTTTCAGAAAACATCTGCAACACAAACTCAAAGAATCTAAACGTGCAATTAATAGAAGCTGAAATGGTGTATTGAGCAAGAGAAATATAGCTCCGAGCTCGAAATATAAAATTTTCGATGCAGTTATGAGATCCATAATATGCTATGCTGCACAAGTTTGGGGGATATTTCAATATGAAGAGGTGGAACAACTGCTAAAATATTTTGTAAAAAAAATCTTCAGACTACCATATAATACCCCAAATTATATGGTGCATCTGGAAACTGGTCCATTTCTTATATATCCAGAAAGTAATGCTTCAATCTAGTAACCGTCTACCTCATAAAATTGCGAAGTATCTTCAAAGAGGAAACCTACAATTTTTTGGTGAATGGTCCAAGCTAGCCATCGACCACAACGTCAGTTTAAGTGATTACAACGAGGGTCCCTTAAAGAGTGAGTTAGGAGACCTAATCACAAAAATAGAAGAGTCTTCGAGAAACAAATTTAAGAGACAAATCCAACAAAGTCAGTCACGAAATACATATAAGTTACTTCAACATGACCTTGGCGAAAATAACCACTTTGATGACAACTTCAACCTGGATATGATATCTACCATTTTTAAAACCAGGGGAGAGCTATTATATTTAAACTACCTGCCTTACATAAATAACACAGATGTGGAGTGCATTATGTGCAATCTAGGGGTAAGGGAAGACATACTACACTTCGTGGGTACCTGTCCCATACTTAGTCCAACAAGAAGATCAGTTTGGGGAAAAAGTACGCTATCAATGGATGAAATCCTGCGAATCTTCAACGGAGAAAACTGGAACCTGCTATATAACTTCATAAGAACTGCATTTAAATACCGACAACAAATAATAAACGAAGCATTTTAACTATATACATATATACAAATATCATTACATTAATATTAAAACAAGATTAGCTACATATATTATTCAGAAAAACACTCATTCTCGGCTGACGGCAAAAGCCAATGCTATTGTGTATTTTGTAAAAAAAAAAATAACTTCTGAAATTATAGAAATAATAAAGCACCACTACTACTACTACTACTACTACTACTATATAGGTTAAGTTCTTCTCTTTTCTTTTTAATGTGCTCTTTCCACTTTAGCTTGGCATCCGAAGTCATTCCAAGGTATTTGGCAGTATTGGTGTAAGGTACAGCTTTACTGTTAATAAAAATTGGAACATTAATAATCTTTTTGTTGGTAAAGTTTATATGATCACATTTATAATTATATAGTTATAATTTGAGATGTGTAAGTTTTAATTTTTAACCATTTCAAATCATTCAAATCACAGATTAAACAAATAGTTGTGGCTGAAATTAAACAATTATTAATATAAGAAAATACTTAATATTTTCATCCAAAATACAACAAAAATCCTTTATTCAAAAAATATGTCTTATAAAATCAAATGATTGAATATAATATATTTTTTCAAAATATAATTTAATAAAAAAAACTAGAGGCTTTAATAAAACTAAGTAAATTCAGTATTAGTCCAGTAACTTTGTCGTTAGGTCCAGTAGTTCTGGATTTTTAGTATGTTGTTTATTATATTGGCCTATGATTCGAGTCTCAGACTGTGTGCCTTTAAATACGGATGCTTTAATTTTAATTGAAGAATATATTCAAACAATCTAGAAAGATATGTAACGATCATATTCTACGAACCAAATTTTCTTTTCAACAAACAAAATTATTAAAGAACAGTGGAAACACATAACAATTAAATTCTACCTATAGCTTTTTTTAAAGCCAATCTTCAATTTTCTTTTTTTTAAGTGCAGTGTAGCAAACAACGTTTTCAACAGATCATAGAGATTACTATCGGAGGGTTTAAACTTTATACCTTTCATATTACCAAAATCATATTTTGATATTTATTAATAACTTTTAAAATGTTTGTTTGTTCGTGTTTACTGTTTAGTTATTTTTTTAGGAAATAAGCTACATATTTAGCATTCTTTTGTGAGTTTTTCTTCTTCTTCAAAAAAAACTTTGCAAGGATTAGGTTTTTCATTTATTGAAAGTTTTAGACTTAAGATTTTAATAATAAAACATTTGAAAGATACGAATTAACTGTAGTTAAGTTCCTACTGAATGAAAATACTGTTTCTCAAGTTAATTATGGAGCTGGAGCCCAAGGTGGCTAAAGCCCTTCAACATTTAAATAAAATACATATCGTGCCGCTTTGCCCGTCGACGAAGATTCGATCATGTCATCAGCAAAGATATTCTTCGCCTTGTCCTCATTGGCAGAACAGTCAAGCCCAAAGTCTTTCCGACTCTGCTTCAACAATTGCAGTTGTGCCATACACATCTCGTTTCATTCTTCTGAAAACGTCAATCTGCATAAGCTAGTATTTCCACAAACGTTTAAAAAACTGTACAATTTTTGAAAGATGTTAAAAAGTCAATTGATTTTGATTCAGACATCTTCGAAAGGATATTTATTTAGCGCATGAAAACTTATTCCAAATTACCGTTACCAATAACAAAACAAAGATTTAATTAGATGTTCACCATATTATGCCCTCTTTAAATATTGTTTAATATCTGTACAAAAAATTGTACTGATTTCGCCGCCCCAGTCAAAATAATGCCCTAGACAACTGCCTACAGACAGGTTCCACACCGTTAATAATAAGAAAACTTTTAAAAATGTTAATAAGTTGTTCTTCTTAAAATCAATCATATTATGTCTCTATCAATATCATACAATACTATTTGTGCCTCATATATGAGTGTCATAGCAAAGTAGCTCCAATAAAGCTTAAACTATTTCAAAATCAATAGATCAATTTGTATTAAAATTAATCACAGTCCTCTTAAGGTCATAGCAATTTTAATTTGAATACTTGAGACGAAACTTTCTCATTTTTTGGCAGACGAGTATATTACCACTTGATCAATTAATCAGGCGCTTCGCTTAAATAAATAAGACGAAAAAAACCAAACCCGGCTGTATCCAATATCACATAAATATACTTACATTTATTACACATAAATTGCCCTGGAAACATGCATCTGCCAATTTGTTTCTTTTGCCCGAAGGAAGCACACTATACCTACTTATAGGCATTTCAGGCTAGTTTTCGATGTGCACTTTATAGATATAAAAGGTAAGGTAGTTTTTGGCGCACAAACCTCCAAGTCAGCATCATACGTCTCTTCTCTTAGTTCTTCCAAAGGCGAAATGATTCTGTATCTGTCCATATATTAATACTATATATGTTACAGCATATATATACATATGTAGGAATAGGGAGGTACTGTATCGGTCCTTTAAGAAAAAGGTGGTGCCGTTGTCACTTCCATTACTAGTTTTTTGCACAAACACCACCCATGCCCTAAGTCCAAGAACCACCTACGAATATTACTCACAAGTCATTTAATAGCCGTAAATATTCTAAGTGCCGCATTAATAGCCGTTGATTAATCGGGGTGTCTGGGCTCCCCGACAACGACGACACTGCAGACGACGCCGTCTTCCCTTTTCTCTTCGTTTTCTCGGAATTGATTTTCTATAGAAACACTCTCCTTGAGCCGTTCAGGGTCCCCTACTTGTACTTTCATTGGAGCTGTGCTTTGAGTTACGCATGTGCAGAAGGCACCACTGCAGTAAGTGCGCGGGTAAGGGCAGTATATATATAGAGTCGCACTCATTAAATATGCGCGTTGCGCATGGAGGTGATGGTCGCGAGCGATTCAAGCATCAGCGCAACACTTCATGCTCAGGCAGAAAAGGGTACATATTGGGAAGACTTCTTCGAGACCACCATCACCATCAACAGATGCTACTGCCCACCTGCCGTATTACGCCAACACAAATGGCACATGGATGCTTTTTCAAGGATACAAATGGCCCATAGAAAGGAGTGTGCTCTCGAGCTATGGCTTTATTGTGTCGGCCATGCAGCTGGTGGTGGAGTGGAGACCGCATCTTTGCGTGCTAGTCGTTTGAGGCTTTATTGTGCGGTGCCGTAAAATTAAACACTTTAACCTCCTCCATGTGAATTCATCGTAGGTGGCTTTACGCGGGTCACTCTGGCAAATAGTAGATGAATTAATGGTGCGTGTGCCGTGCTCAATCTTTTTAACTTGGCCTGGCCAGTACCCAGTTACCACTGCCAGGGCAGGGATTGCTCTGTACGACTATCGTATTCGGTAGCAATTTGACATCTATAGGTAAGGTGAAAAATTAGACAGCGTAATGGCGTGTGGAGCTCTTCGCCTGCAGTCATTGTCGCAACATGGGGGCGAGAATTTTTAATGAACGTATAACAAGAGAGCGTACAACAAGGAACAGGACAATGTTATATATGATTGATTCTTCTTAGTCGATAGTATGTACATGGCGTCGGGCGATATCTGTCCCAACAGTCTTAATGTGTTGGTAATCAAGCTCAAGTTGAGTTTTTTCCGGTACTTCGCTTTGTTGTGAGTGCTTAACAAAATGCACAACAATAGCAACACATACCGTTCTTTATGCCGTGAGCTGAAAAGTAATTTCACCTTGGAGCTATTTTAATTTCGCAGAAAATAACCCGAACCTGGGAAAGTGATCTTTTGCCCCGAATTGCTTGTCACATGGCCAACAAGGAATTCAATGCGAAATTACTTTTTGTTCCAGAACCTGTTTTTTTTATATGCCCTGTTATTTGTTATTGTCCCTTTATTTTGTATTCGTCCTATTCACATCGTTTTCATTTTTTGTTGTTGTTTGTTATCCCTGATGTTGCTTTGTTAGCCTATCACCAGGGAATCGGAGATTAAGGATGAATTCTTTCTCTACGGTGTGCTCCTCTCATTTTTTTCTGTCATTGCAAATGAAAGTGGACTTGGACATGAGTTGACAGCAGGAGCTGGATTGAATTTCACTCTCTGAATATGCACGTAGCACAAAAATAATACATACACTTTTATTTTTGTATAGAAATATCCTTGGAATGTAAGGTATTCTTTTTTATTGGAATTTAATTTAAAACGAATACGAATTAAATAGGAATGGAATAATTTTATCCTTTAGCATATTCAACCAGATGAAGCTGTCGTAGTTGGTGGTGGAGGGCCGCCACTTCCCGGAAATGCACCAGGTGGAGGAGGACCACGACCGTCCTGCGGAGCCCTATTCGCAGCATCTGAAAATTGTATAGGTATTAGTGAAAGCAGATAATAATAATTGCTTTTAGTTAAGTAACTTTGTATGGCGGAAGATTTAAACCCTGCGTCAGCTGCCATTAATGGTGTGGATATCTATGATTGAAATAATAGTATTATTCTACATCCTGATGTATATTTTGAAAGTTTTACCGATACACCAATCAGCGTATAAACGATCAGAATTAAAATAAATGTTTTCCCCATGGTATATTGTCTCCCGTTGAATACTTCTGAAGTTAATGTTATTATAAGCCATCAATATGTTGCTTTTATACTTTTGGTCTAGTTTCAAAATATGTATATGTTTAAATTAATCGAATTCACAGAGCATGAACACCAGAAGATAATAACACTTTTTTGTCGGGCTATTATTTTTTTCAATTTTAAAGGCGTCAACTAATTGGACATATATTCTACTAAAGTGCTACGTGTACTATAAGTTTAAATTAATGTGTGTTTGTTGTGTATGTACTTTTATTTGGTTGCATAAAATTAAGCCGTTACGAAATTTTAATTGTATCTCGTTTTGCAATTGATTATAGGACGTAAAATGAAAATTGGGATATTTACCTCAGAAAAAAAAAAAATTAAGATTGGTTCTAACAATTTATAGTAAGCAAAACATATTGGATTTCCAAGGTTTTTTTATTTGTTCGCGATATATTATTCATCATTATTAATAGATTATAGCAATGCGGGGCAACTTAAGATAATTAAAAAAAAATAAAAACTAATCAATATTTATTTTTTTAATAAAACATATTCCATTCATGTAATGGAAGTTGTTGATAGAACATATTTATATTTTTGTTTATGTTTAAAAAAAAAATTATGTATTTCGTTAGGGATAATTCTTTTGGATAATTATTCTGTTCATAATTAATAATGGGTCTACGCATGAAATCTAGAAAACAAAAATCTCGAAAGACAAAATCTAGAGAGTCAAAATCTCGAACGACAAAATTCATATTACTGTATTATGTATATGATTATAATATTATATGGACACTGCAGTTATATCTATCATTGGAACTCACATTGAAAATTTAAATTTTGAGACGAAAAATAAATAAATGATGCAAATATAAAGCCTATGGCTCGACACGTTGCATTTACTTGCGCCATATTATGAATTGCGAGCTCATCAAATCATGCTCGAGCAAGTATGATTTCCCATCGATTGGTGGATATCATATATCGGAAGCGCTGAGGTAAATGCACGGGAACTTCGAAGGTCGCCGAATCAGCAAATCATCGTGGGATAGCATATATGGTTGACGTTAGGTTTAGGATATTGTGTTATTATTCAGTAAGTCTCATTTTGGTTTGCGGGCTTTTGTAATCAATAATAAAGTTAATTATTAATAACATTGTAGTTTTTGATTTGTAAGTTGAACGGTGGGCCAGCCCCTCGGGGCTTGGCGTTCGCGTTTTTTTTGGATATCTCTATCGAGAATCCTTAACTCTGGCTCTATTCTCATTACATAGCCGCGTTTTATGATCTACGGGTCTGGGTAGGAGTTATCTTTTAACACGTAACACAAAAATAAAATAAATTTGGATCTAGATTTCTATCGGGTTTTGCTTTATGGAACCAGAAATAAGTTCTTACTCTGACGGGTAGACGGCTCTTCAGTCGGTACAAACTGAAGTGTAAGGAAAAAAGACAGCATCTGCATGAAAAATAAACAAACATAAGAAAAAAGAGATGAACATACAGCACATGTTGTCATTAGGATCCGTATCGTTTTATAACATCGGGATGAACCGGGTCACCAATTTTCATTTGGCATTTCTTTGTTTTGCTTTAGTCGTTAAAATCCAAATTGGATTTTTTTCAATTTCGAAAACGAAATAAGGCCAAATTTGACTTGTGAATAAAGCCAAATGTTTTTGTCCAACACTTTAACTGCACCCAACCTCGAACCTACCCCAAATCCCGCTGCACGTTTGCCCGATTCACGTTTTCTCGAGTAACGTTTGCCCGATTTTCACTATCCCGCTGTATCCTACTTTTTAATACTATGGCGACAGCGCATGAAAAAATTTCATTCCCATACATTTTGGTGACACCAAATGATGAGAATCATGGAGAACGAAGTTTCTTACTATTTTGGTTTGCAGAAGACCGCACTGGATTAGGGTCCTCCTCCTTTTTAAAAAAGGATATAAGCAGGATTCATTTGAAAATAATCTTCAGTTCAGCACACCACATCAGTCAGTTCAGTGCAGTGCAGTGACAACGTACACACGGATAGCGGAAGAAATTTAATTAAATTAAAATCTACCACTAAACTAAAAAAGGTTAAAACTCAGGTATACCTGCGGGTTACCTGGTTTTATTACCGACAGCAAGGAAAGGGATAATCCCGAAACAAACAAAAACAAAGTGATTAATGTGGATTAGTGCGCGTAACAATAGTTTTTATTAAAATAGTGTTGTGCTTACCTAATCCGTGCTAATAAAAATAAAAGTGAAAGTGAAATCAAATCCGGAAATGGGTGAGCCATTTAATCCGGAGGCAGCATTTGCTTCGCTTGAAGCATTACTGACCAGGATAGTCACCCACCTAGGTCTCGATTATGGACCGAGGCTCAGCGAGACAATTAGCAAGTTTGTTGTCATTCCAAACAAAGTAAATGAAGAAGACATCGAAGAAGACACCGAAGAAGATGACAGTATGGAGATAGAAGATTCTTCTAACAGTGATTCATCTAGTGACGAAGCGAAAGGAGAACACAGGACTTGACGTATGGTGTGCCAACTGCCAGAAAGAAGGACATCCGGCGAGCTTCAAGGGCTGCCCCACTCTAAAGGCTCGCTTAACAGAGAGGAACAAGGTGATTGCAGAGAAGAAGGCGCACAAAGAGTTCGCCGCTAAGTCAGCCTGTGTGGTAACCCGTCCAGCTGTGAGCTACGCAGCAATGGCCAGACAAAATTCAACACCCAGACCATCATCAACGAAAACGCAGCATCAACAGCAACCAAAAACCCCAGCTAAAAACATCCCTGTGAAGACAGCGCCTGTCAAACCATCCAAAACTTCAGCAACTTCCCCATCCATGAACCTCAACAGTGAAGTCCAGCGACTCCTCGGGTCCAACCTCATCTCCACCATGGATAAAGCCCGGAATGCCGTCCCATCCAACTACAACCAACTTAGTGATAAAGACAAGTCCGCGGTCTTGGCCGCCTTCGTCTTCGAAATATGCCATTGAAGAAACTCCGCATCCTGACGTATAATGTAAATTCATTATACAGCCTAGATAAGGGGACGTCATTCAATCTATTCATGAAGAACAACACCCCAGATATTGCCCTCATCAGCGAGGCAAACGTCACTAAACGAAACAACATCAACATCAAAGGATTCAAAACGTACCGGCAAGACAAAAACGAGGACTGCGTTGGAACAGCAGTCTTCATAAAAGACGAATTCTCCCCCAATACAACAGAAGTCATCATCCCCGGACTACAGACTAGCGAAGCCACTGCCATCACGATGACCCTGGGAAGAGGTGAGACCCTTACAGTCATCAGTACTTACTTCAAGTGCTCATCCTCTGCAAGAAACATACAAAGTGACCTGCTCATCCTCAACGGAATCCTGAAGCAAAGTACCTATGGCATCATTGGCGGTGATTTCAATGCGAGACATCACCTTTGGTTAGACACAAAAATCAGCAGTGAAGGCAAAGCAATCGTAGACTGGATGGAACTGAACAGCAACGAACATTCTCTGGTGGTTATATCCCAGCCGAAACCCACTTTCCCTAGAACGCCTTCCACGCTGGACTTCTTCCTAGCTTCCTCCAACCTAGTACATATTCTTCCGGAAATCCGGAATTATATCTGTACAATAGTGCAAAGCGACTCAGACCATGAAGCTGTTCAACTTTCCATCAACCTCAACCAACCCATACTCCTTACGACAAAAGCTCCTGAGAACTTCATAAATTTCAGACGGCTGGATATTGAAAAACTTCACAGGGACATCGAAGACAGCATTACTCTTCAACCTTCAAACAGGAATCTGCTGGATACCGAAATCGACGCAGCTATTGACAACCTCCAACATGCCGTATCTGAAGCCCTGAAGAAGCAAAAGCGCCCTAGGACGTCAAAGGACAGGTATCAGCATCTTCCTAAATACATCCAGAATTTGTATGCACACAGACAGCGGCTAAGAAAACGACTCCAGCGGATCCATCAAAGCGAGCTAAATACAACAAACATCAACTACCAGACAGTTTGGAATGAGCTAAAGCAAGTCAACTTCATGTTCCGGAACTCCATTCAACACCATAACAATATCCAGTACCAGAGAATATTGCAAGCAATTAAGCCAGGACCTGATGCCTTCAAAAACATCAATAGGATCATTGGAAAACAGCCACAGATGCCAGAATCCATCATCAGCAACAACATTGAAGCAACCTCAGTCCAGCACAAGGTGGAAGCGTTCGGCGACTACTTCGAAGGAAACTTCAAGCCGAACCCACCCACTGATCCAACGTTCCTACAAAAAGTAGAGGCATCCATTCAGCAGACCCTACAGCCAAATCCGGAAATAATCAGTTTCGATGACACCTATCTAGCAAGTGATCCCACCGATAATCCACATCTATGCAATCTAGAGGAGGTAGCAGAGATCATCGGCAATTCCAAGCCAAAAAAAATCAGCTGGACCAGATGGTGTCTCCAATCACATCCTGAGAAGGTTTCCACAAGCAGTAATCACAATCATCCTCAACAACTGCATCAACAACTGTTACTTTCCCCGGACGTGGAAAACAACGAAGATTGTGGCAATCCCAAAGAAAGGTGCTTCCAACCTAGTATCCAACTACAGGCCAATATCACTTCTCAACAATATCAGCAAATTACTGGAAGAATTAATCATCCGGAGACTGAAGAAATTCTGCAGTGAAAACTCCATCATCCCTGACATGCAGTTTGGCTTTCGAGAAAAACACTCAACGCTGCATCCGCTGCTGAAGTTCCAACACGACATCACCACCTCCCTCAACAGTCATCGTGTCACCGTCGGTTGCTTTCTGGATGTTGAGAAAGCATTTGATAGCGTTTGGATAGAAGCCCTTATACATAAGCTTCATCTATTACAGGTACCTCCGCCACTAATAAAAATTCTTTTTTCTTTTCTTTCTTTCAGGAAATTTTTCGTACAACTAGACAACGGAAACACTACAGGAACGAACATCTCTACTCTGAAGCCAACATAATCCCGCTGGACAAATACCTAGTCAATTCAGCGAAGAGACTTGTACGGAACATCATCGACCACCCGAATCAGCTAATGAGAAGGATGACCACTGAACAACGACATCCAGAGCCAAGGTACCTCAGTGTGATGGAAACTCTTGATGACAACATAATCATGGACAACGAGGAAGCAGTCTCGTTCTACGCTGACATTGGGTCAGCCTTCTACCGCGGCTGAACGCCACTTCCCCCAACCTACACCAAAAACACCATTGACAACCGGGAATGAACACTCTGAGGACGATTAAGTCAACCGACTTTTAAATTAATTTTTTTTGACATGTAATTTATATATCTATAATTTGTTAAACTTAAGACAATGTATAACGTTAGGCCCATTATGTGCCAACAAATGTAAATTTATCATAGTATCATATAAGTTATAAGCCAAATTGTATATATATTATGTTCAATAAAAACTAACTAACGAACTAACTATAATCTTCAGTTCTTATTAGAACTCGGTAGAGGCAAGTCCTCATTAAGAGATAGGAACCTTTTTCGTTTGACGGGTACGATGACTGACGACGGCCAAGAGAACTGACGATGGCCATGACCACGACGATTAATAGGATGATGACGCATACGGTGACAACGACCATGACGACTACGGTGACAACGACCATGGCGAGTGACGACGACCATGAGAGTGACGACGACGGTGACAACGACCATGTCGAGTGACGACGACGGTGACAACGAGACCATGACGAGTGTCGACGACGTTGCACAGGACAATGACGATGATATACAACGACGGTGGCCAAGATGACGACGACGACGCTGGCCTGGATGGGGACTGACGACGAGTGACAAACGTCCTGACGGTGTTTTTTTTTCAGCTATCCTTTTTACAGGGCCAAAGAAAGTTCTTTCAAGGGCTAAAAAAATTCTTAGAGATATAAAATTTTTTTCAAAATAGCTTAAAACACTTACTAAGCGGTTTCAAATTTGGTGAAATTCCAAAAATAAGAAAAGTTCTTTCAAAAACTAAAAGAATTTGTAAAGAAATATTAATCAAAACAAAAAAAAAGCTTAAAATGTTTACGAAGCGGTTTTTAATTTGTAAATGATCCTAGTTATGACCAAATCAGATTCTTGTCAACAGTTTTCTTGCAAGAAAGTCTTTTTAAGCAAATGTATGGCCCGCTTCGCGGGATCCAAGGTTTTTAACTCCTTTTTCAGGGGGCTCTGTGCCGCTCACGCAACTCCGTTGCTCCGCTTAAGGTATGTTAAGTTGCCAGGCAGGCGCCTATGCAACAGTTTTCTTGTAAAAAAGTCTTTCTTTAGCAAAAGTACCTCGCGTGGCCCGTTTCGCAGGATCCAAGGATTTTAACTCCCTCTTCGGGGGGCTCTGTGCCGCTCACGCAACTCCGTTTCTCCGCTTAGTGTATGTAAAGTCACCAGGCAGGTGCCTATGTCAACAGTTTTCTTGTACAAAAGTCTTTTTTAAGCAAAAGTACCTGGGGTGGCCCGCTACGCGGGATCCAAGGATTTTAACTTCTTCTTCGGGAGGCTCTTTGCCGCTCACGCAACTCCGTTGCTCCGCTTAGGGTATGTCAAGTCGCCAGGCAGGCGCCTATGTCAACAGTTTTCTTGTAAAAAAGTCTTTTTTAAGCAAAAGTACCTCGCGTGGTACTCATGAGGTATGTATGGGGGAGCATGCTGCCCCCCTGCAACCCCCCTGCTTGGCACACTATAGGAATTGGGGTAGGTGCGAGTTTGGGTGTATGCGAAGCTTCTTTTTATCATTTGGAAGTTTTTATTACAGTTTTCTTGTACAAAAGCCTTTTCTTGTGTCAAGTAGAGGTATGTATGGGGGGCCATGCTGCCCCCCTGCAGCCCCCCTGCTTGGCACACTATAGAAATTGGGGTAAGTGCGAGTTTGGGTGTATGCACAGCTTCTTTTTATCATTTTGTAGTTTTTATTACAGTTTTCTTGTACAAAAGTCTTCGTTAAATCGACTTTTCATATTAAAATACATTTAGTTGAAGGGTACACTAAATTATGAGAATCAACAAGAACGAATGTAACAATTCGCCGACGAAAAAATGTATTTAAGCAGTAGTAAATCCGGAACAAAATCAGTTATTCGAAAGGAAGATTCTTAGAATTTGCACCGACCTGTACTTCGACCGGCAGCGGCGGAAACACTACAGGAACGAACATCTCTACTCTGAAGCCAACATAGTCCCGCTGGACAAATACCTAGTCAATTCAGCGAAGAGATTAGTACGGAACATCATCGACCACCCGAATCAGCTAATGAGAAGGATCACCACTGAACAACGACATCCAGAGCTAAGGTACCTCAGTGTGATGGAAACACTTGATGACAACATAATCATGGACAACGAGGAAGCAGTCTACTACTGCCGTTGGGTCAGCCTTCTACCGCGGCTGAATGCCACTTCCCCCAACCTACACCAAAAACACCATTGACAACCGGGAATGAACACCCCGAGGACGATTAAGTCAACCGACTTTTAAATTAAATTTTTTTGACATGTAATTTATATATCTATAATTTGTTAAACTAAGACATTGTATAACGTAAGGCCCCTTATGTGCCAAAAAATGTAAATTTATCATAGTATCATATTAGTTATAAGCAAATTGTATATATATTATGTTCAATAAAAACTAAAAAAAAAAAAAGAATAAAATCAGTTCTTATTAGAACTCAGTGGAGGTAAGACCTCCTTCAGAATATAGCTGAAGAGATATTTTTACCCTATTTTCCATTTTTGGGTTTTGGAATTGGGACGCTTTTAGTGGTTTTAAACGTTTTAGGAATTTTTCCCTTTACGCTTAAAATGCATTTTAAGGGTTTTGGATGAAAAATTGCCAAAATGTTTTTTACCATGAAAATAAAAAATACGCTTAAAATGGCTTTTAAGCGTTTTGTCGAATTTGAAGCCAAAAATGTTTTTTAGGTAAAAGTTCACAAAACGCTTAAAATGACTTTTAAGCGTAAATAAATTTTTTTATAGTTCTAGAAGGTAATTTTTCAGAAAATATTTTAAATTTTTTTCTAGCTTAAATTCCTTTTTAAGCAACTTTACATTTTTGTTCATCGACTGGCCAAAATATTTTCAAAAAAATCAAATATTTTGTCGAAAAAATATCGATTTAGAAAAATATTTGTCAAAAATACTAATTATTAATACTTTAAAATAAAGTACTGGCAATCCCGCCGATATTAATCCGGTATTAAATAGTAGTGCCTTCAGCGGCGGGAAAACGTGACTCGGGCAACCGATCCGCTCGCAAACGGGTAGTTCCCCCAAATCCTATAGTGTACCCATAGGCGGATTAACCCTCAGGCAAAAAAGGCAACTGCCCAGGGCCCCGTGACTCTTGAGATAAGATAGATAAGTGTATATATTTAAATTGCTTCTTAAATTTTTTTAATAATTTAAATTGAATTTGCCAAGCATTGTGACTCAATTTCGCTATAGTGAACTATCAGAACACAAATAACTGAGAAATTACTAATTACTATTTAGAGTTGAAGCCTGTTTGAACTATACGCTTGCACCCATTTTAATACCTTCGTAGAGTTGAAATTGGATTTTTTTGTTTCGACGTTATATTCCGAACACAAGAGATACGACGCAGGGCTTTGAACCTTTGAAAAGCTATAGTGTCAGAAATTATCAGGTGCGTCTTATATATCAAGTGAAACAAAATGAAAGTAAAACAATTCGAATCGGGCGAAATTAAATTTGTTGAAGAATATTTTAATAATTTATATTTTATTCTACGTTTCCAAAAGCCAAATGAGGTACTTTAATTACAAAATTTCAAATTCTTTTCGATGGCATCTCAACCCCAAAAAAAATCATATTTCCGTTTAAAAGACCACGTGATTAGGTTAGGATGGAAATTATGAACACACCCGATTTGATAACATTTTTAAAGATTTGAAGATTTGTTTTAAAATTTCAAAACCTTATAAAACTCAATAAAACCTTGTGTTGTGGAAATTATAGAAAAGACTAGAACACCGAATGATGGCCGCGTTTTATTTGACTTCAGAAAACTACGAGTTCGGACCGCACCGCCAGCTCGCGTTCTGTTTGACCAAGGCTTTAAGGTTGACGTCTTAAAACTAAGGTAAAATGTGAAGCTAGGTACTTACATGGTATAGAATTTAAAGCCAGTGAAGTGACTTTCACGGACAACTGGATTGATTTATAGTTCCAACAGTCAGATCTTTAAGCTTTAAATAATAATATTTTAGGCATGAATAAAACCTACCAACATTAAATGTTCACAAAATCTAAACTATGAAGATTTATTTATGTTTCTGTATTTTTTTTTTGTAAATTGAACCCGAGTTAACTGAATAGCAGTTTTCAGTGTAGGATTGAGGTTAACTTTCAGCTGTCAAATATTTATCGAAATCGAAGTGCCACAAAATCAAGGTTTCGTTATCGATTCTCGAAATGGCGCCACTAAAAAATTGCCTTCTTTCATAGTGTGGTAACTCGGTTTCAATAGATTTTTGAACGAAATGCCTATTAAGAGTTAATTCACCAAATTAGTTGAGTTAACTCGGGATTAACTGAAAACATATTTCAGGTCACCCCGAAGCTAGGATAATCTCTCATTGAAAAACTGGGCCTAAGTGTTCTGTTCCGATTTTTCAAATTAAATGCATTTTTCTTTTTAAGTAAAATTATATCCTTTCAATCATATTATGAAATTATAAAATTAAATGTTTTCATATCATATTCGAAATTGTTGTGTTTAAATACATATTTAAAGCAATTTTTCTTAATTTCAAAACTAAACGTTTTAAAACGAAAGATTCCTTTTTACTTTGGCATTTTTTTTCTCATGATACACTTTACATTAGACAATTTAAATTTAAAGTGCATTTTTTCTCTCAGTGTATGCATATGTATATGTAAAATAACATAGGTACTATACAAAACTAGTCATACTACAAACTTTTAGAATGTAGCTCTACATCAAAATTGCAAGTTTACGAGTAAAACTGTTGCTGATATACCTCACATTTTTCAGGCGACCGGGACGTTACTTACTTGGCAAGTATTGGCAGCACAAAATACGGAAAAGTTGATAAAAAAATGTGTTCTATAATACATATGTATTGTCGTGTACATGCATATGTACATATATTATGCTATATGTATATATGTATGTACATAGAAATCAAAGCATTTCAAAAGTTTATCATTTGAAACGATTTCAAATTCCCAATTTAATTGCTGATGCTATCTTCTTGTAATGATGCTCCCTAATTGCTATCATTCAAAGTTCATGTCAAAGAGATCAAAAAATAAAGGTGGGGTCTTGGGGACCAAAAATATTTTCGAGTTGACATAAATTAGGGGGGAAACTCCATCACAATTATTATTGTATTCTTTAATCGTGGTTGAAGCTCCAGTATCTGCTACGAATGGAATACAGCAGAAACAGTTTTACATAAGGACAGATGCGATTAGTTATAAGATGTCATTTCTTCAAATGACGTTGAGAGGTAAAATAATATTGTAAATATTGGTATATGGATGTTCTGAAAATATTTTTTCTTAAAATTTGCAAAATTTGTTAGAGAAAGTTTTCTAGAATTATGCTTCAATATAACGGTGGCTTTTTGTCTGCAAAGGTTTTTTATTAGAATAATAAGCAGCGACTGAATAAAAATCAACAGAAATTCGATATTTAAATTAATTTAATTATTTAAAGAAAATGAATTAAAGAAAAACCTTCAAGGGCTTTTTTGTTTATGAGTCAAGTGTGTCGGCTGCAAGTGTATGGTCCTTATCGCCACGTGATGTGGAAATTCCCCACTCTATGTTTGCGGTTTGATCTTTTGATGTGATTTTCACTTGTCATAAAGCTATTAAATGTTCATCTGCATGGAAAAATCACATATTAACCGTACTTCAGCAGAGTAGGTGGAATGGGAGGTGCTGGTGGCCCATATTAATGATGTATTCCTCTATACATACGGACTTTTTATATGTATAGGAACAGCATTCATTATGATTAGTTCCGCAAGAAAAGATCCAAGAAAATGTATGCTCTTTGGTAATGTTGATGGGAAATCACACATATACCTTTATGTAGCCATACACAAACACAAGCACAGTATTTTTCGAGAGCCCATGAAAAACTCATATCCGTGTAATTTTACGGCATATGGCCTAATAAGCCTTTTTCACCTGGCATCAAGGAAGAAGAAAGGCATAGGTGTACCTATGTACCTTCTTTACCTATACCAATAGCTTGGCATGCATAAAAACCTCTTATTGCTTAAACACACATCAAGTGTCCTTATACTGGAATATAAAAGAGCAAAAAAGGCTTATTAAATTTACACTATCGCTGATTTTAAATCAAAATTCACACATGACTGCGAAGGAATTATTTTAATTAAATGTTAAATGTATATATTAATTTAATTTTATATTATTTTGTTTATATGTAGAATTCTTTATTCATATATATTATAACATATTTTAAAAGTACAAATACATACGAACTGAAACTGAAGGCAAGGCCCAGTAATTTTTTTTTAGGTTTTGTTATTACTTTCTCGTACATATATGAATATGGGGAGAGTTAAAAAAATCACACCATCGGTGCATCAACGTTGTGCATTGAATTTGAAGCAAAATAAAATCTTACTTATAGTATGATTACAGTAACAAATTTAAAATTTGTTTTAAAGCGCTTGCTTTTTGTGCTTATATTTTTTGTTCTCAATTTAGTGATCCCCCTCCCCAAATCACTTGGATAGTATAAAAAATAAAAATATTTCTGTAGTCGCATAACATCTTAACCACTGCACAGAATCAGTTGAACATTTGTACAATAATTTATAATGGTACCTATGGTAAAAGAAAGGATGGTAGTTTTAGTTGCAACTGCAGTCTACAAGAATTTATGACAATAAGAGTATAAGTAAAATAAAGTTAATAAACAGAAAACGGATGCTTCAATTACACAATGCCAGTTACGTTTAGAAAACAAAAGATGTATTTATTATTATTTATTGTATTATTCATACTAGAATGTCAGTTTATTAGACTTGACCATTCTTTATTCCGTCAATTTCAGAAATTCAATGAAAAAATGTAATTGTTTTAAGAAAAAGCTCATTTAATATATTTTTCACTTTTCACTAAGCTTAACTAGGTTCGCAAGGCGCATGCGGCTTCTTTTAAAAAATTAGCAATTTACAATAACAAGTAGTATTAAAATAATAAGAGTATAGATTAGGAATTTGAAGTTGAGATCCCTATATAAAATAAACTACCTACCTTTTTTTGTAAGTCATTATAGCCGTGTTTTTTTGCAAGCCCGGGGGGAATTGGATGAAAAAAACGACGTCGGTGCTAAACAATAAACATGTTAAATGCAACAACAACTAATCCCAGAGAATTCTCGGGGCTTAACTTAAGCGCACGGAAAAACTGTGTTAGCGGCATGAATTACATACATGTTATCGATAGTTTGTATGAAAACTACATGTTTTTTACTGTCATGGCGTCGCTAATACCCGCTGTCGTATTAGTTCTTGAGAAAATTGAAAATTACCAAAATAATTATTATTTTTTTTCAAATTTTATTTTTTAAATTTTGAGTTCAAAAATCATTTATATAAAAACTAAGCACTAAAATAACTTTATTTAAAAACATACATAAAGAATGAATATCTGGCCTTAAGATTAGCTAAAACATAATATTGTAAGTGTTGCCGTTGCGTTTTTATATTCATTTTATATTTAAAAAAAAAAAATTTTAATTTGCCCCTCCCACCTTAAGGGGTGGACAAATAGAGTGGATCGATATCTTAAAATAATGTCCATATAATGTACCTACAACAACAAAAAAAATGGTGCTTTTATCACAAAATGCACAAAATTTGGAATTAAGTCGCCCATCTACATAGAAAAGTAAAACCCTTAACTCTTCTGATTGGTTTATTTCAAAAAACGTTATTTGTATGCAAAAAGTATGTTCTACATTTTTGTAGGAAATATTCCAAGCTACAAATTAGTCTCTACCTTTTTTTTTGTACAACTTACCATTTGGGAGTTATTCTTGAAAAACCATTTTGGGGGGCCTTCAACCCCCCGTAAAATTGTTAGCGGCGCTCATATCGATGGGGACTTTTGACTTTTTAAGAACACAATGAGAAAGCTTATACCACAATCAAGCTTTCCGGTGATTATTTCCGAATTTAGCTATTTTTTTCTCTTCATTGACTGGACTATTAACAAAACAAAAATTTTTTTATGCAAAACCTCAAGTTTGCCAGGTCAACTTCTACTTTTTCCAGGAGTTGACTAATCTTAAGTTGATCAACTCTAGAGTTGAAAGTCGATAGTTAAAAACGTAAACTTTGAGCGAATAAAAAGAAATCCACAAGTTGAAAATAAAAATCCTCAAGTTGTGTTCAACTTTTAGTGAATAAAATCGGCCTAAATTTACTTTAATTTCTTTTATTGATTTCGATTGGTATGTTCATGGTTTTGTTTCAATCTTCAGATATTTTGTTTTGAAACGAAAACAGACGTGGTTTTTTTATATTTTGTAAATTCATATGTAATATTTGGCAGATTATTTGATTTTTTAACTTGGGCTGGTGGTGCGGGCAACAATTCTGCCCGTCGTCGTTTTATCTGTATTATGTAGAAAACAGGTGCAGTGCAATTAGACCTGCGGAAATAAGCCCGTGGGTCATATTTCACAAAAAAAAGGGAAATAACACCCGCGGGGTTTTTTTCCTTCTGAGATTGGCAATAAGACCCACCACAAAAAAGTATTAGACCCCGCAGGAGTTTTTGGCTTTTGCATTTCTGAATTGGCATTAAGACCCATACTTAAAGTTTTATTCAATATTCCGACTTTGCTTTAAATAATTTTTCAAAATGATATTAAATCGAAACGATTTTGAACTTTGTTGATAGTTTTCCTAGATATTAGTATCTTGGGTGGCCCGCTTCGCGGGTTCCAAGGATTTTAACTCCCTTGCTCTTTGTACCGCACGCAACTCCATTGCTCCGCTTAGGGTATGTTCAGTCGTCAGGCAGGCCCCTATGTCAACAGCTTTCTTGGACAACAGTCACTTGTACTTGTTTTCTTTGAATGGAAAAAAGAATTAAAGCCCACAGCTTTTGTTTCCATTTCAAAAAGGAAAAAAAGCCCGCTGGTGTTATTTCACTTTATTTTGGGAAAGAAGACCCGTGGGATTTATTTCCGCGGGTCATATTGCACTGCACCTAGAAAACAACCTTGTCGTTCGATAACTGAAAGCGGATAGTTAAAACGGGCCAGAAGATAAATGCCCCGGGCTAATTCAATTTTTACAAACAATGCTATGGACATATTACAATGAAAAATGTGTGTTAGGAAACTCAAATTCGAAGAGATAGATAGGTAAACAAAATAAAGTAATACTTTATCTCTTCTATTCATTTTTGGTGCAGCGAGAAAAAATATAGCAAAAACTAAAATGTCAATTAACGATGTCCGCGATTTTTTTCGCATCACAGAACGCAGAGGGCAACTACAAGTTTTGTCAGCACCGCCAGCCCAATTGGTCTAAGTCACAAAAACTAAATTTTACAGGAGACGATTTTTAAGGTTTGAATTGAATTTTAGCTGGACTTTTTGGCTCGTATTTTGTTCGTATGATTTTTTTAGTTTCTTTTAGTTTTAATTTTAAATGATTTTATAAATTAAATACCCAAAATTGGAGGTAGAACAATATCCATACATTTCTGAATCTTCCTGAAATATGGAAATATGGACTTAGAACAAAATATGGCAGTTATCCTGTTGAAATTAAAGCATGACTTACCTCTTCGTATAGTGTTCTATGTCCATATAATAATCTAATTAAAAGTTTATTTTGTATCAGTAAATCAAAAAATTAAAACTACTAAATACATAATAGAGAAAAAAGTTATTTTTTTTATAAGAAAAGATAAATATGTAAAGATTTATATATAAAAATGAATTGTTTTTTTTTGCTATCGACAACATAACTTGGCTGAACATCAACCGATTTGCATAGGGATTTTTTCGTTGGATTAGTATTAGTAAGGTAAGAACACAACGGAGCCGAAAATTGGAATTTTAGAACGGAATAGTTGGGAAATAGTTAAATTGCATAATTTTACCGAACATCAACCGATTTGCATAGGAATTTTTTTTTCCATTATAGTATTAAGTAAGGTAAAAACAAAACGCAGCCGAAAATTTGAAATTTAGTTGGAGTATAGTTAGAGTATAAACAGGATAGACCACAAAAATAACAAACCAGGTGGAACCAATACGTTTATTAAGTGATCACTATGATCAATATCGACCATTATAAGATACATAAATAGTATTTTATAAGTCACTGCTTTATCATGAAAGTCGAAGTAGCTATTCAATTTAATAAACAATATTTAATGATTTACTATGTCAAACGACTTTAAAAAACCAATCGATCTATTCCAATAATACATTTTGCGGAGACAGAATAAGATCCATATTTTGTCAACGTAAAATTCGTGTTTATTGAAATACCTATAAATAATTGATTGACGATTGTGAAATTTTTCATTCAGGAATTTTCTGTGTACCTACTGAAATAATGCCGCCGATAAGAAGATATGATATTGGAGCTCGGAATAAAAGAAGGAGACGATGGGTTGAGGAAGGTTGTATTGAAACGGATGAACAGCGTGCAAACAAGAACGAAAAAGCGAATGACTCACATGCGTACCCGTAGTGCAAATGAGCAAATGCGTGCTCAACCGTTCAATTTAAATCGAGCTGCATTTTTCTATAGTTCCACAATCGCATATAATGATCTTAAGTGCGTTAATGTTGGGCCATTGAATGTCGTTTGTCAGCATTGCAATGCATTGAAGTTTTTAACTGAAGCGCATGGATTATGCTTTGCAGGAGGAAAAGTAAAATTACCGGTTTTGGCACCGCCGCCACAGCCATTGTGGTCGCTTTTGTATGAAGATACACCGCAATCACGCCATTTCCTAGCACACACTCAACAATACAACAGTTGCTTCCAAATGACGTCATTTGGAGCCAATGTTATCCAACAACGTGGTTACAATCCTACCTTCAAGGTAATGTCATCAGACGAACTATCCTATTTGTAAAATGTGGATCAATTGCCCAATTCTCCCTCCACTATTCAGATCCAAGGACAAATCCACCATCTTGCAGGAGATTTGTTGCCGCAATTGTATGAAGATCATAAGTTCCTTCAGCTTTACTTCCTTGGAAATTCCAATCATGAACTCAATCAACGTTGTTCGATTTTTCGTGCGATGATCATCGAACAACTGCAAAAACTTACACACGAACGCAATGCGTTAGTTAAAGTGTTTAAAACTGAATTGGAAGCAATGCCTTCTTATCATTACAAAATTATCATAAGTGCAGACAAAAGACCAAGTGGTGTTCATGCACGACAATTCAATGCTCTCACAATTGTTGAAGTAGCAGTGGTCATTGTTGGCGAAAATGTGGAATCACGCGATATAGTCCTCAAGCGACGTCAAGAAAGAAGCAGAACGCCTCAATTTCATTCGATTTAATCAAACCAAATTGGGTTCCGAAGAGTACATTCACTTGAGAAATGCAATCAATTTAATAGGATGGAGAAGAAGTAAACATTGGTCAGTTGACAATTCTCCAAGCTACATATGTTGGAAGCCCAAGGCATATCCATGAATATGCGCAGGACGCAATGACATTTGTGCGGCATTACGGCCGTCCCGACTTATTCATCACGTTCACCTGCAATCCGAAATGGCCCAAAATTACGTAACTCTTACTTCGTAGGCAAACTTCTAGCGACCGCCACGTGTCTTCAAACAAAAACTAGAAAAAATGTTGCTACCATTGAAAAACTTAAAATTTTCTGCTATTTTTGTGGGCAGAAGAGCTGTTCAAATCAAATATAAAAGCAAAATATACATATGTATGTATGCAGATCAAATAGTGCTTGGATTCATAGATTCTAGAGTTCCAAATATTGACATTGCCTGCCTAACATAATTTGTAAATTTCTTACGATACCGGGTTTTTTTAAATCCGTGCGAAGCCGGGGTGGGTCAGCCAGTTAATTAATAAAATTAAACAAAATATATGTTATTAGTTTTAAATTTTAATGTAATTTAATAACTTTCAAAACTTTTAATTAAAATATATGTATATAAGGTTCAGCGACTTGTTTCGGAGTGTACCTCCATCTTCGGGCGAATTACACAGTAAATAAATTAAGTTAAACTCGGAATCTTAAAAAACAAACAAAAAAATTTAAAAAAAGTTCTGCAGAATTGAAATCCTCGACTGGCATCCAATTCGTTACTTATTAACGAAACGGAAAATACAAATTATCCCCCCTATTACCGCTGACGAATAAACATGTGAATGTGAGAAATTAGTATTACGGTTGGCGAATTGAGAACCTTTGATTCGACTTAAATGTCATAAATTTTTCGAAGTTTGATCTCACTTTATTGTGAGAATCAAATGTTCGTTGATTTGAACTTCATTCGTGTTATTATTTGTCGAACGTTACACATTTTGTGAAAAAAAGTCGAACCTTGTGTAAAGAAATGTCGGAAAATAGAACAAGGTATGTACATATGTATAATTAATTTCTTTTATAAAATAACATGAATCAATGCATTTCTTATTTAGCTGCAAGAGAACGAATAGAAATCAGTTCGAAAAGTTGGTCGAACTTATGGAATCAAACCCAAATCTAGCGAGAGGTGTTGGAGAGTTTGGTTCTTCAAAAAAAACCAAAAGGAATATTGGGACCAATTTGCTATAACCCTCAACTCACTTGGGCCACCTACTCGCGATGGAAAAGAATGGCACAAGGTAATTTGAATTTGAAAAAAAAAGTTTCAAAATAAAACTTATATGTACATTTAACAGGTTTGGCTGGATTATAAGCTAAAAATCAAAAGAAAGCTCGATAAATAAAGCCGAAGTGGTGGCTACTGGTGGGGGTAAATACTCCCAAGTTTCCTTAACTCCTTTGGAACAAGCTGTGGATGAACTGCTTGGACTTGAGCAAGCTGTAAGGCCAGAAGGTATGTGCTTTGGTTCATCTAGCCAAATTATAGAGGATTCATTGGTCAGCGTACAAGAACCACTGAACATTGAAATGCTGCCTCAAAAAGACACTGGGGAAGCCTCTGAACAACAACCACCACCACCAAATTATTGAACGACTAAATTAAAATATAAAAATTACCAAGGAACATTGAACGTTCTCCTCTTTGATACCATGTTTCAAGAACTGATTTAAGGTGGCTGCAGTTCCATACAAAGGAATCATGAGTCGATCCAGGATATCTTGAGTCAACATAACGTATACACATCTTATGGTCACACGCCTGAAAACTTTGCATTAAAACCCAAAAGTCAAACTCAAGGAAAAGCTTACTATCATAGCATTTAAACTGTAATATCCTTTTCTGTTGTGATATTGATGACGCAACTTAATCGGAGCAACAATTCCTATATGGGTTCCGTCAACACATCCAATTACTCCTGGTAACCTGGCCGTTGAAAAGAAGCAGTTTCGTGCGTTTTGTTTTTCATCAGGTGACATGTTTAGACTGATCCAGGTTGGACATAATTTGTCTTCAATTCCACACACAACTTCTCTTAGAATTAAGGAAACCGAGGATTGTGACGGGCCTAGATCAAAATCATTTCCTACGCTGCTCTGATAACTCCCACTGGCAAAAAATCTTCCAACTTGTTTAGTACGAAAAGAAACGCTTCCTTATTCTGTCGAAAATATGATCTGAACCTTAAAAAATTAGTCGTAAAAGAATTTTGAGTACAAAAGATTTTTGTTCTTACAGATGATCAGGGAGTTCCAAGACATTGGAGTTGTCTCGAATACTCTTGCGTAGTCGAAGCAATACTTACTTTTTTTCTGTAGGTTTCGTTTTCTTCAAAAAACAAATCTACGTTGCTTATCATTTTGGTTGATTTTATATTTTTAATAAAGCAGCAAATTATCAATTAATGAAAATAGTTTTTTTTTTTAATTTCATGAGTTGACGTTTTATTTATTTGTTTTTTTTTTATGGTTGCACTGAATTTCGAACTCGAATTGTAAAGTTCGCCAACCGTAGTATGTCGAATGTGTTAGTTCCCTAATGAAAACATCTCATTTCGAACGTTCGATTCGCTAACCGTAATAGGGGTATATAGCTTCCATATAATCTTTACGATACTTTATTTGAAGTAGATTGCATTGCTCGTAACTAATTTCTTTATATTTCGACTTTCGAGTATAGGATGAAGTTTAAACCCATGGTAGCAAGCTGTAATTGAAAAAATCGTTTTCATTTAATTGCATTAGTTTCAGTTTAACGTTTGGATAATCCATGTTTTTTTATATTGCGTATAAGCGAAATTGGGCTGAAATAATATACATATATTTTTGAAATGTCAATCAATTACACTATATGGACTGCATCAATGAATTCTAGAATGCAAGGAAATTTCTCGATATATTTTTTAATTTCTGAAATTTTATGTTCTGGTGTTTTGTTTTTGTTAAGTTTTTCTTTTTTGTAGGCAATGGGGATCCAGTGATCGAATTGTGATAGAGTTTAAAAAAATAATATATCCTTGATTTTGTTAAGTTTAGCGTTGCCATAAAAAAAGAATGGCATACTTGATATCGCTGTCCGTGTTTTTTAAGTGAATATTTGAACGTATTGGTTCGTCTGGAATCTTCAGCCTGCGTGCGTTGTCGTTTTTTTAGGAACGACATCGTTTAAAATTTCCATATTGTGCCCGTTTGAGATAGATCAAATGGGAATTATTTGTCGCTTAGAACAAAATCGAGTTGTATGTATGCTACATGATGTAATTCCCAATTAGTCTAGGCCATTTTGTTCACAGTGGATTAAATCTGAACGATGACTTTCATAGCTTCTAACTAAATGGCGCTAATCAACCAAAATCGGCTGATTAGCGATTTCCATGATTCGCAACTTAGATGGAAATTTGATTATTATGCACATTCGATGATTTACCAGTTGCAATAATCCTTGATTAAAGATGATCAGTTGTGAACAAACTGGCCCGAAGTGATATTGAGAATTGGATTTAGACTATTTTTGAATTTTTATAATAGAAACTGGAAAATGAATGAAAAATTGTTCTATCCCATACAAAAATGTCTCTTCGAACAATTTAGAATTAATTTAGTTTAAAATTTGGCTCTTAGAACAAAATGGTTGTAAATTATCTGCAGAACCGAAAGAGTTAGATCAAAATGGTTTTCAAATTCAGAAAGAGCGTTCCCAAATTACTAAAACTGCATCATTATCTTGTTTTCACAAAAAAGTGGATATATTTCGTTCTACGCTGACTGCAAATATGTAGGTATCAAAAAAACTAGAGCGGGACAGATTTATGCCGAAAATACGAATGTGTGAAAGAGTATATATCTACAAACATATATAAAGTTGAACATATTCATCTTTATATCTGCATTCTAAAATGTGCATTCATTAAGATCTCTGCTTTTTGGTCTTTAAGCTCCGCACTTTATTTTACCCTTAGGGGAGGACGGGGAACAGAGGACCAACTAACGTTTGTCGATTCTTTAGAAATATATTGAACAAAGAAAAAACGCTCTCCACATACCTTAAGGTGTTAACATCAAAGAGGTTTATAATTGCTTTCGATACTGTAGCACTTTTTTACAAAAAATTAAAAGTGCATTAAAAGTGCTTTTGGTCCTCTGTCATCTGTGCCCCATCTTTGGGGCACACAGCGACAGGAGTCACAGGACCTAGATGAATGCTGCTTCATTGATGGATACTCCTTTTTAAATTATAGCTATTATTGCATTTTCCATTGTAATAAATGTCCAGCTTGGCTCTGGCGTTTTCTTAATGCATAGTTCCGTAATATCTAGAACAAAAAAAAATCTATAAAATTGATCAGGTTCGTATTCTTTGGAATGCCTTTTAAAAAGTGTTTTTTCGTATGTTTAAACACGAATATTTTACGAAACTAAAATTGAACAAAACTAAACAATCACAACTTTTTTTATTTTTTTATAAACTTACCTTAAAAAATAATAAATTTAAATTTTTTCAACCGGAGAGCACTCGTCAGCAAGGCAAACTGAAGAGCTAGATGGGCGCTTTTATAATAGTAATCAACTTTTGGACAAAGTCACTTATTTATCGATTTATAACGAAAGTCGTCTGTGCCCCGGTAGTCCTCTGTACCCCACCCCTTACATCTTACTAATTATAGTCGGCATTAGTGCTTGGTTATTAGTAAGGCCCTATATAACATAATTTTGTTCTTATTTTAAAATATAGTAGGTACCTAAACAAACAAAAATAAACAAGAAACATACATAAGCACTATAACTTTAGCCGTGTTTTACTATCTACGGATCTGGATCAGAATCAGATCCATAATGACAACAGTGTTGTATGCTCATCTCTTTTTTTCTTATGTTTGTTTATTTTTCATGTAGATACTGTCTTTTTTCTTTACACTACAGTTTGTACTCCCTACCGACTAAAGAGCCGTCTACTCGCCATAGTAAAAACTTATTTTCGGATCTTTAAAATAGATCCAGGTACAGAGCAGGATCCAAAGTTGTTGTTGTATTACGTGTTAAAATATGATCCCAATCTAGATCCGTAGATAATAAAACGCGGCTTTTGGGTGCTAAGGAAAATACAGCAAGATCCTTTCATCAAGATCTTTTCATTTTTAAGTAAAGTTAAATCACTAAACTTAACATTCATCATTATTTTTTCGCTCCTAATCACTTATTTATCAATAGTTGCCATTATTAGATCTAACATATACCCACACTCTTTTGATTTCAGTCACTTTACGATATCAAAATCATTGTTTTTTCTCCGTGCAGAATTGCAGAATTTTCTGATGCCTTTATATTAATTCTTCAATAATGTCTTTTTTATCCTATACCAACCTAAAATATCGTCTTTATAACCGAGCACCGAGTAAGTTTTAAACTTTAAACTGGTCTCAATTCCACTACTGTGTCTACTAAACTGTATTTTATTTGGTTTTGGGAATTGGGATCACTGTTTCACTTTTATCTAAAACGACATCCGATTTATTGAAGATAAAATTTAGTATGAATATTTGTTGAACGAACTTGTTGCTATTTTTCTCTTGTAATTTAGTTATTTCCAAAATTTTAGCTAATTTTTCGAAATGATTTCAGTTATCTAAGTCGGGGGAATAACTGAAATACTGTTAGGTACGAACAAGAAAGAAAAAGAAAATCGACACATATCCGTCCACAGGGCCGTAGCTAAAGTTGAATTTAAGGTAGGGCATCGGTGATAACAGGTAGGGCGGAAGTAAAAATTTTGTATGAAATATGATCTGATCTGGTAAAAGTGGTACCTACTCAATTGTCAGGAGGGGGTGATAGATAAATGCAAAACATTCATATACATATGTATTGGTTTTTATTTTTATGTCTCTTAACATAGATATTATATTTAGTATACCTACAGCTCTTTCATTAAAATAACTGAATTCTTCGATTCGCCATATTATTAAAAATACGAAGAACTTCATCCAGATCCAATGACTTGGTTCTTTTCTTTTCGAAGGCCAGAAATACCATGCCTGCCATTATTTCGTGACTCATTGATAGCCTCTGAGGCCTATTGAATCTATTGTAGCATTTGTATCTTTTGCTTCCATATGTTTTGAGGAACGAGGTTCTTCGTGGTCGATTTCCTCTTCAACTCTTCGTTTTTTGCCAAAGAAAGTACGTATATCCATATCCACAAAATCTTTTAATCTTTAGTTCACAGCAATAAACAAACAACCTTATCGCTAACTGATTATAAAACACTTATAAAACACCTTCACTGCAGACGAATAAACTCTAATTTGCTTATTTTAAATTAATCAAAGACTAGAATACCTACGTGGACAGACGGCACAACAACAAGAGATGCATATTACTATAATTTATCCACCAATTTAACCGCACTCAAAGTATACATAGATACTCTATTCTATTTTGAGTCTCTTACTCTTACAACAATTTTTGTGCATCCATTAAATGTAACCAACAAATTCTAACTCTATCCCACAGCGATGTATACTTTCTAGTTCCTACCAATTATACTCAACTCATCAAAACTGTTTATATTTGCATTTGGGAACGAAATTAATGTGTAGGTACTGAAAGTATGAAAGAAAACACACACAAGAAAAAAATAGTAGGCTGCGCATCGTATCTGACGCTGTGGCTCCATTAGCAATATTTGACTTTTGAGGCAATGTCAATTTCAATGGCAATTACAATTTATTGCCTGGGTGGGCCTTCTGTTGCCAGCTAATTGCAGCTGTCAAAAGTCAGTGTAGAAATTACAACCACAGTCAAGTTTTTTTTGCTCTTTAAAATAACAATTTTTGATAATAAAAAAACTTTAATTCGCTTAATTTCTCATATTTTCAACTTTAATTTCAAAATGAAGCACAATTCATTCAAAATTGCGGAGAAACCATTTTTAAAAAGGTGAAATGTCAAAATGTATTGCCTCAGCGATGGAAATCAATAATTGCCTTCCATCAGCAGAGCAATATTGTCATTGCCATTGCCTACGCGTCTCCATATTAGCAATATTCAAAGCAATTTATTTCCTCAAGTATTGCCAATAGAGCCGCTGGGTGAGACATATTTTTCGTTCAAATCAGCTATGAAGTATGAACGAGATTGTTTTTTTTTTTTTTGGTAGAATGAATGAAAAAAATGCTAGACAAAAAGTACAGTATGGGCCATTTCGTTACACTGCTTATGAATGAGGGTATTGTTTTTTTTTTGCTGCAATGTAGGAAAGGAAAAAAATTGCGAAACGAGGATATTTTTTTTTTGGTGGAACAAATCTTTGTATACAAAGAACGAATTTAAGGGAATATGAAAATCGTTACGATAGTTGATTTTTGAAGGTAGGGCATTGGAGGTTTCAAGGTAATGCATGATTCAAAATTCAAATATAAAAAATTAATCTACTACAATGGGGGAGACTAAGTGGGTAGCTGTCACTTTCAAAATTTAAACTGTCAAAGTAATTTTGTTTTGTTGTTAAGGTAAAATGCCTGAAAAACTGACTTAACTTTCAATTAAACAAAAAACAACAAATCCTCCGCCTGGTTAAAAAACAAAACAAAATCAAGAAAAGAAATTGCTAAACAATCAAAATGCGATGTTTCTACTATAATCGAGTACCTAGCATAAAACAAAACAAAGCTGGAAGAAGCTGCACAAACAAACCAAAACAATAAACGAAAACGAAAACGATTAAAATCAGATTAAGTAACGCAACACAAACCAAAATAACTGATTACTTAACTTTGTATAAATAAAAGGTTCGCTTTTTAAAATTTTACCGATACTAATCAGTTGAGGTACCTAATGTATTTTTTTTATGTTTTAAATAACATTTAATGTTTTTTTATTGTAAATTTTGTTTGTATTTCTGTAAATATAGAGATAAGTGCTTATATGCACTTAAGCGGGTTTTTTATAACTGCCTAACCCGCATAAGTACCTATCAAATCGAGACATTTATGGTGAGGCACTTATCCGGGTTTTACTGTATTTATCTTTTACTTTTTATTGAAAATAATACGTCCTAAATGTATGAATAAAACAGTAAACCATTGATTAAACATAATTTTTGGTCTGTTTTTAAGGGTGCCAATAATTGTAGTCTTGGGGTGACAATATTGTATCAGGGTGCCAATAATTTTGGTTTTTGATAAGCTTTTTTTAATTTAATATTTTTAACTGGTTTTTATTAATAAAACCTTAATTTTATTAACTTAATCAACGTTTAATTAGTTTAATGGTAATTTCATGTAAAAATTATTTGTAGTTATAACTCTATAAACACAAAAGTTATGGTTGTTCAAAGTCAAAAATTCCCTTAGGGGTCCCAATAATAGTGGTCGGTACGCTATTGATATTGATTGAAATTGATTTCTCAAAAACAAAAAAGGTAAAAGAACATAACATATAATAAGCAGACACGTGAACCTAATCGTGCATTTTATTTAAATTTAAATTTCATAAATAGAATCCTAAAAAAAACCTATGATGGTGTATCTTACGCTTATTAATTACTTGCATAATTCTCCTAGAAGTATGTAATTCATTTTGTTCCATGTATGAGAGTATTTGGTTTTGGTCTATGCTAAGGATGAATTCTTCACTTTTGCGACTATCATCAACTAACACAACCAGAGGGCGTATCTATCAGATGATAATATTCAAAAAGAATTCTTAACGTTTCTTTTAGTTAAACTGATACTTTTTACTTTTGCTTACGTTGAAATTTATTCCTTATAGCGAATAAAGAGTCTAATCATTTTAAGTTGTTGCAAGTAAAATCGGTGCCGAACATGGAAATTTTGCCGCCCTATAGGCCATTTGTTATTTTCCACCGCAAATAAAAAAAGAAGCTAACGGTAACATTTGCATTATGTACATAGGGCATTGTATCATTGTATATAAAACCTATAGTACTATCATGAGGTTGAAAATTTTATCTTTATGTGTGGACACTACGTGGCGCAAGAATCGCAAAACTTGACAATGGAGAGTTAAAGTGGAAGAAAATACTAAAAGGAAAAGCAAAAAATAGAAGGAGAGGGTTGTATTATTGTGATTCTGACAACAATAGGGGGAATAAGGGAGATAGCTAAATCAGAAGTTATCGTCATGACAACGACAACAAAAAACTCATGTACATGCTGTGAAAACGGTATATACATATAAAAATATAGCTATGACAATTTTATATGGATTATACGGTATACCTATGCATAAATTAAAGAATACAAGATTACGCCATTTGATTTTCTGTCTTCTTTTTCTGACGTATTTTGAGAAGAAAAAATTTTCCAGCCGAGGATCTTTCGTGTGAGAATAATAATAATTTGTTCAAAAAACTTACATTTTATGTTTTTCAAAAATAAAATGAGAATTTGTTTAACAAATTATTATTATTCTCGCACGAAAGATCCTCGGCTGGAAAATTTTTTCTTCTCAAATGACGTCACAAAAAGAAGACAGAAAATCAAATGGCGTAGGTAATCTTGTATTGGATTATATGGGTCGAATTTGTTTCCGTTGGTAGGTAGGTAGGTATTTTGTTCTTTTTTTTTCGTTGTTGCCTTTTTTCACTATCTAGGTAGGTATGATCTATATTATGTCGTATGGGAATGGCAATGTTGCGAAATTTGGTTGTTTTGTTCTATTGGTAGGTAATAATTGTAATAACATAATTTAGTCTTTCAAAAACGTCACATTTTATTGCAACTTTTGGCAAAAATATTATAAAAAAAATCAAAAATTTATATTTTTTAATATCAATTTAAAATTAAATTCTTTCATTTTTTATCATTTTTTTGGAATAAAAATAAAAATATACCTTATAGGTAGGTACCTACCTAACTTATGGTCTAATAAGTCGTTAGGTACATAGGTACCTATAAGGATAATTTTATTATTCGCAAAATAGATTTTCATGTTGCAGGTGCTAGGTATGTGACTTACCTTTTTGTATTTTTTTCCACATCACCCAGTGGGGTAAAATACTAGATGCGTTTTTTTTTTGAGGTTCCCCGATAGGCCTATTCCTCTCTATTACTACGTTATAAATTATGTATAGATATATAAATATATATATATATAAATAATATATAAATATAAATCTTATGTTTAAATAATAATAAAATATCAAGATAGTTGAAGATAAGTTGAACACATGTAGGTATTAAAAAAAGGTTTTTTTACAGGTGGAAATCTTCATGTTAATAAGGGATTAATTAAAAATTCGTTTTTTTGTTTATCATTTTTTTTTGATTCAAAGTTTAATTTTATCATGCTGATAATTTTGTAAATATCAAATTTTGTAAACATTTTGAATAAAAAAAACTGGTACGCATTTTTTTAGTAACAAAAACTAATTAAAATTTTTTTTAATTCAAAATTAAATTTTTTTAAATTTATATGCTGATAATTTTTATACCAAGGTATATAAAATTTTGAAAAAAATTTTAAGATACAAAATTTGTACGCAATTTTTAAGCAACAAAAACTAATTTAATTTTTTTTTTTTAAATTCAAAATTTAATTTTTTTTAAATATTGATAGGTATGCAATATAATTAAAACTTATTAGAAGGTCTTATATAAAGTATTAAAATCGGTTCAATAAATAATAATACAATAAATTAAATATCGATGGATACAACTTTTTCTAAAAATATGGTAGATGGGACAAATGTAATCAAAATCATAGGAGTGGTTTTTGAGAAAAATGACGCTTGTCTGGGAGGTATGGTTATTTTTGATCCTACGAAAATTTTTTATTCGCAATTTTATTTTTAAATATCTTAAAAAAAATTAAAAAAAGTTTGTTCATTTATTTTTGTTCTCAAAATTTTATATTATTAATAATCAATTTTTTGAGAAAATTGATATAAAAATAAGTTTCTATACTTTTTTCAGTATAATTAGTCATTTTGGCAGAAAAATTAATTTCAAGAAGTAGCAACCATAGTTTCAATTTATATTTTTTCATAAACATATATATTAGGGTGGAGCGTCGATGTATGGAGAAAAATAAAAGTTGTTGTATCAATTTCGTTTCGATGAGTAGAATAACTTGACATTAAAAAAAAAGTTTGGATTAAGTCTTTAGCCCTCTACGTTAGCTCAAAGTTTCGACTTTTTGGAAAAAATTTTTTTTTTCGGAAACGGTAAAATTATTTCACAAGTTTGAAATAAATTATATGATATCATTCATGAAAAAGGAAAAATACAAATTATAATATATTAACTTTATTTAGACGAATAAATTAACACAAACTGGAAAATAAAAACTTAAAAATTCATAATACGCCATTCAGAAACTAACCCAATTACGCAACTTTTTAGTGCTATTCGAAAAGCTAAATCGGAAAAAATATTTGACGCTCCACCCTAATATATAGTCATCACCCATAGCTTATAAAAAAAATAATATTCGACCAACCCCCTAACAACCCTGCAACCAACATTCTTCCTTTTCTACCAACCTCTTCTTCATCAAAATTAAATCTATTAAAAACAAAAACAATTCACGAAATTGTAGCATCCTTTTTTCCTTCCAACTCTTATAAATTTTATATACTGTGCTCTCATTCTATTATTATCGCATTTTCTTCTTTGGATGGCAATTCTTTAGTCTCCGACCCAACTCTCCGCATTGTGGAATGTGGATAGTAAGTATTTACATGTGTGGACGCATGGTGGCGCGTCGGGCGTTCGTCACGATGATAGTACTATAAATATATATATACAATGCATAGGGTTTTATTTAATAACAATTAAAGGCTCTTGACAAAATACATGTTTACAAAATTTCGATACTAAAATGATGCTCTGCGCGATTTCATTTTTAGAAATCTTATAGCGATTTTTTCTTCTTCAATCATGTTTTTTGAAATAGTTACAAGTACTATTATAATCACTCTTGTGAGTTTATGTAGTTTATTTGGAGACCGTTAATTACTAACGTTACATATAATCTCTTAAAACTAGTTATTATCTATTGCTCTTATAAACAAAGTTTTGAATTTCATACTTTTCAAATTGTCATTAACAGAAGATGTGAGAAAATAAAATTTATTATATATTGTAATTAATTGATTCAAAGGACTATTAGCACCATAGTTTGAACTACTACAAATAAGGCACAAAGGTTGCCGTAATCTTAAGCTTGTTCGGCTAAAGTTAAAATTCAGTCTGCAAAGAACCGACGAAGATGATATATTTCCATTTATTATACCAGGAATGAAACAGAATTGGATATACTTTCGATGATTATCAAGTGATGGAAGATTTATCAAAACCAACCTATGCGAATATAAGGGAAGTGCTGTTTCTTGAGACCAAGGTAGAAAACGGAGACAGAATCGCAAAAACCTTCGTTGAACTGCTTCAAGCCTCGATTTGTGAATAGAATAGTGAGGTGCCCAGCCGTACTCAAGAATTGGTCTCACAAAAGAAATAAATAAAAGCTTGAGAACATAAGGATCTTTAAAGTCACGTGAGAATCGTTTAATAAATCCTAATGTTTTGAGTGCGTGAAGTTAGCCCCCCTTTTTTGGAATTTGCTATTTTTGAAAGTTGTTCCAGGTTGTTCCCGATTTGTTCCACATTTTTCCAAGTTTTTTTTGAAAAATATTCAAAAATGGGGGTTTTAGAGCCAAAAAACCGTTTTTGACCTAGCCCCCCTTTTTTCGAAAATCAAATTTTTGAAAGTTGTTCCAGATTTTTCTAGTTGTTCTGAACATTGTTCCAAGTTTTTGGACCCCTATGTTCAAAATTTCAAAAGTTATGGGAAAAATTCGAAAAAATTCTAGCCCCCCTTTTTTCGAAATTCTTAATTTTGAAATTTTTTTCGGATTTCAAAAAGTGTTCTAAACATTGTTCCAAAAACTCAAAATTGTAGGACGTGTATTTTTAAAGATAAAACCTTCCGAACATTTTTCAAAAATCCATAAAAACGGCTCTCTAATATTTTATTTTTTTTTAATGCATTGACATTTGAAACCTTATGATAAATGCATGTATTGAAAAAAAGTTCTGACCTTACATTCTTACTATCAGCTTAAAAACTAACTTTAAAAAAACATCTCCGATTTTTTTAAATTTTCAAAAACACCCCTGCCCCCCTTTTCCAAAATTCCAAAATCTACAACTTGTTCCAAGTGCAGAATCCCTCAAATCCAATTGTTCCAAAGAATCATCAAAAAATATTGAAAACTGAAGATTTTAAGCCCAAAAAACACTTTAAATGAAAATATCTTATAATCCTTGTTCTGGCCCCCCTTTTTAGAAATCCAAAATTCAAAAATTTGTTCCAGGTTGTTCTAGGGCTCTTCTAAATTGTTCCAGACTTTCGTTTCTTAAAATTGATTTTTAGTATGAAAAATTTCAAAAAAATGCTCCCCTGCCCCCCCTTTCCCAAAAATCCAAAATCTAAAATTTGTTCCAAGTGCAGAATCCCTCAAATCCAATTATTCCAAAGAATCATCAAAAAATATTGAAAACTGAAGATTTTAAGCCCAAAAACACTTTAAATGAAAATATCTTATTATCCTTGCTCTGGCCCCCCTTTTTAGAAATCCAAAATTCAAAAATTTGTTCCAGGTTGTTCTAGGGCTCTTCTAAATTGTTCCAGACTTTCGTTTCTTAAAATTGATTTTTAGTATGAAAAATTTCAAAAAAATGCTCCCCTGCCCCCCCCTTTTCCAAAAATCCAAAATCTAAAATTTGTTCCAAGTGCAGAATCCCTCAAATCCTATTGTTCCAAAGAATCATCAAAAAATATTGAAAACTGAAGATTTTAAGCACAAAAAACACTTTAAATGAAAATATCTTATTATCCTTGCTCTGGTCCCCCTTTTTAGAAATCCAAAATTCAAAAATTTGTTCCAGGTTGTTCTAGGGCTGTTGTAAATTGTTCCAGACTTTCGTTTCTTAAAATTGATTTTTAGTATGAAAAATTTCAAAAAAATGCTCCCCTGCCCCCCCTTTTCCAAAAATCAAAAATCTAAAATTTGTTCCAAGTGCAGAATCCCTCAAATCCAATTGTTCCAAAGAATCATCAAAAAATATTGAAAACTGAAGATTTTAAGCCCAAAAACACTTTAAATGAAAATATCTTATTATCCTTGCTCTGGCCCCCCTTTTTAGAAATCCAAAATTCAAAAATTTGTTCCAGGTTGTTCTAGGGCTCTTCTAAATTGTTCCAGACTTTCGTTTCTTAAAATTCATTTTTAGAATATAAAATTTCAAAAGCATTTTCGTTTTTAATGAAATTTTATATTCTAAAAATGAATTTTAAGAGACGAAAGTCATTTTAGTTGGCGATCAAACCATTTTCGTTTTTAATGAAATTTTATATTCTAAAAATGAATTTTAAGAAACGAAAGTCATTTTAAACGAAAATGCTTTTTAATGAAATTTTCCATTCTAAAAATGAATTTTAAGAAACGAAAGTCTTGAACAATTTAGAAGAGCACTAGAACAACCTGGAACAAATTTTTGAATTTTGGATTTCTAAAAAGGGGGGCCAGAGCAAGGATAATAAGATATTTTCATTTAAAGTGTTTTTTGGGCTTAAAATCTTCAGTTTTCAATATTTTTTGATGATTCTTTGGAATAATTGGATTTGAGGGATTCTGCACTTGGAACAAATTTTAGATTTTGGATTTTTGGAAAAGGGGGGGCAGGGGAGCATTTTTTTGAAATTTTTCATACTAAAAATCAATTTTAAGAAACGAAAGTCTGGAACAATTTAGAAGAGCCCTAGAACAACCTGGAACAAATTTTTGAATTTTGGATTTCTAAAAAGGGGGGCCAGAACAAGGATTATAAGATATTTTCATTTAAAGTGTTTTTTGGGCTTAAAATCTTCAGTTTTCAATATTTTTTGATGATTCTTTGGAACAATTGGATTTGAGGGATTCTGCACTTGGAACAAGTTGTAGATTTTGGAATTTTGGAAAAGGGGGGCAGGGGTGTTTTTGAAAATTTAAAAAAATCGGAGATGTTTTTTTAAAGTTAGTTTTTAAGCTGATAGTAAGAATGTAAGGTCAGAACTTTTTTTCAATACACGCATTTATCATAAGGTTTCAAATGTCAATGCATTAAAAAAAAAATAAAATATTAGAGAGCCGTTTTTTTGGATTTTTGAAAAATGTTCGGAAGGTTTTATCTTTAAAAATACACGTCCTACAATTTTGAGTTTTTGGAACAATGTTTAGAACACTTTTTGAAATCCGAAAAAAATTTCAAAATTAAGAATTTCGAAAAAAGGGGGGCTAGAATTTTTTCGAATTTTTCCCATAACTTTTGAAATTTTGAACATAGGGGTCCAAAAACTTGGAACAATGTTCAGAACAACTAGAACAATCTGGAACAACTTTCAAAAATTTGATTTTCGAAAAAAGGGGGGCTAGGTCAAAAACGGTTCTTTGGCTCTAAAACCCCCATTTTTGAATATTTTTCAAAAAAAAACTTGGAACAATGCGGAAAAAATCGGGAACAACCTGGAACAACTTTCAAAAATAGCAAATTCCAAAAAAGGGGGGCTAACTTCACGCACTCTAATGTTTTATTAGCTTTTTTAATAATATGATTTAATTGTGATCGTTAAAAGTCAATTTTGAATCTAAAATAATTCCTAAATCAGAGAATATTGAAACTTTGTTCAAAGATTCCGAGCCAAATGAGTAGTTATATGTGAATGGTCTTCTTTTGCGTGTAAAACTCATAACCTTAGACTTGTCAACGTTTTAGATAAATCTATTTTTATTGCACCAAGCCCTGAATCTTAAAATATCGTCTTGCAAGAGTAAACAGTCTGATTCAAATTTTATTCTTTTGTAAAGTTTAATGTCGTCAGCATATATAAGATCACAAGAATTTTGGACAATTGAGACAATATTATTTATAAAAAGGACGAAGAAAATAGGACCTAAATTAACAATAAATTGATGAGAACATACATTGCGAAAAGCTACACTGTAATGTCTATTTAGTAGATACGAAGTAATCCACTTAAGAAAATTGTTATTAAACCTAAGTTATTTAATTTATTTACAAGAGTGTTGTGACACAACTTATCAAAAGCTTTGCTGAAATCAGTGAAGATACAGTCAACTTGATCACGGTCTTCAAAAGCATCAAAGCAGAAGGATGTAAAGTTAAATAAATTTGTCACAGTAGACTTTTTTTTGACAAATCACAAAACCGTGTGGACTACTACATAAAATTGAATTACAGTGAAAAGAGAGTACATTACATACAATGGATTCAAATAGTTTCGGAATAACAGATAATTTAGCAATCGGCCGGTAGTTTTTGATCTCAGTTTTCAATCCCTTTTTATGTATTGGGGTTATGAAAGCACTTTTCCAAATATTGGGAAAAATAGAGCTTTTTAAAGATTCATTAAAGAGAATAAACAACGGGTAACACAAATGAGATACACACTTCTTCAGAATAGACGCTGGAACACCATCGGGTCCCGGACTGTTGTTATCATCAAGATTTAAAATGCCTTGACTGATAGAAGCCTCAGTAATGTGGAAATTTATTGAGCTTAGATGGTTAAATTGTACGGAGGAAGTGATATTGGTTTCAATCTTATGGATATTTGTGTCTTCGAACGCATTTTTAAAAAAATCTGCAAACATATTTGCAATTTCTTCTGACGTTTGACCTGTGGAGTTTAAATGTGTCATAGAGCTAGGATAGCCACCGTTTTTCCTTTTTGCGTCCACAAGTTGCCAAAATAATTTAGGGTTGGTTTTAATTTCATTTTCTGTTTTCGCAGTATTATTTTCATATAAAAGTTTATGATAATCGCCAAAAAGGTTTGTCAAATTTAGGAAATTACTATAATCCTCCCCAATTCCTGAGGTACTAAACCTTAACCAAGTTTTGTTTCTTCTATTTTTTAAGTTTTTAAGTTGGCGATCAAACCATGGTGGATCGTTTAATTCTTTATAAGATGATTTCATTGGAATAGTTTCATAAAATATTTCAAATACTTTACGATAAAATACATTACACATAACATTAATATCACAGTTATTAAACAATTGATTCCATTCAATATTTTGTAGGAGATTGGAGAGTTCGACAAAATTACATTTGTTAAAGTTAAATTCAAGTTTGTTGCTTAGCTTATTGAAAGAAGAATTCATGTTTAAGTTTAAACATATATCTAGCGCTGGATGGTGACGGTCTTCTTTAGTTAGTTCAGCAGCGGTCGCCAAAACAGCAGCATCAGAGTTAACATTGTCGGAGAAAAAAACAAGGTCTAATGTTTTATCTGAGGAATTTCTTATACCGTTAAATTGGGTCATTCCAAATGAAGACATTCCATCAATTACAGAAAATTCATTAGGATTTGATGCGTTAGCTGGAATATAGCTATTATTTTCTTCGTTGCTTGTCCAAATCAAATTAGGTAGGTTAAAATCGCCCACGATAAGAATCTCATCTTCAGGTTACAGTTCTAAAAAGATGCTATATAAACAGTTATTTAGTTCCTCCGAAAAGCTCTGTGTCGAGAAATGAACTGTTTAACCAGGTTTCCGTCAGTATTATAACATCGTGTGGAATGACTCTTGGGTCATTGATGAGCAAAAATAAGTTTTTGTAATATTAAGTTTGATTAAATATATTAATTTCGTTCAAGAGATCTTTAGTTATAATATCCTTTTGAACTGCATTGTCAATTGGCTGTTAATATTATTTCATGTTGTTCAATATTCGCAGTATTTTAACTCCACATTCTTTGAAATATCGCAAAGAAATACGAAATTTTGCATGAAAAGTTGATACTGCGCAAGGCTCTTATCGAGAGAAGATAGCCTAACATCGATAACTTAAAAAAAGAAATCAGTTTTACATTTACATTTTGGATCTTTTGTTTCAAGAGATTGTTCAAATTGATAACGCTGCGCCGATTACGTGTGCTTATCGAATCGCACACAATAAAATCCGGTTAATTTTTATAGCAATGTTTACAGCGTTCTTGTAACGGGTGATTTTTTAAGAGGTTTAGAACTTTTTTTTTTTAAAAAAACACAAAAAATTTGAAAAAATGAATGAAATATTTATTTGAATCGATAGTTTGAACCTTGCAATTTAATGTTTAAAGATAATTTCATGCAAATGTTGACCGCGGCTGCGTCTCAGGTAGCCCATCCGCTGAGTCCAATTTTGGCATACTCTTTCACACATATCGGCCGGTATCTCACGAATGAATGCATGGATGTTGGCTTCCAGTGCGTCAATCGAAGCGGGCTTGTCCCTATAGACATTAGCCTTGACATACCCCCACAAAAAATAGTCTAATGGTGTCAAATCGCACGAGCTAGGCGGCCAATTGACCGGCCCGAAACGTGAAATTAACTGTTCACCAAACTCGCCTCGCAATTGCGCCATTGTTTCGCGTGCTGTGTGGCATGTGGCACCGTCTTGTTGAAACCACATATTATGCAAGTCAAGAACTTCCATTTCGGGCAAAAAAAAGTTTGTTATCATCGCTCGGTAGCGTTCACCATTGACAGTAACGCTGCGATTCGCATCATCTTTGAAGAAATATGGCCCAATAATGCCGCCGGCCCATAAACCGCACCAAACAGTGGCTTTTTCGGGATGCATTGGTAGCTGTTGCATTGCTTCTGGCTGATCTTCACTCCAAATGCGGCAATTGTGCTTATTTACGTACCCATTCAACCAAAAATGAGCCTCATCGCTGAACACAATTTTTCGATAAAAAAGCGGATCCTCGGCCAGCTTTCCAAGAGCCCATTCACCAAAAATTCGGCGTTGTGGTAGGTCGGCTGGCTTTAGTTCTTGCACCAGCTGTATCTTAAAAGGCTTTACGCCCAAATCCTTCCGCAAAATTTTCCACGTAGTGCTGTAACAAAGGCCTAACTGCTGGGAACGGCGCCGAATCGACATTTCGCGGTCTTCTGTCACACTAGCTGATACGGCCGCAATATTTTCTTCACTACGCACAGTACGTAAACGTGTTGGTGGTTTAATGTCCAACAAAGTAAATTTGGTGCGAAATTTGGTCACAATCTTCCGAATAGACTGCTCAGACCATAAAATGGAAGCAGCGCGCGATGAACATTTCGAACCGAGCACGAATTTTGATAGTAAAATTCAATAATTTGCAAGCGTTGTTCATTTGTAAGACGATCCATGGTTAAATTGCAAACCAAACTGAAGCTGTTTGACAGTGACACAAGGTACTAAACACACGTCAGCTGTCAAAACCAGTGTTGCCAAAACCAAACCAGCTAAAAAATCACCCGTTATAAGATTTCAACCAAAGATTCCTTAGAACGCTTTATCTGAAAGTAGTGTCGCAATTTATCTAAATTTTCCAAGCAAGTTTAAAAGTCCATTGATTTTGAAATATTTTCGAAAGGAAATTTATTTTGCATATAAAATTTTCATCGAAATCCGTTAATTTAACTCATACATTTTCGATTCATTTTTTGCTCTGTTTGACCACCTATTATCAGATAAATTTATCAAAAATCGCTTAGAATATTCAGCATGTTTTTGAAGAATGGCCCAGTGCTTCGGTGATTCCGGGAAAAGTTGTATACAAATCTTGAACAGCAGAAAAATAGCATTGCACTCCATAAGAACATTTCCCTGCATCATTCTCTTACAAATTAATTTAGAATTAGAATAGGAGAATAAATTAATAGCCACGAATTTTTAATTTTGCTTTTGTTGGGTACAGCAGAAAAATATAAATTGGGGGAAAATTGCCTACCTTATGATACTGAAAATGTTTGGTTAGAATTGTAAAACGGTAAACAATCTAATGAATCAAAAATGTGTTCACTAAGTTGATTTGAAATTTCTGTTGGCCAAGAAATCTGGTTTAGCACCGAATGTAATGAATATAGAAGCCATAACAATTCCACAGAATAATATTGAAACAATTCATAAATCATAATACATAGTTCTTATTCGGAATGTAATGGTGGATTTACATTCATCTTCATCCGAGTTCTGCAAAACAAAATTTGTTGTATTTTGTTGAATAGAGAGAAAAGACCAATATGCAGAGATCTTCATGAATGCAGATTATAGGAAGTGCCATAATGTAGATGTATTATATTTAATATATATATATATATTATATATAATATATATACATATTATATATATATATATTAAATATTCTTCTTTCAAACTACGTGTCCATGATTCTGTTTTCCATGTACTGAATGCGGCATCGTTCTGGCCAGTTGGTGTTATAATTCATGAATTTGTGAATAGACCGAACAACCGTGCTATAATTCAGAACGCTTTTCGTCAAAATCGGAAAACGCTGAATCAACGTCGAAGCAGCTTAATCAGATATTAATATGTAATCAAAATGTAAATGGACTACGGACAAAGACCAATATGATCTACAAAAATGTTAATAATCTTCCTCACGACGTCATTATACTGCCGGAAACTTGGCTGAACATCTCTATTCTTGACTCAGAGCTTTTCGATAACTGCTATCATATCATCAGACGTGATCGTCACCAAGATAACTGCAACACTGTAGGAGGTGGAATTCTTATTTGCTACCTGATTGACGACTTTAGGTCCACCGATATTGAAGTTTTATGTATGAAGATTAAACTGGAATCCGAGGATCTATTTATTATCTCGGCTTACATACCTCCGAGTTCTAATATCGACGTTTACGAAAAATTGAATGACTGCATAGAAAGTATCTATGTCCTATTGGAACCTGCAGATGAAATTTTGATCGTTGTTGACTTTAACCTACCAAACCTTGATTGGGTTAAATTAGATGACGATAACTTCAACGTTCCGCTTAATGCGTCGAGTCCTATTGAGCTTCCATTAATAGACGGTATGTCTTCATGTGGATTGAGTCAGTTCAACGGAGTGAATAATCTTTTAGGAAGAACACTGGATTTAGTATTTTTCTCCGATACCGTGAGCGCCGAAACAGCAGTAATTGCCTCCGCTTTAAACTAATAGACGAAGATCGACAACTCCCGTGAAGTTGGCCCCCCAATTTTAAAAAAACTGATATTTTTTTAGAGTTCTGGGTAGATTTGAAAGAGTTCTAGAGTTCTTGCCCAAAAATTGCAATAGTTCCGTGTAATATTGACCAGAAATAGAAAAAAACGATATGGGGGGCCAACTTCACGCAGCCCCGCTTTTTTCATGAAAAAGAGTTCTGATAAGAAATTTCGGCTCTTGATGAAGAGTTCTGGAGTGTTAAAGGGGTTTTGGAAATAGTTCTGCAAAATTGGAATTTAGAAAAATTAAAAAAGCTGGCGGGCCAACTACAAACTTAGTTTTTTTTATTTTTCCGGAATTCTGGGGAGTTCTGTTAACAGTTCTGGGTAGCTTCACAAGAGTTCTAAACAGAACTCCAACAATTTTTTTTGTCCGACCTATACATAAAAAGTTATAGGCTAAAATAAAGTACCAATGCAGAGGGGGTCAATTTCAAAAATAGTTTTCTTTATTTTTCCGGAATTCTGGGGAATTCTGTTTAGAGTTCTGGGTAGCCCCCCAAGAGTTCTAAACAGAACTCTAACAAACTTTTTTGTCTGACCTACATATACAAAGTTATAAGCTTAAACAAAAAATTATGTAGGGGCCAACTTCACACTTATTTTTTTTATTTTTCCGGAATTCTGGGGAGTTCTATTTAGAGTTCTGGGTAGCTTCACAAGAGTTCTAAACAGAACTCCAACAATTTTTTTTGTCCGACCTATACATAAAAAGTTATAGGCTAAAATAAAGTACCAATGCAGAGGGGGTCAATTTCAAAAATAGTTTTCCTTATTTTTCCGGAATTCTGGGGAGTTCTGGGGAGTTCTGTTTAGAGTTCTGGGTAGCCCCCCAAGAGTTCTAAACAGAACTCTAACAAACTTTTTTGTCTGACCTACATATACAATGTTATAAGCTTAAACAAAAAATTATGTAGGGGCCAACTTCACACTTCTTTTTTTTTATTTTTCCGGAAAATTGTTGGAGTTCTGTTTAGAACTCTTGTGAAGCTACCCAGAACTCTAAACAGAACTCCCCAGAATTCCGGAAAAATAAAAAAAAAGAAGTGTGAAGTTGGCCCCTACATAATTTTTTGTTTAAGCTTATAACTTTGTATATGTAGGTCAGACCTAAAAATGAAATATTGAACTATCGACCTATAGCTAAATTATCTGTGTAGGTCAGACCTAAAAATGAAATATTGAACTATCGACCTATAGCTAAATTATCTGTGATACCGAAACTGTTTGAGTCTATTGTATGTAATGTTTTTTCTTCCACTGTACTTCAATTATATGTGACAATCAGCATGGCTTCGTCAAAAAAATATCTACTGTTACTAATTTATTCAACTTCACGTCCTTTTGTTTAGATGTTTTCGAAAAACGTGGACAAGTCGATTGTGTATTTACTGATTTTAGTAAAGCTTTTGACAAGTTGTGTCATAATACATTAATTTTAAAGTTAAATAATCAAGGTTTAAACAACAATTTCTTAACATGGATCTCATCATATTTAAAAAATAGGCTGTATAGTGTTGTATTTCGTAATGAGTGTTCGAATCAATTTATTGTCAATTCTGGCGTCCCTCAGGGAAGCCGCTTAGGTCCAATTTTATTTATTTTATTTATAAATGACTTGGTTTCGATCATACAAAATTCATCTGTCCTTATATACGCTGATGACATTAAGCTTTTCAAAAGTATTAAATCTACTTCTGATTGTTTACTTTTGCAAGAAGACTTATTAATTTTTAGGGAATGGTGCAATCAAAATCGTCTTGTTTTTAATGTTGACAAGTGTAAAACCATGAGTTTTACACGCAAAAAAGTTCCATTTGATTTTAGTTATACGTTTGACTCATGTCCTTTAAGTAAAGTCTCCGTGTTTTCTGACTTAGGAGTTATTCTTGATCCTAAGTTAACTTTTAATGATCATTTAAACTACATACTTAAAAAAGCTAATAGGATTCTTGGATTCATAAAGAGATTCGGTCGCGATTTCCGTGACCCTTATGTTCATAGAATCACTAATCATAGAAAGTATTTGCAGTTTTGTTTTATTGTTGGAATTATTAATGGGTCTATATCATCTTCATCGGTTCTAAGTCGGTTGAATTTCAGTTTCAGTCGTACAGGTATAAGACTACAGCAACCATTGTACTATATATTTAGTAGATCAAGGTTAGGTCAGGTTAAGTTAGACGGGGTGATAAGCGACAAGCCGCCGTTATCTCACTCGGATCTCAATGTAACCATTGTGCTCCCCAAAAGGTGTGTGTCAGGTAGGAATAAGGAGATTTAGGGAAAGGAGTAAGTGGAAACATAGGAATGGGTTGCCTCCCTGAACCATCCTGAAATCTGAATGAATTTTCAGAATATTCTTTAGTGGCAAAAACGAGATGTCGCACAGATCTTCGAAGAAGTATTCTCCGAGGACTGTTTTCCTGGTTCTTGCTAGGCTGGGGCATTCACAAAGAAAGTGATAAGAGCCCTCCTCCGCCTCCTGACAACCTCTGCATAAGTCAGATGAGCTAATGCCCATTCTGCTCATGTGGGTTCTCATTGAGTTGTGACCCGTTAGGATTCCAACCAAGAAGGACAATTGAGGCCTGCTTAGCTTTAGTAAGAGTCTGTTTTTTTCCTTGAAAAATCCGGCCATAGATTCCTCGAGACCCAACAAGTGTCAATTGATGACAATGTGTCATTTGCGGATTTGAGGAAGCCCTGACGAATTCTATTCTTTTCATTTTCTAGCGGTATAAGAACCGAAAATTCTGTTTGGCTCGGATCAAGAGAAGACCCGATTTTGGCCAACTCATCTGCCTTTTCATTCCCTTGAATATTACGGTGCCCAGGGACCCAATGAAGGGTAACTGTGTTTGTTTCGCTCAGTAATTTTAGCTCACTGCGACATCTGTCCACTAGTTTTGACTTTGTGACGAACGAGGAGATAGCTTTTATTGCCGCTTGGCTATCAATGAAGATATCAATATCACTATTTATTAGTTCGTGTGCAGTGAGGTTCTTTGCAGCCTCACACACTGCAAGCACTTCCGCTTGAAAAACACTACAGTGATTTGGTAGTTTTAGTGATATATTTAGGGGTGGGTTATCTGAAAAGATGCCTGACGCTACCCCATAAAGTGTCTTGGAGCCATCTGTAAAGACCGATACGTGATTTGTTTTTATGACCCGGTTTTCTGTCCAGGATTCCCTTGTGGGAATATCTGTTAGGGCCAATGTGTGGTATCGTATAGTCAGATTGAATGTCTGTGTTTATGAAGTTTGTAATAGCTCTTTGACCAAAAAGTCCCCTATTCCAGCTATTACATTGTTTTAGCCGTAAGGCACTACTTCACACTTCTTTTTTTTTATTTTTCCGGAAAATTGTTGGAGTTCTGTTGAGAACTCTTGTGAAGCTACCCAGAACTCTAAACAGAACTCCCCAGAATTCCGGAAAAATAAAAAAAAAGAAGTGTGAAGTTGGCCCCTACATAATTTTTTGTTTAAGCTTATAACTTTGTATATGTAGGTCAGACAAAAAAGTTTGTTAGAGTTCTGTTTAGAACTCTTGGGGGGCTACCCCGAACTCTAAACAGAACTCCCCAGAACTCCCCAGAATTCCGGAAAAATAAGGAAAACTATTTTTGAAATTGACCCCCTCTGCATTGGTACTTTATTTTAGCCTATAACTTTTTATGTATAGGTCGGACAAAAAAAATTGTTGGAGTTCTGTTTAGAACTCTTGTGAAGCTACCCAGAACTCTAAATAGAACTCCCCAGAATTCCGGAAAAATAAAAAAAATAAGTGTGAAGTTGGCCCCTACATAATTTTTTGTTTAAGCTTATAACTTTGTATATGTAGGTCAGACAAAAAAGTTTGTTAGAGTTCTGTTTAGAACTCTTGGGGGGCTACCCAGAACTCTAAACAGAATTCCCCAGAATTCCGGAAAAATAAAGAAAACTATTTTTGAAATTGACCCCCTCTGCATTGGTACTTTATTTTAGCCTATAACTTTTTATGTATAGGTCGGACAAAAAAATTTGTTGGAGTTCTGTTTAGAACTCTTGTGAAGCTACCCAGAACTGTTAACAGAACTCCCCAGAACTCCCCAGAATTCCGGAAAAATAAAAAAAACTAAGTTTGTAGTTGGCCCGCCAGCTTTTTTAATTTTTCTAAATTCCAATTTTGCAGAACTATTTCCAAAACCCTTTTAACACTCCAGAACTCTTCATCAAGAGCCGAAATTTCTTATCAGAACTCTTTTTCATGAAAAAAGCGGGGCTGCGTGAAGTTGGCCCCCCATATCGTTTTTTTCTATTTCTGGCCAATATTACACGGAACTATTGCAATTTTTGGGCAAGAACTCTAGAACTCTTTCAAATCTACCCAGAACTCTAAAAAAATATCAGTTTTTTTAAAATTGGGGGGCCAACTTCACGGGAGTAGATCGACATCATCCCGCATTAGATATTGCGCTTAATTTAAATCTATCTTCTCCATTTCATAACATTATAAACACATTTGAATCTAATTTTAGTAAGTGCAATTTTGAAGAACTTTTAAATTTATTATGCACCATTGACTGGAATCAATTATTTTTTAATTGCAATATTAATGATATGTGTAATGTTTTTTATAATACACTCTTTAACTGTTCTTACAAAACAATTCCACTTAAAAGAACTCGAATTAACTCTAATGTATCACCATGGTTTTATTTACATCTTAAAAAACTTAAAAAATAAAAGAAACAAAGCCTGGGTAAAATATAATACGACTAGAGCTGATGAAGATTGTGAAACGTTTTTAATTCTAAAACAACTTTTTACAGAGTATTCAGATTCTTTATGTATATGAAAGTTACGTATCTAAAATAGAATGTGATATAAAATCAAATCCATTTAATTTCTGGAAATTTGTAAATTGTAAGAGAAACACTAGTGGCTACCCAAACTCTATGTCAAATTCATCGTCAACTAGTCAAGAGCCTAAGGTTATCGCAAAGATGTTTGCAAACTTCTTCAAAGAAGCTTTCGAAGAAACAAACAACGACGACAGTTCTAATTTTTCTTCTTCTGGTGGACATTTCCCTCACTTAAATTCAATTAATTTTGAAATAAACGAAGATACCGTCGCACAAAGTATCTTGAAACTGGATGAGTGTTTTAGTCCAGACCCTGATGGTGTACCATCCTCTATCTTAAAAAAATGTGTTGCTTATTTGTCGTATCCGTTATGTATTCTCTTTAATAAGTCCTTAAAAAGTTCGCTCTTTCCCATTATTTGGAAAAGTGCATTCATTATACCTGTGCACAAGAAAGGTCCTAAAAATGAAATATTGAACTATCGACCTATAGCTAAATTATCTGTGATACCGAAACTGTTTGAGTCTATTGTATGTAATGTTTTTTCTTCCACTGTACTTCAATTATATGTGACAATCAGCATGGCTTCGTCAAAAAAATATCTACTGTTACTAATTTATTCAACTTCACGTCCTTTTGTTTAGATGTTTTCGAAAAACGTGGACAAGTCGATTGTGTATTTACTGATTTTAGTAAAGCTTTTGACAAGTTGTGTCATAATACATTAATTTTAAAGTTAAATAATCAAGGTTTAAACAACAATTTCTTAACATGGATCTCATCATATTTAAAAAATAGGCTGTATAGTGTTGTATTTCGTAATGAGTGTTCGAATCAATTTATTGTCAATTCTGGCGTCCCTCAGGGAAGCCGCTTAGGTCCAATTTTATTTATTTTATTTATAAATGACTTGGTTTCGATCATACAAAATTCATCTGTCCTTATATACGCTGATGACATTAAGCTTTTCAAAAGTATTAAATCTACTTCTGATTGTTTACTTTTGCAAGAAGACTTATTAATTTTTAGGGAATGGTGCAATCAAAATCGTCTTGTTTTTAATGTTGACAAGTGTAAAACCATGAGTTTTACACGCAAAAAAGTTCCATTTGATTTTAGTTATACGTTTGACTCATGTCCTTTAAGTAAAGTCTCCGTGTTTTCTGACTTAGGAGTTATTCTTGATCCTAAGTTAACTTTTAATGATCATTTAAACTACATACTTAAAAAAGCTAATAGGATTCTTGGATTCATAAAGAGATTCGGTCGCGATTTCCGTGACCCTTATGTTCATAGAATCACTAATCATAGAAAGTATTTGCAGTTTTGTTTTATTGTTGGAATTATTAATGGGTCTATATCATCTTCATCGGTTCTAAGTCGGTTGAATTTCAGTTTCAGTCGTACAGGTATAAGACTACAGCAACCATTGTACTATATATTTAGTAGATCAAGGTTAGGTCAGGTTAAGTTAGACGGGGTGATAAGCGACAAGCCGCCGTTATCTCACTCGGATCTCAATGTAACCATTGTGCTCCCCAAAAGGTGTGTGTCAGGTAGGAATAAGGAGATTTAGGGAAAGGAGTAAGTGGAAACATAGGAATGGGTTGCCTCCCTGAACCATCCTGAAATCTGAATGAATTTTCAGAATATTCTTTAGTGGCAAAAACGAGATGTCGCACAGATCTTCGAAGAAGTATTCTCCGAGGACTGTTTTCCTGGTTCTTGCTAGGCTGGGGCATTCACAAAGAAAGTGATAAGAGCCCTCCTCCGCCTCCTGACAACCTCTGCATAAGTCAGATGAGCTAATGCCCATTCTGCTCATGTGGGTTCTCATTGAGTTGTGACCCGTTAGGATTCCAACCAAGAAGGACAATTGAGGCCTGCTTAGCTTTAGTAAGAGTCTGTTTTTTTCCTTGAAAAATCCGGCCATAGATTCCTCGAGACCCAACAAGTGTCAATTGATGACAATGTGTCATTTGCGGATTTGAGGAAGCCCTGACGAATTCTATTCTTTTCATTTTCTAGCGGTATAAGAACCGAAAATTCTGTTTGGCTCGGATCAAGAGAAGACCCGATTTTGGCCAACTCATCTGCCTTTTCATTCCCTTGAATATTACGGTGCCCAGGGACCCAATGAAGGGTAACTGTGTTTGTTTCGCTCAGTAATTTTAGCTCACTGCGACATCTGTCCACTAGTTTTGACTTTGTGACGAACGAGGAGATAGCTTTTATTGCCGCTTGGCTATCAATGAAGATATCAATATCACTATTTATTAGTTCGTGTGCAGTGAGGTTCTTTGCAGCCTCACACACTGCAAGCACTTCCGCTTGAAAAACACTACAGTGATTTGGTAGTTTTAGTGATATATTTAGGGGTGGGTTATCTGAAAAGATGCCTGACGCTACCCCATAAAGTGTCTTGGAGCCATCTGTAAAGACCGATACGTGATTTGTTTTTATGACCCGGTTTTCTGTCCAGGATTCCCTTGTGGGAATATCTGTTAGGGCCAATGTGTGGTATCGTATAGTCAGATTGAATGTCTGTGTTTATGAAGTTTGTAATAGCTCTTTGACCAAAAAGTCCCCTATTCCAGCTATTACATTGTTTTAGCCGTAAGGCACTATTTTTAGCCAGTTCTTTCGTAAAAATATCTAGTGGGGCAAGTGCAAGAAATGTTTCCAGGGCTGCAGTTGGTGTTGTTCTGATGGCACTGGTTATACCAATGCAGGCCAGTCTTTGAATTCTGGTCATGGTTTTCAGATTGGTTGCTTTGTCTAGGGCTGGCCACCAAACCAAACATGCGTATGTCAAAATTGGCCTTATTATGGCTGTGTACATCCAATGAATGGTTCTGGGACTAGGACCCCATCTTTTACCAAAAATTCGACTGCAGGTATAGAATGCTACTAGAGCTTTCTTCTCTCTTTCTTTAATGTTTTCTTTCCAGTTTAGTTTACGATCAATTGTTAAACCCAAATGTTTAGCCATACCAGTGACATGGAGCGGAGACCCAATTATAGTGGGTGGTTCAATATTAGGAACATTACGTTTTCTTGTAAACAAAACTAATTCTGTCTTGAGTGGGTTGACGTTGAGTCCGCATCTTTTGGCCCAGTTATTGAGCGTTAAAAGGGATGTTTGTAGAAGTTCACACAAGGTGGGTGGAAATTTCCCTGAGGCCATTATTACAATGTCGTCAGCATAGGCCACAACTTTTACACCACTAAGATCCAGTTCAACTAGAATCTGGTTAACTACAAGGAGCCAAAGCAGGGGAGATAATACCCCTCCTTGTGGAGTACCTCTACATGTTCTCACCTATAGCTTGCTGTGACCCATTTCTGCATTTACAAGTCTTGTTTGGAGCATGGAGTCAATCCAGTTTGATAACATTGGATCGACGTTTACAGAGTCTAGGGCTTGCCGAATAGCACTGTTTTCAACATTATTGAAGGCCCCTTTTATATCAAGGAACGCTCCAAGTGTAAATTCTTTGAAGTGAATTGATTTCTCAATTGTGCCGACCACTTTATGAAGTGCCGCCTCAACAGGTTTGCCCTTCATGTAAGCATGTTGAGCTCGCGAGAGGACATTTTCATATAGTTTTAGGCGAATATGCGTTTCTATGAGTCTTTCTAAGGTCTTCAGAAGAAACGACGATAGGCTTATCGGCCTGAAATCTTTCGGTACGGTGTGAGTGGGCTTGCCAGCTTTCGGAATGAAAATGACATTGACTTCTCTCCAACTAGACGGAATATAGGTAATGTTTAGACATTGCCTAAAAATGTAGCATAATTGGAATTATTCCATCAGGCCCTGCAGACTTGTATGGCGAGAAGGTGTCAATGGCCCAGGCCACCTTCCTGTTATTTACGATTTGGTTTCCAATATCTGAAATTTTATTTATGGTCAGGCCTCTGTCCACAGGGGCTGTGTCGGTGACACATCCTGGGAAGTGAGTGCTCATAAGTGATTCTAAAGTCTCAGAGCAGGAGTCTGTCCAGGTGTTATCGGGTCTTTTTAAGAAGCCCGGAGGTGTGCTCACCTTTAACATGACTTTCCTGAGCCTAGCAGCATCATTTGTAGACTCTATGTCTGTACAAAATGTACGCCAGGCTGCCCTTTTTGCATAGGTTGTTCTATTTTTATACTCATTTTTACTGATCTTGAAAAAATCCCAGTCAGTATGTTCGTTACTATGTTTAGCTCTATTGAAAAGCCTCCTCGAGTTTTTTCTAAGAACGGAAAGCTCTGTGGATCACCATATGGGGTTGAGCTTGCCCTTCCTCTTGATAATGGGGCACGAACTTTCGTAAGCTTCACGTATAGCTGATGTTAGTTCATTTACTTGTTTTTCAATATCTAAGCAGTTTAACAAAGGTTGACTTTCATAGTGGAACAGAGATGAGGCCAGTCTAGTATTGAAGGCTACCCAATTTGTTTTCCTGGGATTTCTGTAGGTCTTAGGAGTTACTACTTCCTGCTCGATCTGGAATGTTATCATTCTATGACCTGAGAAAGTAACATTACTTGACACTTTCCAGTTACTGATTATAAGGGAATCAGAATTGTTGGAGAGCGTCACGTCAAGCACTTCTCTTCTATTTCTGGTAATGAAGGTTGGTTCATTACCTCTATTTAAAATCAGAATGTTGTTTTTAATAATAAATTCAAATAACGACTCACCTCTAGCGTTTGTGTCAGTGCTGCCCCATCGTAGATGATGTGCATTCGCGTCGCAGCTTGCGAGGAGATCCCAGCCGATCTTACCTGCTGCTCCCACTAGGTCATCAAAGGCTGTTGACGGCGGAGGCCCCGGTTTTTCACCTGGCATGTAAATAGAAGCTAAGATCAAGGGCGGGGCCCCTTCTCTTTCACACTTTACTGTCGTCATGCCTCTACTACAATGGGGAGATAAGAGGAATAAATTTATGTCTAGTTTCGCCACTATACAGGTGCGATAGTTACCTTCGGTAGGCCCTTTTTTAAAATATATAGTATAATCCTTGGACTTCAGTCCGCAGATATTGCCGCTGTTTACCCATGGCTCTTGTATGAGGGCGATATCGATTTTTCTTTTGACAAGAAAGAGTTTAAGGTGGCAGAGGCCAACTTACTGTGCTGAAGGTTTTGTTGTAGCACTTTCATAATTGTAGATCAAACTATGGAGCAAATAGCCTCTCAATCAATTGATTTCCATATTTAATAAATTTTACTTTTGTATAGAGTCTGTGATAACATGAAATGCATTAAATTCAAATCATTGTTCTTTATTAGCTTAGTTAGAATAATTAATTGAGATTATAAGTATTAGGTATTCATAAGTATTGTTCACGTTAGTATTTAACGAATTGAAATAAATAAAGACGAACATGTTCACCTCCATAAATATTCATATTTTTGGCATGAACCTGTCCCGCTATACTTTTCTTGATACCTGCAGATGAATTAACATGTAAATCTATCGTAAGTCACTAGATAGATTGTAATAAATCGTGTTAGTTATTTTTTTTTATTTTTAACATTAGAAATGTTTAAGCGGAGGCATACCTACTAACAATCTGGAAAAATCAACCGAATTTCAAAAAAGTGTAACGCCGAGTAGAGAAAGAGGGCGAAACGTCAGGGGAATAGACAAAATTATTGCGTTCGTGCTTTGTTCTTATACTGGTCTGAGGAAACAGAATACGAAGAAGATGATAAAACGGACACCAAAACAAGTAGAAGTGTTCGTATAGGCAGGGATGGCCACTACATTTTTTACATTTGCTACGTAGTTTATGCAGTTAAACGTAGTTAAATGTAGTTAATGAAGCAAATTGTAACAAACTTATGTCGAATTCCTTTCAACAAAAGAATCGATTTTTTTTCTAAAAATAATCGAATTTTTTCTGTCGTTGAAAGGAATACGAAAAGACGGAAAGAATCGATTTTTCTTGTGAATGTGTGTGTGGCACTTGACAGCAGCAAATTTTGAACTAAGTAATTCGTTGCAACCAAAAACACAATTTGTTTTCATAAAAAAAATTTGTTTTCTTTAAACACCGCGGCATTGAATTTGACATTTATAGAAATTTCAAATCTTGCAAGTGTGTGTGCAAATCGGTGTAAAATCTTTCTTGAATCTTGCAAAATTAGCTAGATTTGTTTTGACAGAAAAAATTCGAATTGTACAGAAAAAAAATCGATTCGTTTAGAAAAAAATTCGATTCTTTTGTTGAAAGGAATTCGACATTAAATTCAAATATCAAATCATCTGTCAGTTGTAACTTTGGAGGTTGAATTTTGAGTTAAAATGTTCAAATTTTTATTGAAATTTTATTATTTCTCTAAATTTACTAGGTATGTATGTATATGCGTAGTTAATGATGTAGAAAATGAAGTGTAGTTAATTCGGCCAACCCTGTTCGTAGGCTTTCAAGATGTGCATCCGAAGAACAGCAAATTTAAAAAACAAAACGGTTTGCTTTATTCATAGTTTTAAAATACATAAATGCTTTTTTCATCGATCTCATTTCAACGGCTCTGTATGAGAAAGTTCTTGATTTGGTATGCAAAAAGATGAGAAAATGGTTGAAAATGTTAGATTGATCTCATAAATTGTTAAGCATGGTATTCCACTTACTCTGCAGGTTATTATTAGGGTTGTGAAAATGCTTTTTTTGGTAGTTTTGGTTTGTATTATGTCTTTAATGACCAATTGAAACAAGCTGCCTTAATTATAACTGAATATGTAGAATGTAATTTGTAATATATGCATATTTGTATTTTATACATTATAATTAGAGTTTTGGAACAGCGTAGGAACAGCAATATAAAATCTCTAAATCCTGAAAGGTTATACAAAATGAAAAGTGTTTGCAAATATTTGTTTGAACGCGTTAAATTTTTTGGAGAAATTAATTTAAAATGATTTTCGTCATACCGTCAGATGGAATGGAACATAATTTTGTTACAATTTTTAAAGATCGACATATATGAGGTATTTTAGTATATTATTTTTGTTTAAACAAATACGTATGAAGATTTTTGATTTTTTATGTATGTATGTATGTACCTACAAATATGTATTCAGAAAAAAAAATCAATAAAACAGATTAAAAAAAAACGAAATTGTAAAATAATTTATTTAAATTCCTTTTATTTTTAAATTGGACTTTTTCTGCATCTACCTACCACAGTACATTAATAATTCAATTGAGATCGATCTCATTTTTTTTGCATACGAAACTGAGTCCGAGTTCTGACTTCTGCGCTGCTAGATCGATCTCACATGTGAGTTCAAGCTCGTTAGCTCGGACTCAGATATAGAAATAGAACTCATCTTTTAGCATACGACCCAATGAGTTGTTTGTTTGAGAGTTGAAACTAATTCTGACGAACGGGACAGAGTGGAATTTCTGTCACGATGTCGTTTGTTGGCTTTTCTTATGTCAACTTTCTCAAGTACTTTGATTAGCTGTATATCTTTCACTTTTATATAAAGAGTGGGCATAATCTTGAGAATGCGTGATGAAAGCCAAGATAGTTACAGCATTAACTCGGTTTTTCGCACCTCCCTTCGCTGTCGGCCAGGTGAAATTTTGACCACAGCCAGAAGAAGTTTTATTAGATTTAAAAACTGCCGCAATATGACCAAAGTGCAAACAGCTGTTTATGCAGTTAAGTGGGAAAGGGATAGAGGAGAGTGAGTACGAAAGTAACAGTTGGTCGGTTCGGTTCGGTTGTAACATTCAGTTTTTACAAACAAACTATATCTTTATGCTTTCATTTTTAAATGCAAAATTCTTAGCAATTTTTAGGTCCTGAAGGCATCCACAAAAATCCAAAAAATGTTAAAAAAGTGAAAATCGAATGAAAAAGTAATTTTTTGTAATAAGTTTCAATATATTTTTTAAAAAAAATAAATAATTTGTTTATTCAATGCGAACTTACCGAACGCTATTTTCTATTGAATCGAATGAAATACATTTTTTCGATCCGTATTCTTGTTTCGTTTTAATATGATTTTTTATATAAAAAAGTGTGGGTGTAACACAAAGTCAATGTTATTGTTATTGTTATTGTTATTGTTATTGTTATTGTTATTGTTATTGTTATTGTTATTGTTATTGTTATTGTTATTGTTATTGTTATTGTTATTGTTATTGTTATTGTTATTGTTATTGTTATTGTTATTGTTATTGTTATTGTTATTGTTATTGTTATTGTTATTGTTATTGTTATTGTTATTGTTATTGTTATTGTTATGGTTATTGTTATTGTTATTGTTATTGTTATTGTTATTGTTATTGTTATTGTTATTGTTATTGTTATTGTTATTGTTATTGTTATTGTTATTGTTATTGTTATTGTTATTGTTATTGTTATTGTTATTGTTATTGTTATTGTTATTGTTATTGTTATTGTTATTGTTATTGTTATTGTTATTGTTATTGTTATTGTTATTGTTATTGTTATTGTTATTGTTATTGTTATTGTTATTGTTATTGTTATTGTTATTGTTATTGTTATTGTTATTGTTATTGTTATTGTTATTGTTATTGTTATTGTTATTGTTATTGTTATTGTTATTGTTATTGTTATTGTTATTGTTATTGTTATTGTTATTGTTATTGTTATTGTTATTGTTATTGTTATTGTTATTGTTATTGTTATTGTTATTGTTATTGTTATTGTTATTGTTATTGTTATTGTTATTGTTATTGTTATTGTTATTGTTATTGTTATTGTTATTGTTATTGTTATTGTTATTGTTATTGTTATTGTTATTGTTATTGTTATTGTTATTGTTATTGTTATTGTTATTGTTATTGTTATTGTTATTGTTATTGTTATTGTTATTGTTATTGTTATTGTTATTGTTATTGTTATTGTTATTGTTATTGTTATTGTTATTGTTATTGTTATTGTTATTGTTATTGTTATTGTTATTGTTATTGTTATTGTTATTGTTATTGTTATTGTTATTGTTATTGTTATTGTTATTGTTATTGTTATTGTTATTGTTATTGTTATTGTTATTGTTATTGTTATTGTTATTGTTATTGTTATTGTTATTGTTATTGTTATTGTTATTGTTATTGTTATTGTTATTGTTATTGTTATTGTTATTGTTATTGTTATTGTTATTGTTATTGTTATTGTTATTGTTATTGTTATTGTTATTGTTATTGTTATTGTTATTGTTATTGTTATTGTTATTGTTATTGTTATTGTTATTGTTATTGTTATTGTTATTGTTATTGTTATTGTTATTGTTATTGTTATTGTTATTGTTATTGTTATTGTTATTGTTATTGTTATTGTTATTGTTATTGTTATTGTTATTGTTATTGTTATTGTTATTGTTATTGTTATTGTTATTGTTATTGTTATTGTTATTGTTATTGTTATTGTTATTGTTATTGTTATTGTTATTGTTATTGTTATTGTTATTGTTATTGTTATTGTTATTGTTATTGTTATTGTTATTGTTATTGTTATTGTTATTGTTATTGTTATTGTTATTGTTATTGTTATTGTTATTGTTATTGTTATTGTTATTGTTATTGTTATTGTTATTGTTATTGTTATTGTTATTGTTATTGTTATTGTTATTGTTATTGTTATTGTTATTGTTATTGTTATTGTTATTGTTATTGTTATTGTTATTGTTATTGTTATTGTTATTGTTATTGTTATTGTTATTGTTATTGTTATTGTTATTGTTATTGTTATTGTTATTGTTATTGTTATTGTTATTGTTATTGTTATTGTTATTGTTATTGTTATTGTTATTGTTATTGTTATTGTTATTGTTATTGTTATTGTTATTGTTATTGTTATTGTTATTGTTATTGTTATTGTTATTGTTATTGTTATTGTTATTGTTATTGTTATTGTTATTGTTATTGTTATTGTTATTGTTATTGTTATTGTTATTGTTATTGTTATTGTTATTGTTATTGTTATTGTTATTGTTATTGTTATTGTTATTGTTATTGTTATTGTTATTGTTATTGTTATTGTTATTGTTATTGTTATTGTTATTGTTATTGTTATTGTTATTGTTATTGTTATTGTTATTGTTATTGTTATTGTTATTGTTATTGTTATTGTTATTGTTATTGTTATTGTTATTGTTATTGTTATTGTTATTGTTATTGTTATTGTTATTGTTATTGTTATTGTTATTGTTATTGTTATTGTTATTGTTATTGTTATTGTTATTGTTATTGTTATTGTTATTGTTATTGTTATTGTTATTGTTATTGTTATTGTTATTGTTATTGTTATTGTTATTGTTATTGTTATTGTTATTGTTATTGTTATTGTTATTGTTATTGTTATTGTTATTGTTATTGTTATTGTTATTGTTATTGTTATTGTTATTGTTATTGTTATTGTTATTGTTATTGTTATTGTTATTGTTATTGTTATTGTTATTGTTATTGTTATTGTTATTGTTATTGTTATTGTTATTGTTATTGTTATTGTTATTGTTATTGTTATTGTTATTGTTATTGTTATTGTTATTGTTATTGTTATTGTTATTGTTATTGTTATTGTTATTGTTATTTTTATTGTTATTGTTATTGTTATTGTTATTGTTATTGTTATTGTTATTGTTATTGTTATTGTTATTGTTATTGTTATTGTTATTGTTATTGTTATTGTTATTGTTATTGTTATTGTTATTGTTATTGTTATTGTTATTGTTATTGTTATTGTTATTGTCATTGTCATTGTCATTGTTATTGTTATTGTTATTGTTATTGTTATTGTTATTGTTATTGTTATTGTTATTGTTATTGTTATTGTTATTGTTATTGTTATTGTTATTGTTATTGTTATTGTTATTGTTATTGTTATTGTTATTGTTATTGTTATTGTTATTGTTATTGTTATTGTTATTGTTATTGTTATTGTTATTGTTATTGTTATTGTTATTGTTATTGTTATTGTTATTGTTATTGTTATTGTTATTGTTATTGTTATTGTTATTGTTATTGTTATTGTTATTGTTATTGTTATTGTTATTGTTATTGTTATTGTTATTGTTATTGTTATTGTTATTGTTATTGTTATTGTTATTGTTATTGTTATTGTTATTGTTATTGTTATTGTTATTGTTATTGTTATTGTTATTGTTATTGTTATTGTTATTGTTATTGTTATTGTTATTGTTATTGTTATTGTTATTGTTATTGTTATTGTTATTGTTATTGTTATTGTTATTGTTATTGTTATTGTTATTGTTATTGTTATTGTTATTGTTATTGTTATTGTTATTGTTATTGTTATTGTTATTGTTATTGTTATTGTTATTGTTATTGTTATTGTTATTGTTATTGTTATTGTTATTGTTTTTGCGACTCGATATTGCCTAGCTAGTTTTGCCTAGTTTATAACATGGGCCTATCGAGCAGTGTCTAGCTTGTCCCTCGCTAATTAGTTAATGCTCTGTATGTTGTGGGCCTTGCCTAGTGGTACCCATATGGGCTCGCGATAGATCTTCCAAGTCAGGCCCATATAAGCCCTATAGATGTGTTCTTTCAAATTGAGAGTTAATATTTTTATTAATTATATGAATTTGTTTCTCATATGTTTGTATAGAATTTAATTTAATTTAAAAAAAAAACTTCACTCTCCGAGATTATAACTCGCGTCCTTCAAATCAAAGATCAAGCACGCTACCCACCAGGCTAATTTGCAATACAGAAGAGGGATGTTAAAATATTTATGAGTTGATACTTCACGTATTTGCTATATGGACCTTACACAAGTTAAATTGTTAGTTGAGAATGCCAATAAAGAGTTCTAGCCAGGGCCAAGATAAAGCTAGAATAAGCATAAATTAGTCAAGATCGGCCAGACTTGTGCCTGTCTAGGCCCAACATAGTGTTTCCTAGATAAGTTCTACCCGTGTTATGACAAATTATTGTATATTTTTTTTTATTGTGATTTGTAAGATGTTAGAACTGCTCTTTAAACAAGAAGCTTGGGTTTGCCCAAACTTTCAATGGAATTCTCTCAAATGTTTAAAACATTTCTATCCAATTCAATTAATGTAAGTTTAAGAATTGATGGATATACTCAGTAATAATTCAGACTCATTTCTTACAATGACGCCTTATGCCTTGAAACTCTCATGTGAGTTGATATTCTATTAAATGTACCTACCGCACAGTGGCGTAGCGTGGGTTTTTGCCGCCCGGGGCAGAGTAATTTTTTGCCGCCCCTAGCAACTTTTTTTTGAAGCCTCTATTTTTTTTTAAATTAAGTGAAACAACTTACCTTGTTAATATTTTTTTTTATTGGAAGTAGAATTGAAGTATTCAACAATAGTTTTATCAAAAACGGTTCGCTTGTTTTTTAGTGTTCAATAAAAGGTGATACATTTACCACATCTAGGTAATTTTAATTTTTTTTTAAAGATTCAAATATTCAAAATTCAAATTTTCAGGACAATTTTTGATAGATTTTTTTGGCAATACCCATCTCTATCACATCAAAAGGGTAAAGATAGGGACAGCTTTTGCCAAAACGATATCGTTCGATTGTTTTTGTTTTACGGAATAAGGCCCCAGGGCATTTACTTTTATATTTGCTCAATAGTGACAGAGTAGATTTATTTCCCTTCTTAAAATTGAAGGAGAATTGCAATTATTGGCTGTGTCACCGCTCAAAAACTTTTAAATGATTTCTTTAAACTGAGAAAATGTATCCATTTTAAAGAAAAATGTATCCAAATGAAAATAGAATACATAAACAGAACATACAGAAATCTTTTAAAACTAACGCCCCCTAGCAAACTCTCTACCGAAAATTTTGGAAATTTTCCGGCCCTAAAATGGATCCAAATGACAAAACAAAAATATAAAAACAAAACAAAACATACAAAAATCTTTTACACTAAAGCCTGTTTTGATAAATATTTAAAAAAAATTGCCGCCCCCTTGCAAACTGCCTTCCGGATTTGAAATTTGCCGCCCCTAAAGTTCGATCTAAACGAAAAGAAAATATAAAAACAGCATACAAAAATCTTTTACATAAACGTCTGTTTTGATTAATAGTTTAAAAAATTGCCGCACCTAGAAAATTGCCTCCCGGATATACATGTTTAAAATTTGGGAAAATTGCCGCCCCCAAGCAAAGTGCCGCCCGGGGCCTGTGCACTTCTGGCACGCTACGCCACTGCTACCGCATGCAATCATTCAATGCAACATCAATTTTGCGCTTATTCATAGTCAAAAACTAATGTTTATTCACAGCGTTGCTTTCTTTGAAACCCTGATTACCTTAGTATGTATATCTATCGAAGTCTTCTTAAATTTGTTGAGTATCTTTTCAAAAACTTGAAGCTTGCTTGAATTTATTATTCAGATTTGATTTTTTTTGGAATTGGTATCATTTTTACATTCCTTACTTTGGCGGACACTTTTTAGCGGAATCAAAAAAAATTTATATCTGAATTTGTAGCTAATTAAATGCTAATTTGTTGCACAAACTCGCATGTAGCTCGCATAGTTTCGTAGTTATTCAAGTTTCCGCCAAAATAAGTCTGAAGTTAGCGGACAAATTCTAAAATAATACAAATTTTAAGGTTTGATTGACACACGAATTTGTAGCTTTTTAAATGCTCTTGAGTTGCAAAAACCTCGATTTTGTAGCTCAAGTGGTTTATTTTATATTCAAGTTTCAAGTTACCTCAAAATGGAGCTTCCAAAATCTAACAAAATGAGAAAATCCAAATTTGTTTTGCAAGAATTTGATGTTTAGGGAGATTTCATTATCATATTTCATTATCATTTTAGCATATATTGTCAATTTTTGGGGAGTTGAAAACTGTATGTAACAAATATGTATAGTAAAGTAAAAGAGGTAAAAGAATGAATTTAATAATCTTAGGGTGAGATATCATCAAGTGCAGTTACATTAGATATAACCGATAACGAATTAGAAAATTAAAAATTCAACATCAAAATTGTTAACACACCTGAATGCGAACTGCGAAGCATGTCGGTGAAGTAAACACTATATACGGAAATCAAACGATATACTGAGCGTATGAATGAATGTTTTAATATGGCGTGAAAACCATGGACAACTTTAATGCTTTAAGACTTTTGCATCAACAGAAAAAAAGAAAGTTCTGTAATTACATTCGTTGAAATGGAAGCTTAACTAACCCAAATCTCCCGATATTTAATTAAAGATCAACTAAATCAATTTGGCGATAAAAACTGATGTAAGCCTCAACTGATTATTTTATATATTACTTGAACCCACCGTTGTTATAGTATTGTTCTATTATATGTAGGTATTTGAAAAAAAAAATATTAGGTAACATTAAAAATATTTAAAAAAAATTCTTTAGATTTACTTTGAGACAGTTCTCAATAAATCGTCGCTTGAAGAGCAAAGTGAACTAATGTAGGTAGGTACATAGTCAAAATTTTGTAAAGCTAAAAATTAAAAAAACTAATTATTTTGATTGTCCTATAAGAATTATTAACTTAAATAATGAATAAATAAGAACATAAATATAAGAATAAGTTAGTAAGATTTGTTCAAGAAACAAAGATTTAAAATATTTGTGCATAGTTTAGTTTTCAAAAAAATAAAATAAAATTTCAACTTATGTATGTTATTATTATGTACATATTAAATGTTCATTTGCAACGAAATGGTACCTAATACTAGTCCTTAATATAATATTAGATGTTTTTCGTTTGGAATACAGTCTTGCATCTTGAGTCAAGAAAAAGATTGCACTTCGTTTTATTTGTTCGCGATATTCTTTGTAATAATATTGTTTGTGGGTTTTTACTCTCCGCAATCAATATTTGTGCTCCAAGTCGACCCTTGAGAATGAGACATTGTTGACAGCGGTTATACCTATGTGAAATAGAATTGATGTAACATTATTGTCAAAATCATAAAAACATTGTATGTGATGTACACTATGTCCTGAGAAATAAACTTCTGAATGCATCTGCTCTCACCCTGAAATATAAAAATAATATAAAAATCATTGTAGGATTACCTTACCTGCAAGATAGGTATATAGGTTTCACATTTTCTTTCTTATCTAAATGTTAAGTTAATGATTATTTCACGTACCTCAATCTCCTCCACATGTTCACATTTTTCCAGAAAAAAAGATAAAACAAATATGAATTTAATACATTATAAGGTAGCGCTACACTAGGTAGGTGTATGTACACGATTAACGAGAAGATTTTTTTTTTAAATACAATAACGTTGAGGCAAAAATAAACAAAGTTTTATTTTTATACCTTCATCGCAAGACCATCAGACAAATAAATTTCTTTTCCTGTTTCGCATTTGTGAATTCTTGTCACACACCTTCTCAAAAACATACGCCCACCAAATTAGGAAAAGGATTTGAAGATGTGGTTAGGGGGGTTCGTATTGGGATAGAGCATAGAGACTTGAGGAAATAGGGGTTGTCACAACAAAAATAAAAAAGGAGAAATAACAATAATTATGTATGTATTTTCACCTGTCTGTTTGTCTGTCCGTCTGTTTCGTTCATTTCTCTCACTCTCAGAATAGAAATAATAATTCTATGCGGATTGGTTTCATTTTCGCCCATATCCTTAATGTCCTTACGCTTTATGGTTTTTTTTTATTTATTATACTACCCTACTCTGCGCTGTGGATCCACAAACAAAATGTAGACGAGAGAATATTTTTCTAGCAACCACCAAAGATGTATATGCAGGTATATACGTGTGCAGTTAGCTTTCGAACAAGGACCCACCAGACAAATCCAGAGGATGATGAAGAAAAAGGACTCGGCTCGTTCGTTATAATATCTGCAAGACATCTCTTCAATTATTTCCATAAATATATATGTATATGTTTGCAATATTTGTCCATACTTAATGTAGATATGTATGTGTAGATATCTGTTTGATTGTATAGAAGTTTTCTGTTTTTTTGCATGTTTATTGCACAAACCATATGAGGAGCACCAAGCACCTCAGCAACATTTTTGTCGTCCTTTCCATGAATCTCCTCGACTCCCTTTCATAAAGGAATAACCGCCGGAATCCTTACTTTCTTTTTTCGAATTCTTTCCGTCTGCCCGAAATGGAAAAATGAATCCAGAAATCCTTCTGTTCCTGTATTGTTTCTTTTCTCTACATTTTTGTTGTTGGAAGAAGGATTTAGAGTTTGTGTACATACAATAAAATACAGACGTACACGTTTTCATCCTCGTTTATGAATTTTTCGATTTAGTAGCAAAATTTCCGTTGCGACCGTTTTTGTATTCAAAGATAGATAAAATTGCTAAATAAAATCAAAGCACAATTCTATACATATTTATGTGTGTACATAGCTTCTTAATTATTTTTGTTTCAGTAATTCATATTAAGTTGACAAGTCAAAGCTTTATGATCATGCTCATATTGATGAGACATATCTGTATGTACATTAATAGGTGCATTTATATTCTTTATAGGTATGTCTAAACCAATTCAAGTAATGTTTTCATATAAACATACGACCTATATACATACATACATAATATACAAAGGAATCAATATGCTGTAGCTTATTTTCGATTATTTTTAAATTTTTAACTTCCCATTGGAAGTTAATCAGCCTTATCACAGGCCCCGTCGTAATATATTCGTACTACGAATCCCGAAAAAAAGTATTAACCCTCTATAGCATATAGTTAACTACAAGCAACATTCCGTTTAACCCTTCATAATTCTCAAACTATTTATTATTTTAGCTTTTCGCGCATTGTAGAATGTCTACACTCCGTTTTTGCAATCCAAAATAGTCAAAGTAGCGTAACAGTCATTTTTTGTTTTAGGCAACGGGATACCGTCAGTGAAGTGAAAAATTGCAAGTAGTGCGCGTGTAATAAGAAATAATAAAAAATAGTTTTTATGTTTGTTTGAGATTGTTTTTTTGAGAATCAAGAACTTTCATCTCTCGTAAATTGTTTTCGTTTTCATTCAAAATATATCGTTTCACGTAATTTCGCAGTTTTCAATCCCTTGTATTTCATTGTTGCCTATAAGCTACACTCCCTCTTTTGTTATATTGTTCATAAAAAATAAAAAATTTAAAAATTTAAAAAAATACGTATATTTTTTTATTCATAAACCTATCTGATTCCACCAGAAATTTTCATTTTGAAAGTCTTGAGTTATAGAGGGTTAAACCTGCCGTTGTAATAGAAATATTTCCAAACCGATTCAGACGTCGTGAAAAGTTATATCGATAGCCCACAAAATCGTGGCAATATTTTTCTTGCGATGACGATGCTATGACACTTTTTTTCAAGAATCTTGGTACGAATCTATTACGACGGAGCCTGTGATAAGGCTGATTTTAATTGGTCCGATTTGTGGAATCGAAAATTTTGACATGTCGTTTCGAGGTCCCAAGAATCCAGATATATTGTTTTTAGAGAGATATCTGTTCGTATGTGTGATACATTTTATATTATTATAATTTATTGATGTATACTTAATTGAAAATGGTTTCCAATTTTATATAAAATATTAGTATAAATGTAGTTTTAAGCATGGCTACGCCGCACTGTGGTCTAAAAAGCCAAAAGTCGCGGCAAAAATAAACAATCCGATGCTTTTTTTAAAAAAAATTTTTTTGTTTCTAAAAAATAGACGCAGCGTTTCAAAAACAGCAAACAAAATATTTTTTTTTAAATTGTTTAGTTTATAAAGCTTTTAAAAGTTGGGCAATTTTGTTCTAGAGTAAAAAAAATAAAGAAAAAACTATAATTTATTTATTTTCTTTAATGCAATTATGGCACATTCGATGAAAATCTTATTTTTATTCAATGTTACGAGGTTGTTTTGTTTGTAAGAAAAGTAAAACTCAAAATAAAAAAACTTTTATATTTTTAATAAATAAACCAAAAAAATCTCTTTTTTTATGAGTTTTTGAGGTTACAAAAAAGTCTCGATAGGTCCCGCTGAAAAATTACCAGGATATTTTATCCTAACACATGTACACATTAAACATTACACACCGGACAACAGAAAAGACAAGAAGTGGCAAAAATTAAATTAATTTTATTAAGTCGAACCTGATGATGGAACATTGATTTCCGAAACCCCCAAATTTAATAAATATTTATATTTATAATTTATAAAAGTTTTTCTTTTATTTCATAAACTATTAAAAATTTTACTGAACATTCAAATTTTGTAATTTGCCCACTTTTACGCCACTTTTTGAATAAATTCCTCACTAAAAGAGTTTTTACAATTAAAGTAGGTAAATAAGAATTATCGTTGGCAATAAAGAAAATTATAATCCTAAATACATCTTGTTTTCGAAACCTGCTAAAAGTATGAGATTGATTTCTTTATTGCCTAAAGACTACAAGTGATATCGATACCAATATACCTGCTAGGTTTCACGGAAATGTCAAAATGAAGATTAATGTAATATGCAATTATACCCAATTATTTTATCTGAGATCACAAAAAGAGCTGAAAAAGAGTTATTGGAAGTGGTAAATGTTGAAAATGATGATGATGCCAATGATGATTCTATACCTATTTAAAAAAAGACGTATTATGTGTTTTATTTTATAAAAAAATAGTTTTGGAAATTTCCTTTAAGAAGAAGAAAAAATATAGTGATATCTTTATGCTTTCAAAAGATATGATTTTTGCAACCAAAAACGTAATTTTGGACCACAGTGCGCTGCACCGAGAAAAGACAAGAAGTTTTCACAATAATTTAAAGTTATTTACATCATACATTTTTTCGTTCACCGTATCTTAAGAACGAATAGAGATATTCGGTCGTATTTATAAACGTTGTCTAACTTTGGACAGCTGTCCAAGTTATAGTTATAAAGACATTTTTATTTGATGATTGAGAGCTGTATAACTAAGACAACGGACTCGGTTGACTAAACCTTGGCTAATGTAACATTTTATTTAATCAAATAAAGCATATTATAATATCATTTATTTTGAACTATCTAGAAGTGGCGTGGAATGCATAATTTCAAATAGTAAGTCAATGTAAAAATTAATTATCTGCAAACGTAAATTCTACAATAATCTTAAAGCATAATGAAAGTGACTTCAAAAAACAATAACAAGGAAAATTTAAATTAATGCTATATAGTATGACGAATAAAAAAAGGAACTTTAAGAAATATGTACATATATAAATATTTACAAAATATCAACAAATAAAAGTTTCTATAAATTAATTATTATGTATAACAAAGTTTAAAAATGAATAATATTTATGCTGTCATTTGTCAACAATAAAAACTGTGAAAGCTGTAGAATATTAAGTAATCTCCAGCGCGAACAAAAACAAGAGATATTAATTATGTACAACTTATTTTGTTGAAGCAATATTAATTAATAATAATTTATTGAAACATTTAGAAAAAATTAATTGATAAGAAAAATAATACTATTTGATAAAAATATAATAGAGTGTGAATGGTACAGTTATAAACATTTTTCAATACTCCTCCTCGTTCACACAATACCTATTACATTTTGCTCTAAAATAATTATGTTTTCTTGTATTCAATGGTTTAGTTAATAGATCTGCAATCATTGTTTCAGTTGGGCAATATTCACATTTGATAATAATCTTCTTTGTCAAAATCCAGAATCATCTTGTATTTTGTATCTATGTGCTTGGTTTTGTATGAGAACTTGCTGTCTCGCACTAGCTCGATACAGCCTTGGTTGTCTTCGAAGATTTTTGTCGGTGAATCAAATTTTTCGTGCATCTCTAACAATAGTTGTCACAGCCATTTCACTTCTTTTGCTGCTTCCGAAATTGCTATAAACTCTGCTTCACAAGTTGATGATGCTACCATATTTTGCTTCTGACACGACCAACTTATAGTTCCTCCATTCAGAAATATGATGCGCCCACTGTTTGATTTTCTGTCTGCTGGATCATCAGCCCATGTAGCATCAGCATATCCAAGTAGTGATAAATCATTTGATTGTATATTGCTTAGTTTTAATTTCATTTGATGTGTTGATTTAAGATATCTCACCACACGTTTAAGTTGATTCCAATCTTCTGTGGTGGGGTTCCATACCCTTTGTGCTAAAATGCTGACGCTTGCTGAAATGTCCGGTCTTGTATTTACCGACAAATACAGTAATCTCCCAATCAATATTCTGTATTTGGTGTTGTTTTCCAGTTGGATTGACGGTACTGATTTTCCATGCTTCTTTTGCATCTATCAGGCCAAAATCTGATATAATCCGCATAATGTATTTTGACTGACAAAGCTCAAAATTCCCATAACAATCCTTGCTGACTTCAATTCCTAGAAAATGATTAATTTGTCCCAAAGTTTGCATTATAAATTTTGACTTGAGAATAGTTTCGATCTCATTTATTTGATCCGATGTGAGACAAACCACTATAATATCATCCACATACAAAATTGTATAACAGTAATTGTATCCATTCCTTTTTGAGTACATGCACGGATCATTGTAGCTTTGATAAAAGTTTCCTTCAATTAACACATCATGTAATGCGTTGTTCCATGATCTTGCCGCCTGCTTAAGTCCGTAAATGCTTCTCTTTAATAAGCAAACTTTTGTTTTGTTGGTACTTTTGAATCCTTCCTGTTATCGCATGTAAATGGTTTCATTTAACTTTCCATTAAGAAAAGCAGTCTTGGCATCGAAGTGATACACAAGCATTTTTCTTTTTGCCGCTACTGAAAGTAAGGTTCTGAATGTAGCACAACAGGTGCAAAAACTTCGTCATAGTCTTCGCCATATTTTTGCGAAAAACCTTGTGCTACGTATCTTGCTTTGTAACGTTCAATTTCACCACTTGCATTCGTTTTTATTTTAAAAACCCATTTACCACCTATTGCTGTCTTTCCTTTTGGTAAATCGACAAGTTCCCATACTACGTTTGATTGGTGTGATTCAATCTCCTCCTGCATTGCAATAAGCCAATGCTCCTTATCGTCACTTTCGATGGCTTCAGTGTAAGTCTTTGGTTCAATAAGTTCCTTCGTCATTAAAATAACGTTCTTCTTTTGTTTCAAATCAACTTGTAAACGCTTTGGTGGAACTCCTTTGTTAACTCGCTGTGAAATTCGTTTAGGTTCATGTACTGCTGGGAGAGATCTTTCTGTTGACTGTTTTGTAAGTTCTTCTTGGTTATCTTGTTCTTTTTCCTGTATTGTTGACGATTCTTTATAGAAATTTTTTGGTATATAATAACTCAGTTCAACAAATACTTCTTCCCTTTCTTCATCATATTTGGTCATATTTGAACTACAAAATTTCACATCTCGACTAATGATGATCTTCTTTGTTTTTGGATTGTAGCATCGATAAGCTTTTGATTGCTCGTCATTTCATAAAAAGATCATCTCAATACCAACGCTGTCAAGCTTTTGTCTTCTTTCTGTTGGTATAAGAACAAAGCATTTTGATCCAAATACATATTTTAAATACGTCTGTACTTGGTTTTATTCCGTTCCATCTTTCGTATGGTGTCATGTCTGTTGCTCTTGTGATGACACGATTTTGAATGAAGTTTGCCGTTGCCACTGATTCACAACAAAATTTAAATGAGAGATTCGCATCTATAAGCATGCGCAACGTGCCATTTCAATTAACGTCCTGTTTTTTCTTTCAGTTTTTCCATTTTGCTGGGGACTGTATGCTGCAGTTAACTGAGTCTGTATTCCTTTTGCCTTCATGAAATCTGTCAAGCTCTTTCCCGCGTATTCACCACCTCTATCTGAAAGAATTATTTTCGGTTTTCTTAAAAACTTGGTTTCACAAAATGCAAACAAATAATGGTAAAACTTGAATAATCGTCAATGAATGTAACGATGTATGGTTTCCCACCAAGAGTTATTGTTTGTATAGGTCCACAAACATCTGTATGGACCAAATCTAATGGTGCTGAATATTTCGTTTTTGACTTCTTTGGAAATGGTATTCTCGTTAATTACCCTCTCATGCAAGTATCGCATGTTTCCTTAAGTCCGCAATCAACTATCTGCAAGTCTTCAATCGTTCCTTTTGACTCCATGTTACGAATAGCTTCTGGGCTACTGTGTCCCATCTTTCGGTGCCATGTATGTATGTATGCATTTGTCGTTGTGTTGTAGCGCACATATTGCATTTGGCTGACGTAATACATACATATCACCAACTGCATCCGCAACACCTATTTGCTTGCTTTTGTATTTGATTTCTCCAATCCGATTATCAAATTCAACGCGCATTCCGTGATCAGTAAGTCATTTAACTGACAAAATATTACCAACCAGGTTTAATACAAAAAGAACTTCGGTAATCATCGCTTTATGGAGTGCAGGAAGTTAGCCCCCCTTTTTGGAATTGGCTATTTTTGAAAGTTGTTCCAGGTTGTTCCCGATTTTTTCCGCATTGCTCCAAGTTTTTTTTTGAAAAATATTAAGAAATGTGGGTTTTAGAGCCAAAAACCGTTTTTGACCTAGCCCCCCTTTTTTCGAAAATCAAATTTTTGAAAGTTGTTCCAGATTGTTCTGAGTATTGTTCCAAGTTTTTGGACCCCTATGTTCAAAATTTCAAAAGTTATGGGCAAAATTCGAAAAAATTCTCAATTTTGAAATTTTTGTCGGGTTTCAAAAAGTGTTATAACCATTGTTCCAAAAACTCAAAATTGTAGGACGTGTATTTTTAAAGATAAAACCTTCCGAACATTTTTTCAAAAATCCAAAAAAACGGCTCTCTAATATTTTATATTTTTTTTTAATGCATTGACTATTGAAACCTTATGATAAATGCGTGTATTGAAAAAAAGTCCTGACCTAACATTCTTACTACCAGCTTAAAAACTAACTTTAAAAAAACATCTCCGATTTTTTTAACTTTTCAAAAACACCCCTCTCCCCCTTTTCCAAAAATCCAAAATATAAAATTTGGTCGAAGTGCAGAATCCCTCAAATCCAATTGTTCTAGAGAATCATCAAAAAATATTGAAAACTAAAGATTTTAAGCCCAAAAAACACTTTAAATGAAAATATCTTATTATCGTTGCATTTTGAATTTTGGATTTCTAAAAAGGGGTGCCAGAGCAAGGATAATAAGATATTTTCATTTAAAGTGTTTTTTGGGCTTAAAATCTTCAGTTTTCAATATTTTTTGATGATTCTTTGGAACAATTGGATTTGAGGGATTCTGCAATTGGAACAAATTTTAGATTTTGGATTTTTGGAAAAGGGGGGGCAGGGGAGCATTTTTTTTTAAATTTTTCATACTAAAAATCAATTTTAAGAAAACAAAAGTCTGGAACAATTTAGAAGAGCCCTAGAACAATCTGGAACAAATTTTTGAATTTTGGATTTCTAAAAAGGGGGGCCAGCGCAACGATAATAAGACATTTTAATTTTAAGTGTTTTTTGGGCTTAAAATCTTCAGTTTTCAATATTTTTTGATGATTCTCTGGAACAAATGAATTTGAGGGATTCTGCACTTGGAACAAATTTTAGATTTAGGATTTTTGCAAAACTTGGGCAAGCTTTCAAAAGCAAGAATGGTATTGAGTAGTAGGATATTTACATACAAATTTAAATAAAAATTACATAAAAATACGAACAATCCCTGAAAATTTCATGCTTTTGAGAAAAATTACGATTTTCAAAGACTTTCCAGCAAAATTATTGAAAAAGCGCTGGTAGCGAGCTCTAAATGGTGTTCGGTTTGAATTTTGTTTGTGGTTTTAATTTTTTGGTTCAATCTAAGCTTCATAATTTCGCTCAATCCCGGTTGAATTTCATGAAAAGTGTTTTTTGGAATCACCCTATGCACAACTCTTTGTCCTTTTCTTAAACTGACAACTATATAACAAATGAAAAAAATTAATGTGTTCATTGCGATTTACAAGCATTTTAATTTGGAAGCATTCATGCGTAAACGTTTTTCTCCTAACGATTATATTTTGTGCGATAACTATAAAAAAGCCTGACAAAGGACGAAACCTGGCCAAAGCCTGATTGGACATTAAAAGCTTGACGTGTCAAGGATAATAAGATATTTTCATTTAAAGTGTTTTTTGGGCTTAAAATCTTCAGTTTTCAATATTTTTTGATGATTCTTTGGAACAATTGGATTTGAGAGATTTTGCACTTGGATCAATTTTTGGTGTTGGATTTTTGGAAAAGGGGGGGGGGGGGGCAGGGGAGCTTTTTTTGAAATTTTTTATACTAAAAATCAATTTTAAGAAACGAAAGTCTGGAACAATTTAGAAGAGCCCTAGAACAACCTACAACAAATTTTTGAATTTTGGATTTCTAAAAAGGGGGGCCAGAGCAAGGATAATAAGATATTTTCATTTAAAGGGTTTTTTGGGCTTAAAATCTTCAGTTTTCAATATTTTTTGATGATTCTTTGGAACAATTGGATTTGAAGGATTCTGCACTTGGAACAAATTTTAGATTTTGGATTTTTGTAAAAGGGGGGGTAGGGGTGTTTTAGAAAAGTTAAAAAAATCGGAGATATTTTTAAAGTTAGTTTTTAAGCTGGTAGTAAGAATGTAAGGTCAGAACTTTTTTTCAATACACGCATTTATCATAAGGTTTCAAAAGTCAATGCATTAAAAAAAAATATAAAATATTAGAGAGCCGTTTTTTTGGATTATTTAAAAAATTTTCGGAAGGTTTTATCTTTAAAAATACACGTCCTACAATTTTGAGTTTTTGGAACAATGTTTAGAACACTTTTTCAAAAAAGTGGATAAGATATAAAATCTTGTTCAATTTGGTCAGTAAAAATATCTATAGAACACTTTTTGAAACCCGAAAAAAATTTTAAAATTAAGAATTTCGAAAAAAGGGTGCTAGAATTTGTTCGAATTTTGCCCATAACTTTTGAAATTTTGAACATAGGGGTCCAAAAACTTGGAACAATGTTCAGAACAACTAGAACAATCTGGAACAACTTTCAAAAAATTGATTTTCGAAAACGGTTTTTTGGCTCTAAAACTCCCATTTTTGAATATTTTTCAAAAAAAACTTGGAACAATGCGGAACAAATCGGGAACAACCTGGAACAACTTTAAAAAATAGCAAATTCCAAAAAAGGGGGGCTAACTTCACGCACTCCGCTTTATGCACATCATTACTCTCGTTACAAAATTGTAAAAATCCAGTGCTGATTCCTTCTACTTGAGCTATGTCACCAGTTGCCAATTTGATTGTACTCTTGTAGGAATCATCAATTTTTGTGAAAAACCGCTTGTCATTCACTGCATGTCTGGTTGCACCCAGGGTTATCAGCTCTAAAATCAGCAAAGCCTGACAGTAAAGAAAGAAAAGCTTGAGAAAAAAGCCTGACAAATGAAAGCGTCTATACAGAAAAAAACCGCAAAGAATCTGGGACTTGGTGTTGACAAATTACGTCCCGTTAAACCGAAAATGCATTTCAATGACCAAGAACCAGCCCCAAACAATATTTTCAACAAAAAACACATAAACCATGATGTAGAAAAAATATATCGTATTTTACAGAGTGCGTCAAAATGTATTTTTTTTTATTTAGAAAATCCTCTATTTTCCAATGTCCAAAATTGATTAATTTTGCTTAATAGTTAGACTAACATTTTGTAAAGAAATATTTTTCATGACCTTCATTATGTAGCTACAAATAAATCGAAAGTCCTAAATTATGTTCAAAATTAATTTATACTTGAAACGTTTCAAATAGCACCCTGTATAAATATCCTACTGCTCAATAAATTTTTTTGCTTTAAATGCTTATCCTAGTTTTGCAGTTTCTTAAAAGGTATACAACTTATCACAACTCACCTTAGATCAAAAGTTATGACCATTTGAATCTAATAAAAAAAATAAAGAGTCGACCATTTCATTTAATAAATCATTACAAAAAGTTCAAAATAAGCAAAGTATTTCCTTCAATTTTAAAAACTAAGATTTATTTGAATTTGTTTGAGAATCATTTTTGATTGAATTCAAATGTTCATAACTTTTTATAAGTTGTATACCTTTTAAGAAATTGCAAAACTAGGGCAAGCTTTCAAAAGCAAGAATGGTATTGAGTAGTAGGATATTTACATACAAATTTAAATAAAAATTACATAAAAATACGAACAATCCCTGAAAATTTCATGCTTTTGAGAAAAATTACGATTTTCAAAGACTTTCCAGCAAAATTATTGAAAAAGCGCTGGTAGCGAGCTCTAAATGGTGTTCGGTTTGAATTTTGTTTGTGGTTTTAATTTTTTGGTTCAATCTAAGCTTCATAATTTCGCTCGATCCCGGTTGAATTTCATGAAAAGTGTTTTTTGGAATCACCCTATTGCACAACTCTTTGTCCTTTTCTTAAAGTGACAACTATAATAAATGAAACAAAATTAATGTGTTCATTGCAATTTACAAGCAATTTAATTTGAAAGCATTCATGCGTAAACGTTTTTCTCCTAACGATTATATTTTGTGCGATAACTATAAAAAAGCCTGACAAAGGACCAAACCTGGCCAAAGCCTGATTGGACATTAAAAGCCTGACGTGTCAGGCGAAATCCTGACGGATGGAAAGCCTAGTTGTTTAATTATCTATATCTAGATATTTATATATTTAGAATAGCTGTACTTTTATGACAGTAGGAATATTGTTTTGTATATATAGTTTAAGATCAAAGTGGATGGCGACGCTGTGTCGCGATTGAACCTTGTCATATAACAGTATATGATATCGCAGATTGGGTGTTATGACTTCCATCTGTTAGCATTATGTTATGACCAAGGGATGCGTCGCACTGCATCGTCGTTTTCCATTTTACAACCCTTATTGTTAGTTTAGAATTTAGGAAACTAAAGATAAGATAGGTAAAGCAAATTTAGATGTATGTATTTGTAACTAGGTATAGAAATTGTAATATAGAAATAGCTTAAGGAAAATAAAATGAGTTCATTTTTAGTCTCTAAAGAAAGAGGACGTCTTTTTTGCCTTCTTTCGGCTATTGTAAATGGGTGTTTTAGATTCTTCACTAGTTGCACCTGAATCTATAATCCATTCATACTTCTTCGCATGTCCAACTGTGAAGAGAAAATCTTGTTCATTAAAAGAATTCAATGAACTACCTGATGATGATTTCTCTTCGATAGAATTCACTTTATCAGCTAAGCTTTTCTTTTTGTCCTTGAACTTCTTTGCTAGCCATGCTTTATATTTTGGACAGTTTTTCTTGAAATGATCTTGCTTTTTGCAGAAAAAGCAAATGCTAACTTTTCCTTCCACATTAAGAACTGAATCGCTAGCTCCTTCCGAATGAAAATTTCGTTCATATTCAGCGATTACTCGTTGAACCAACCCATATGTGATTTCTTCTTCCTTTCGTGCCTCTAATGTTGTGATTAAAGCATCATAACTATTAGGGAAACTGCTTAGTAGCATTGCTGCACTCCATTTATCCGACAAAGTCTCTTCTCCAATATCACGTAGTCGAGTAAATAAATCTTGCATTTTGTTGATGTGACCCTTAAAATTACCACCTTCTTCAAGTTTTAAAGAGCACATTGATCGCATTAAAAATACGCTTATGTGAAAGAGTATTTTTCTCGTGGTACTCCTTTAATGCATCCCATGACTGTTTTGCTGTTTTCTTCGATCGAATTTCTAACACACAAAAAATACTTGAAAAATGTTTTTTGTCACGAATATCAATGAAAACTGAAACGCCATGGCTAATTTTATACTTAAAAAATGAAATTGTTAAAAAATTATAAAGTTTGTAAAAACATTCAATAGACAGTTTTTTTAACTGAAAAATGTGCAAAACAAAACGATGCAAAATTGTTCAAAAATGTTTTCCAGCTTGAATATCTCGAAGACAAACAATGTTATCAATTCATGAATAATTTTATTTTACACACAATGCTACAACTAAGCATTGGTAGGGTTTTGTAAGAAATTGATTTTTTTTGAGTTTTTTTTAAGGCAACAAAAATAGCTTAAGATCGTTAGCTTTACATATCTACTTCTGTTTGTAACAACATTCAATTGGCGGTTTTTTTTTAAGCAAACAAATCTGCCAAAAGTACTACTAAAATTGCTGAAAATGTATAGTACGCCCCAAATTTGGTTTTCACTTGATCGCATATTGAGCACCTGTACTACTAAAATTGCTTAAAATATAGTAAGCCCCAAATTTGGTTTTCACTTGATCGCCTATTGAACACCTGATAAAGTCTTTAAAGATTTTGAATGAGGAATTTCCTTATAACAAAATAATATTAGGTGACGGGTGTTCAGTTTCCAAGGGCACCAATGGGAAATTACCAGTGTGGGCCTCTTTTTTTATTTTATTTAGAAATACTAGATCCTGAATTTGTCCTTTTTCTAGTTATGCTGGTTTTCGGCTTGTGCTTTTTTTCTTTTAGTTGCACATCCTATTGTAATAATTAATAAATAAATCCTATTGAAAAACAAAGGAAAAGGGGTACCTGATATAAATAGGGGCTCAATTGCATCCCTTCTATACATGCATACTTTTGCATTCTTTTCATTCTTTGCATTGCTATTTCCTTCCATAAACCGTGCTTGATCTGGCCCCATTAAACTTTTTCCTCACTTTGCTCAGGAAAATGGCAATGCAAAAGATGCAAAGACTGCAAAAGAATGCAAAGAATGCAAAAAAAATAGAGGAATGCATGAATTTCCAAATTAATTGATTGCTGTAAAATGAATGGGAACAAAATTATTGCAATCTTTTTGATTCAAGTCTGAAGTCTCAATTCAAAGTTAAATTATGTTAAGTTATTATTGAAGTCATTAACTATTGCATTCTTTAACGTTTACTTGAGAGGATTAGTATAACTCTTTTAATTCATTCACCACTCGTATTATTTATTTTTGATTTCCTTTTTCGTTTTAAAGTATATTTAAATTAAATAAATAAATAAAATAAAATAAGTAGGTACCTAATAATTATTTGTACAGTGTCTTAAATAAATCAATTTCTTGAATTGTTTTGCCAGGCATCAGTTATAAGTCAGCTACATATTAACTAAAGTCAAACATTGTATAAAAAATCATGTCATCAATCGAATTGAATTAAATTGAATTGCATTCACGTGCAAAAAAAATTTTTTTATTGTCCATGTGTATATGTTTATTTCTTTGATTGCTTGCTATTTCGCTCAAGCTCGTGCTAAGTGGGCAACTAGCTAACTAGACTCCAGGGGACTGGGGAGGGAGGAAAAATAGAAATTTTGTCATGGAGATTTTGAAATGTTATGAATCCAGTTCAAAGTTGTCCTTATCCAATCTCGCAGTGAATTTTTATCATGTATTTAAAAAAGTAAACAGGGTTTCTGACAAAAAGAACTTTTTACAAAGAAATATTTGTATCCTTTTTAGAACCCTGTCTGATAGAGTTCAAATTCTTATAACTTTTGATCTACAGCTAGCTTTGATAAGTATTATAATTTCAAGAAACTTTAATAATATGCTAAACTTTTAAAAGAAACTTTAATAACATGGTAAACCTTTAAAAGTAAAAAAACAGTATTCAGTCAAAATAATTATTTTTTTCATGATGCTCTTTTAAATATTAAAGTAAAAAACAGGGTTGATCAAAGATTCATATCATATATTAATTTCGAGCAAAATGGTGCAGGATATCAAAAATATTTTAATGCAAAAACTTATTTTCCTATCATACAATATTCCAGTGCTAAAATTAAAAAAAAACAACTATGGGAAGGGTGACCAAAAACCTGGTTCAAACTAGGGGTTTTTCGAAATTTCAAAAAAATTTCGTTAATCGAAAACCATTATGATTCAGAATGGACAAGTTACTAAATCCTGAGAGGCCATGAGCTGGGCTATCACTAGTTTCAGTTTTGATCAGTGATTATGGGACACCCTGTGTATAGTAGGTATTAAAAATTAAAGCGGTTTTTGCCTAACCTCTATATTAACCTTTAAATAAAAAAATGTGACTTTAGATTGCGTAGCTTAAAAAAACTGTGCGGATAAACACTTAAATCAAACAGAGAAATAACTCGCTTCAATTTAATTTCTATTGCAGCTGAGTCCGAAAACACAGTCAATAGTTGAATGTCTGCTTAAATGGGGGTAAACTATATAATAACCTCACGAGATTGTGTAGAATACTGTAGATTCACCATACAAATGGGGGAGTCAAATCTTGCTTGTATTATATGATCAAGATACCAATTATCCAATACAACTTACTTATGGAAAATTGTTACACAAACTATAGCGTTGTCGTCTGGCGCTGCTTTCACTCGCTGTCAGTAACGATAGGACTGTGCGAACGACCTTAACTAAGAAGGGTGTATTTTGAAATATCTTCAATTAACTAAATTCACTTGTTTGAATAAATATTAACTGTAAATCGGTCGGACAATTATTATATTGTGATCGAGAGCTACCTAATAACTTAGTTCGTGCCCCTACAAAACTCGCTTTGTAGAACCACAAATTAAGCGAAATAAGATCAAATTTAGTAACTCAGTAATTTAACGGTATGCCGAGCGAAAATGTTTTAAATTAATAGCAAAATCTTTGCAAATTGAAAAAAAGAAAAAGAAGACTTGAACAAGACTTAGTTCGACTTGAATTGTCAAACATGACGAACGTTGACGATGTTAAAGTTCGGTTACAGAAATTCGGTTTGGCCGACTATATGGTTTTTGTGATAATGCTTCTGAGCTGTGCTTTGATTGGTGTATATTTTGCTTTGAAAATGCGACGCGAGGCAAAGAAGAGAAAGTTTGAAAATAACAAAGACGCAGAAGATAGCTATTTAGTTGGAGGAAGGAATATGAAAATGTTTCCCATATCAATGTCACTGATATCAAGGTGGGTCTTGAATCATTTGACAGTCATTTTTGTTCAGAAGTGCTTCCGTATACTTCAGACATCCATAGTTTATTTTCAAGTCCCACGAAGCCCGTTAGTGTATACGCCTGTTTTAAGTGACGATAAACTGTTATAAATTGGCATGTCTCACAGAAGATAATGTATACATACATATATATAAGAGTGTTTTTTTTTCTCTAATCTATAAAGTCTTAGAAAAGAGTTCAGTAAAGCAAAATTATAATAACATATCATAGCAACAAAACTATATACCATGTAATGAAAAAATTCCTGATTATAGAATTCCATGGCTAACGATATACTAGTTTCGTTGCTATGAATTATGATACGTTATTATATTTCTTTTGCTTCAAATTCAATAGAAAATACATTCAATATTTAAGCTCAGATATATGGTTTTTAATAATATTGACTTGTTTTGTAACACTATATAGATTAGAGCAAAAAAATACGCCTAATATTAAACTGTTTTCTATCTAAGACTATATTTCAGAAAAATACACCCCTATTGAAGATATAGGTATATAACTTTGTCGTTTTTTTTTTGTTATAACGGGTGATTTTTTAAGAGGTTTAGAACTTTTTTTTTTAAAAAAACACAAAAAATTCGAAAAAATGGATGAAATATTTATTTGAATCGATAGTTTGAACCTTGCAATTTAATGTTTAAAGATAATTTCATGCAAATGTTGACCGCGGCTGCGTCTCAGGTAGCCCATCCGCTGAGTCCAATTTTGGCATACTCTTTCACACATATCGGCCGGTATCTCACGAATGAATGCATGGATGTTGGCTTCCAGTGCGTCAATCGAAGCGGGCTTGTCCCTATAGACATTAGCCTTGACATACCCCCACAAAAAATAGTCTAATGGTGTCAAATCGCACGATCTAGGCGGCCAATTGACCGGCCCGAAACGTGAAATTAACTGTTCACCAAACTCGCCTCGCAATTGCGCCATTGTTTCGCGTGCTGTGTGTCATGTGGCACCGTCTTGTTGAAACCACATATCATGCAAGTCAAGAACTTCCATTTCGGGCAAAAAAAAGTTTGTTATCATCGCTCGGTAGCGTTCACCATTGACAGTAACGCTGCGATTCGCATCATCTTTGAAGAAATATGGCCCAATAATGCCGCCGGCCCATAAACCGCACCAAACAGTGGCTTTTTCGGGATGCATTGGTAGCTGTTGCAATGCTTCTGGCTGATCTTCACTCCAAATGCGGCAATTGTGCTTATTTACGTACCCATTCAACCAAAAATGAGCCTCATCGCTGAACACAATTTTTCGATAAAAAAGCGGATCCTCGGCCAGCTTTCCAAGAGCCCATTCACAAGCGTTGTTCATTTGTAAGACGATCCATGGTTAAATTGCAAACCAAACTGAAGCTGTTTGACAGTGACACAAGGTACTAAACACACGTCAGCTGTCAAAACCAGTGTTTCCAAAACCAAACCAGCTAAAAAATCACCCGTTATTAGTATACTACTATAATTTACTAACTTTAAATGTATATTTAATGGATATTACAAAATTTGTACAAAAGATACAGAGAAGTTGAAGTTGTACAGTGAAATATCGAAAAAACATAATAAAACCAAATCAATTATTTATGTATAACAATCGTCATCAGAATTGCAAGAACCTGCAGCTAACTTAATTTTCGAATAATTGAGAAAATTGCAAAAAACGTTTTGGCCTCCTTTGTAGGCTCCATTTTTTACATTATAGTATACTCGTTAAATAATACCAACGTATTTTGTCTTCGCTATTGGTTGTAGTAAAGGGTAAAAATTACGATGCGATCTATTGAAGGTATAGCAAAAACCCATAGCACCTCAAAAATTAAAAAAATCGAGTTAGCTGGTTCTTGCAATCAGGTGACTATATAGTATGTACATGTGTACGACTAGATCGCATAAAATATGCTCTTGTGGTCAACAACTTTAAAGTAGCTGCATTTTAACGAACAAATGTTAAAAAGTCAAATTTATCATACATATACAAACACAAATCAAATGGATAGTCAAAATTTCTAAAAGTTATATTGTAATAATAATATTTAAAAACACCACGATTTTAAAATCATAACAAAATTGGTGAAGTCATTAAAAAGCAATGTGTGAACAACTAAAAAAATAAGACGATTTACAATAGGTACAAAACTTCGGGGCAGTGTTGCCGATTTAACAAAAAAATATATCATGTTTGTATTCATGAGATTAAAAACAAAAATCATGAGATTGCCTCTGTCATATTGCCACAGATATTCAGCCTCATTGTGAGTTTTTTTCCGGAAAAATATTTCACCTTAAAATTTTTCGTTCGCCCGGAATTTTAAAAGTTATTATGAGTTGCCTCCGAACGAAGTTTCGTTCCCCTACTAAAAATAATTAAAATTTAGGCTGTCTGGCATTATCCACCCGAAATAAATATTCACAGTAAGGAGAATTTTTCTAACATGAAATTTCGGATCAAACTCACAATAGTCGAAAAGATGAAATGTCAAATTTTCCGGGTGGAATGTTGTTCGGGTGAAGCTCACAAAAAGGCTGTTTCAAAACGGTTCTGGTGAGGTCATTTGCGTAAAAAGCCCTTGTTGACTTGACTTCAAGTCAATTTCTTATTTTAGTTTTGAGAAGCGTAACCTTTGAAAAAATTCGTTTCATATTGGCTGAGCAATGTGGCATCCAGATTTCAACGATAGCTATCGGCCAATTTAATTTTTCCAACATATTTTCAGAATTCTTCTATCTTCTGGGTATTGTAATGAGGCCGTTTTCCAGCTTTGTGATATAGTAGTAGCTGATTCCATTATTTACTATTGTACAATTATGTGATTAGTCGTGATTTGATTTCATTCGGAAAATGTATTAACATTTGAAAAAACACCTTTTAGAAAATGGATCCTCATTATGTTTGTATTCCAGATATTTGCGTTTGCGCCAGCTTTTGACACTTGACCTTTAACAACCGCTTTGCTCACGTTGAACTTTTTGCAGTTGTTTAATTTGATGAAAGTAAGCTCTGTATACGAAATGTACCGTCTGCTTCCCACGGAAGTTTTCTCATTTATTATTTTTTAACAAAATTTATCTCACTCAATGTCAACACTATTTTTAATTTTCCTCATTTTTCTACTATTTACTCATATATACGTACCTAACGCCTTTATATATTGTTTAGCGAAAAATCAATAATGATATATAATTACATATAATGATTCGCAATATTAAATTCGTTATATTGATGGCGACCATGCTAGACACACTTCTGAACAAAACGAGTAGATACAGGAAAGTAAGGTACAAGCTATTGTATAAGAGTAAGACCAGCGTTTCCGATGTGGCACGACCGTGCACTTTTGGTACTTTTTCATTTAAATTTCACTGTGGCACTAAATGATTTAATATGACACTTTCATTTTCATATAAAAAATAAAATATTTGACGAACAAAAAACTAATTCTTAGAACGTTTATAAAGAACTTATCGCACCCACACTAATAATCTTCATCTGTTCAAACTTTATCTGTTTTGGTTTATTTTTTTTTTTGGAAATTTGTCATTCCATGATTTGTTTTTCTTTAAAAAATTGTGTTTGTGCTTAAAAAGCGTTTAAACGATATTTGTCTATAAAACTAGAAAAGTTTTGGAGAACGTTTAAAAAAAAAGGAGCGGAAGTCGCACATTGAGTGCGAAGAACATCGTAATTTGGAAAATATGTTAACGAACTAAGTTATGTAATGAAGTGCAATTAATAATTTTTTTTTAAATAGACTGACATTTTTTTTATTTCTGTTGGTGGCACGCAGTGGGTTAAAATGGCATTTTTTGCTGGCAGCGGTGGCACTTATAAAAAATTATTTCCGGCAACGCTGAACACAATTTAAACCTATTTATTATTATTTATTTACAGTTTTATTTCGGGCATCACTTTGCTGGGAACACCCACGGAAATTTACTTGTATGGAATTCAATATATTTACGTGGTCGGAGCACTTCTCCTTATGGGATTTGCAATGTATTATGTTTATCTCCCAGTTTTTCATGACTTAAAACTTACTTCAACGTATCAGGTAAGGCTTTTAATTTTTATAAGAAAAATATTCCTGATATAACTACATATTTAACATCTCATATTTTAAGTATCTTGAAACGCGTTTCGATCGGAGAATGCGACTTTTTGGTTCAATACTTTTTACTTGTGGGTCAGTAAGTCTCTAAATGTGTAAGTTTATTTTATAGATTCTAGGATTTGTGTCTTTGTTATAGTTGATGTGGCTTCCGATTGTAATCTATGTACCGGCCTTGGCATTCAACCAAGCTACGGGAATCAATATACACTGGGTTACGCCAGTTGTTTGCTTGGTTTGCATTTTCTACACATGTGTGGTGTGTTTACAAATTATTTAGGCTGACCACGGACAAAGGCATCCGAGACGAGTGCAAGAAGAGACCGCATTTTTTGGAATGTTATGTACCAAGATTCTCGGCAGTATACCTATAGGTGGTCTCGGCAGAAAATATGAAAAATAAAAAAGATTTTAAGTATTGAATTTTTCAATGTTAATATTTAATACAATTTGGACGAGAATGAGTCGAGAATTTTAACCAGACCTTACAAAAGTCTCACATTCTCTTGTCTCGTGGACAGTCTTATAAGTTATTATGTAGGTATCAATTAAGACGAATTTTATATCCTTTTTTAAGGGTGGCTTACAAGCAGTCGTTTGGACTGATGTGGTGCAGGCAATTCTGATGTTTGGTGCAATGATTCTGATAATAGTCAAAGGAACATTAGATATTGGAGGTCCGGGAATGGTTTGGAAACGTGCTCTGAGTAGCGGACGAATCGAATACCCAAAGTGAGTCTTTCAAGTGAAATAACTAGCAAATACCATCTAAACCCAACCGGATTTCTTCGCAGTTGGAAGCTTGATTTACGAGAACGACATACAATGTTCTCCCTTATTTTTGGAGGGTTCCCACACTGGCTTAAGTCGAATGCCGTTAGTCAAAACATGATTCAAAGGTACTTATCCCTTCCGACTCTGCGAATCGCTCGTCAGGCGTTATGGGTTTTCATACTGGGTGTCTTTCTCCTGCTGGCTATTTGTTGCTATAGTGGACTGCTCATCTATGCAACATACAGTGACTGTGACCCCTTGACAACAAAGGTGAACCCTTCCAATCCTAAATAACATCCTTTTATTTTTTACATTCCCTTTTCTATGTGAATTACCAAACCCAGCTAGCAACCAGAAAAGACCAACTTCTACCTTTATTGGTGATGGAAACACTTGGAGATTTCCCTGGACTTCCTGGACTATTTGTGGCTGGAGTATTCAGTGCCGCACTGAGTTCCCTATCTACTGGGCTAAACTCAATGTCTGCCGTTGTCCTTGAGGACTTTTTCAAGTCCTTTTGTAAAAAACCACTAAAGGAACGTCAAACAGCTTTCATTATGCGTGGTGTTGTTGTCGTTTTTGGTGCCTTATGCGTTGCTCTTGTTTTTGTAGTAGAGAAACTTGGAACAGTACTTCAATTGTCAATGAGTTTGGCAGCAGTTTCCAATGGTCCTTTACTGGGTATATTTACGATGGCAGTTTTAGTTCCGTGGGTGGAGGGAAGGGTGAGTTTTAAAACATTTTATGTGCATGCAAACTGACGATTCCTTTGATGATGTTTTTTTAAGGGTGCGATAATTGGAGGAACAACAGGTCTGGCAATCATGTCGTGGATAGTTGCGAAGGCACAAGCAGCCATTGCGACCGGAGAGCTGAGTTTTATAACAAAACCACTAACAACAAGCGGTTGTAGTTACACATTCTTCACGCAGGGTTCGCTGAGTATGTTGGCCATTAATGCAACTACAGGGCACACAGCAGTAGTTCCTCCAGTGTGAGTTTGAATTCGTCCATTACTTTGTAACTACTTGGATGCAGATATCTTGAATATTTATTTAGCGATGAGTCTTTCAAAATCTATCACATATCATATTTGTATTATACAATGCTTGGAGCAATCATAACTATGATAGTTGGGCTTGTAAGCTCCTTTATACTGGGTCCGAATAAACCTTGTGAAGTTGACCCGAAACTATTGGCGCCTTTTGTGAGACGGATGATTGAAAATGGGAAGAAGAAGCGAAGACTAGAGAAAAGGATTGGACCCGTAAATGAGGATAATTTGGAAATTATTGAAAACATCAAATTTGACAGCAAATTTGGTGATGGTGTCTATGCAAAAAATATATAAGTAAATTTTGATATAAATGAAAAGTTTTTTTTGATTAAAATATATATACGTGGTCGGTGCTCTTGTTTGCTTTTATGGGTAAATTAATTTGTATTTTACACGAAAATGTTATTATAACCAAATATGAAGCAAATCTGTCCATCCATTTTTTCACTTATGTTATATAAGATTTAATCTATACCTAACTTTAAGTGAGATTTACCTTACTTACTCGAAGGTATGTATCTGAATTTGATTTGTATATACTTTTAAAATGCTAATTTGTTGCGCAAACCAAAAATTTGTATAACTAGTTTCTTATATAGTTACTAAAATTTCCGCTTAAATATGCAAGTATGAAGTTGGCGTACAAAATCTAAAAATTTTAAATTTTTTTGTAAGAAATTGGAGTGGAATTCGAAATTTATAACTCTATAGTTTTTTTAATATTCAAGTTTTCAAGCTAATTGCAAGAACTTGCTTTTGTGGTTATTAACTACATTGTAGCTATATTTATATTCAACAAAAACGTTAAAAAGTTTTATGCAAAAAAGTACTAAGCGAACGGATTTTTTGATTACTTTTTTTTAATTTCAAAAAACACCATAAATATTACAAAATTGTAACAAAATCGGTTAATAAGTTAAAAATGTATACGTAGATAACTCAAAAATATGTTAATTTATCCAAAAAAAACGTTATTCAATTTTCTTGCAATTGTTTAGGAATTTAAATCATAAGAGCCCTTTTCGAGAAAATTTGAAAAAAAAAAACCGAAAACTTTATATGGCAGCTACCCGTTCTAGATAAGGTATATAGATTTCCCTTCTACGGAATAACATGAAAATGCTTTTGCACCAAATTTGAAGAAAATCGATTAACCCGTTTAGAACACTGACCCAATTGCTTCCACTAAAATAAGAAGGGAACGGGTCGTAATTATGTATTATAAAATTCTGTATGACCATAATTCTGTAAATGAATTGAAAATTCTGTATGTCTATAATTCTGTATTTACAGAATTTTGGAATACAGAATTTTAAAATACAGAGTTTTGGAAAACTGAATTTTGTAAACCGAATATGACCTCAACCCAAATAAGACGTTATTTCCATATTATGTAACGGCCGAAATTTGCATTTTTTTGACGAAAAAAAGAGGTAAGAGCTATGCAATTAACATATTGAATCCAACATAAGGGCTTAGCTTTGAAAACTGTCAAGTCCCATGGCAATATGATAAAAATCCGTGGTCAGCGCGGCTAAAAGCCCTCGATTCCATACAACCAGTACTTTCGCCATTATAGGATTTTGTTTTTAACCGTTTTTTTGAGCGATATTTAAAAAAAACATAACTTCGATTATTTAAAAAAAAAATGTAAAACGCCACAATTTGCAATTTCTCAAAAATATCACAAATTCGAGTTTTGAAATAAGTCCCCAGTCTACAAGAAAATAAAAAAACAAAGAATATCACATTTACTGGAGTGAATTTCTATAAAAGTTGTACGTATTCATACAAAAATCATAGGCACTTTCAAAAATGAATCCATGACAATTCTAAAAAAGTAGATACATTTGAAAAGTAACACTCTAACCAATAAATATATACCTAAGTAGTTAAACATTTGCGTTGTGAAATTTGCAATTCTTATTCCAATTCCAAATCACCCAATCAATTCAATTAGTTTAGTTTAGTTTAGTTTATTTATTACAATGAAGGCTTACAAATTAAGAAATTATTTCTTATAAATTATTGTTAAGCTTATTATTGATAAAATAAAAATGGAATTAATGAGAAAATTATACAATGAAAAATTAAAATGTAAAAATATGAAATGTAAAACAAAAGAGCTGCTACATGATTGGTTATAACGGGTGATTTTTTAGCTGGTTTGGTTTTGGCAACACTGGTTTTGACAGCTGACGTGTGTTTAGTACCTTGTGTCACTGTCAAACAGCTTCAGTTTGGTTTGCAATTTAACCATGGATCGTCTTACAAATGACCTACCGACCTACCACAACGCCGAATTTTTGGTGAATGGGCTCTTGGAAAGCTGGCCGAGGATCCGCTTTTTATCGAAAAATTGTGTTCAGCGATGAGGCTCATTTTTGGTTGAATGGGTACGTAAATAAGCACAATTGCCGCATTTGGAGTGAAGATCAGCCAGAAGCATTGCAACAGCTACCAATGCATCCCGAAAAAGCCACTGTTTGGTGCGGTTTATGGGCCGGCGGCATTATTGGGCCATATTTCTTCAAAGATGATGCGAATCAGCGTTACTGTCAATGGTGAACGCTACCGAGCGATGATAACAAACTTTTTTTTGCCCGAAATGGAAGTTCTTGACTTGCATGATATGTGGTTTCAACAAGACGGTGCCACATGCCACACAGCACGCGAAACAATGGCGCAATTGCGAGGCGAGTTTGTTGAACAGTTAATTTCACGTTTCGGGCCGGTCAATTGGCCGCCTAGATCGTGCGATTTGACACCATTAGACTATTTTTTGTGGGGGTATGTCAAGGCTAATGTCTATAGGGACAAGCCCGCTTCGATTGACGCACTGGAAGCCAACATCCATGCATTCATTCGTGAGATACCGGCCGATATGTGTGAAAGAGTATGCCAAAATTGGACTCAGCGGATGGGCTACCTGAGACGCAGCCGCGGTCAACATTTGCATGAAATTATCTTTAAACATTAAATTGCAAGGTTCAAACTATAGATTCAAATAAATATTTCATTCATTTTTTCGAATTTTTTGTGTTTTTTTTTTTTTTTAAAGTTCTAAACCTCTTAAAAAATCACCCGTTATGTACATCTAGAGCAAAAAAAGAAAGAATAAAATACAAATACAAATATCTCTTCATTTATAGGCATTAATTTAGGTAAATCAAAAATCAGAATTAATTTTCAAGATAAATATGCAGTTCTCTGTGCTTCACCTCCCACTCTCCTTAGATGTCTTGGCAATGAATTCCACAGTCGGATGGCGCTGACGAAAAACTGTCTCTCTGAAGTCAGACAGGAAAAACGCGGATGAATAAGTTGTAAGAATCTGTTAGAGGAACCGAACTCTATCCTATTGTATAGGCAACAAGGCTGCTTAGTCTGGATTACATTGAAAAGCAATAACAGAGTTCTAAAGCGCATGAGGTGATCAAGTGAGATGCCATAAATTTGCTTAGAGAAGCTAGAAATATGGTCAAATCTACGCAGACCAAAAATATAGCGGGCGATATTATTGAACGCTACATTGAGCCTTCTGGCACTAGTTGCATCGGTATGAAAAAAAATTTCACATCCATATGTAAGTATAGGTACAACCAGTGTTTTAGCTAAGAGCAAACGAATTTTTAGAGGAGTGTAATGCTGAGAAAACCAAAGCATGCGGAGAACACCATAAACTTTACCGACGGTAGCATTAATGTGCGTATCCCAAGTCAGTGTGCGATTGAATATCATTCCAAGATTTTTTGCAGTTGAAACATAAGATATAGGTAAATTATTTAGGAATAAATGCGGAAAGTATTCAAGATTTAAAGTTTTTCTGCTAATAACTAGGCATTTCGATTTGATTGGGTTAAGGATCAACCCATTACTTGCCGACCATCGCGAGATTTCTTCTAAGTCTTCGTTAATTGAGTATGCACAGTTTTCAATAAGACCAAGAGGGCAGTTTCTGTAGAGTTGCACATCGTCTGCATACATTTAGATTGAGGATCTTTTGACCTTATAAGGGAGTTCATTAATATATAGCGAGAAGAGAAGAGGTCCTAAAATTGAGCCTTGAGGGACCCCTCGAGTAGTTGGAAGGAAACTTGAAATTGTATTTCCAGCTATTACTGCTTGTTTTCTATCCCGAAGATATGATGATACCAATTGGACTGCTGATGATGAAAAACCATAGTATGCAGAGAGTTTGTGGCAAAGGTTAGTATGGTCAACTGTATCGAAAGCTTTAGAGAAGTCCAGAAGAACAAGGAATGTGACGTAGTCATCATCCAGCGCAAGCCTGATATCTTCAACTATGTTTAAAATGGCGGTTGTGCAGCTATGTTTTTTTCCGAAAACCTGACTGCTTAGGAGAAAGGATGTTCTGCGCCGTAAGGTAGACGTTCAACTGGTTTTGCATAACTCTCTCAAAAACCTTAGACAAAAATGGGAGCACTGAAATTGGTCGGAATTCATTCCCATTTTTCGGGATTGGTATAATTTTTGCACTTTTCCACTGGGATGGGAATATACCTGTCATTAAAATGGTATTGAAAGTATGTGTGATAAAGGGTAGGATAAGTGGTAAAATTGATTTTATGAAAACAGGATGTATAGAGTCCATTCCAACAGCATTCGACTTAACGGATAAAAAACTTTTAACAAGGTCAGTGCTTTCAACACTTGAGAACTCAAACAGCACTTCCGATGAGGACACAAAAGAATGTTCTAAAATCTCTGTCGATATGGTAGAAAGGGGAAAGGGCATAGTAACAAAGTCATGGTTTAATAAATTAACGTTAATATTAGCATCACTATTTTGGTAGTGTTTCCCTACTCCCAACTCTTTCAAGTTCTTCCACAACTGACGCTTATTCATGGAAGGATTTAGCTTACTGCTGTACACTTCGATTTTTCGGGTTCTTATTTTGCAGACAACTTGGTTTCGCAACCTACGATACATCTGATGATCGATTTCCAGTCTGAAACGTTTCCATTTTTTGTAGGCCCGATCCCTTTGTAAAATAAGTCCACGAATTTCATTCGAAAACCATTGACGTTCACCCTGCTTTATTATCCTGGAGCGTATTGGAACATGAGTATTAAACAGACCTAGTATATTATTATTAAGGAATTCTATTTGATCATCTGGGGAGGGTAAAATATATATATGTTCCCATTCAATACAACGAATATCGTGCTCCAAACTCGCATAATTATGTGGTTGCAGCACCTTTAACTTTGAATTTAAAAGAAAGGAAGATCAGGTCATGTTTAGAAAATGCTGCAGCTGACAACTGGTCATATAGTTGGACATCCTGAATATCACTAACAAAGAAAACGTCTAAAAGTGTTTGCGAGTCTCTAGAGAAGTGTGTTGCGTTTGTGGTGTTAACCGGAGATAAATTTACCGTTCTCATGCCCTCAACGAGAAGAGACTGGTCCAAGAGGTTACTGTTCATTCGCCGCATATAATAATCTTACTTGGTCCAAGTGTGATGTTTTCTAAGAGGTTTAATAATGGATTAACGTCAATATTATTATTGGGCCTGTAAATGGTTCCTACAAGAATAGTTCCCTCATCATTGAAAATATCTAAGAATAAGTAATCCATCTCACTATTCACTTCCGACTTACAGTTGATTTTGCAACCAATTCCATCACGCACGTATATAGCTGCCCCTCCACCTCTCCTGTCATGCCTATCGGCTCGAAAAAGTCTATACTCTATAACCACCCAAACGATACATTGCATCACCATACTTATCGGAAAACCAAGTTTCACTTACACAGACTATATCAACCTGGGATTCCTCGAACACATCCCTAAACTCGTCGATTTTACAATACAAGCTTTGTGCGTTTATATGACAAATCTGTAAAGATATAGGTAATTTAAACAATACTAATTATCTCATAGCAATTTTTCCCCTTTTCTTCATTCTCCCGTTAAAAAAAAAATAAAATACAACTAATGTGCACTTGAAAAGTATTTTTTATTTTACTTGTATTTAAAGGTTCCTCCTCACCAACGCGAATTTTCGGTGGTGACGACGAAAACAACAATAACAACACGTGGTTGTCAGTGAAAACAACACGTTGTTATTATTGTTTTCGTCGTCGCCACCGAAAATTTTCGTTGGTGTGGGGGATCCTTAAGTTTTTTTCTATTTATTTTCCCAGTCATTTATGTGTTATAAATTTTAATTAATAAAGTTATATACTTTTGTTTTAATTAATAGCTCTATTTGAGTAAGTACAAGTATGCTGACCAAAGCTTGAAGTCATCTCCAATTTTGAAAAAAATTGCTCCAAATGACGTTTATATTTCCAAAAAACCATTTCTGATATGCTAGTAATTCTGAATTCTATTTTTGGGGCAGAAATAGAAGAACTTTTTTTTTATTCCTGATATTTAAGGGAGGGGAGGGTGTAGAACCCCAATACCCCTACGCCTTTGCGCTTGCTTAAGATTATAATATATCGTTATATCGCTGGGGAAAAGTTGGTAGACCACCTTTTCAGAGAGAAGGGGGCCTTATTAAAATTTTAATTATTCGACAATCGAACGAGTGAGACTGCCATTATAAAACAAAAGAATAAAGGCTTTCGAAAATCCTTTTACCCAAGCATTCAGCCCCAGGCTGTACGATTCGTTAGTAAGTGTGTGCTGTACACACACATGTCAGTGCCAGTGGAATGGAGAGAAAAACTATTTTCGTTTGATCATTTCCTGAAGAGTGGTGGCACAACCATTGGCAATGCCATCGACATGGCGGGTGGACCGAGGAAAGTGCTTTTCGGAAATCTCAGCAATATTTACTCATGGAAACTAAACATAAATACACATTTTCCTTTGCATATATATATATAATACATATGTATTGTATAGTGTACCGGTACCCCTAGCAAGGATACGAAACCAAATCAAATTTGTATTTCGCTATGAGTGAGTGTGTTTATTTTTTGATAAAAGGACAAAATAAATTTTTATTGTTTGCGTTTGCAAATACTCGATCTAGTGTTAGTTATATCAGTGGGAGTAGCATCACAAAGTTCAACAAGTGAAATGAAAAACTTTTGACATTTGTATGTTTCTTGCAAGGATAATATATACAACAGCATCATGAGCAAGGTTCTTTCTAAAATATTAGTTTGTACAGAGTGTTCAAAGGGGAAAATAGGGTTTGTACCAGAAGTTTGGATGAAATGATGATGGTTTGAAGTGGGTTTGTGCGTGAAATGGACAAGTTCTCACAAATGAACACAGTTTTGTGGTTTCTGTTTAATGAAGTTTGTAAACAGGCATAGAAGCCACATTAACTATTTACAGTTGATTACAGCGGTAAGGACTTGGCAATGATGTCAACAGTTGTGTCTGACTGTGTACCTACATACATAATATACCTATGTACCTATATGAACGTACTCAGTAGAGTTTACTGACTGAGAAAAAGTCCTTGGACGTCCCGTGTAAGCATCGTCCATGTGGATCATGATGATGTCCAGTGCAGAGTGCGAATCTCGAGTGCAGCACGAAGAATTGTAGAACATACATTTTTTAAAATATTTTCCTAATTATTTTCCATAGCATGTGGGATGTAGGTCAAGTATTGCAAAGAAAAAATTAAAAAAGGAAGAACTTTTCTTTTTCGTTGTTATTTATATTTTTGTTCAAGTGGCTGAAGGCAATTATTAATTTTCGCATTCATATGCAAAAAGAAAGTAAAGCATAAATGTATAGAACTTCTTAGTAAATATGCCAATATTTACTGTATGCATTGTCGTCGTATATAAATTGTTTCCTCGTTCGTGTAAGCAATTAGGTTTAAGGATTGAAAGCTTTATAAAATTAAGCGTTATATATTTTTTGATTGTTGTACGTGTGTATATAGTACGTCTTGTATAGAAAAATATAGACTCACCAAACTTTGGTTATAAGTTCTTGCTGAAGGTTGAAGAAGTTCTCAAAATACAAGAGACTATACCTACTCTTTTCCAAAATCCGAGACTGAAATAAACATTTTTTTGAACTTGAAGATAAGGAAGATAAGGTAATTTAATGATTAAATTAAATAATTAAAGATTTGCAATTGTATAATGTATAAACTCAAATTAGGTGATTTTGAGCGTAAATTAAAACTTATTTCTACATACTACTTTTATTTCGAAAAATTTATATGATACTGGAAGCAATTTTTTGATAGCTCTTGCTTTCTGCGCATTTGTTTTCTTCTTTATGCTGAAAGAATACAAAATTATTTTATTTGAAAAAAAGTCTGGACCTCCATTCTTGGGTTTGAACTGAGTTTTTTTCCAGGCACCGATCAAGCACGCAACAACAAAAATCTAATTTGATCTATTAATTAATTAATATATTGTGGTCGACCGAGATTAGCTGAGCTAATTTCTTATTTTGTTTATTAATTTTTTCAGCTGTAATAATATTTGCTTTATTATTTTACTGTCACAATGGGTCTTGTGGCGTTATCTATAACTTTTTTTTTCAATTTTCAAGTAGGAATTGAGTATATGTACTGCAGTATTAAGAAATTTCATGAGTTATTCGACTACTCCTTAATTTTGGTATTTCATCGAATCATGTCTATGGCAGATTTGGTAGTAGTTTGGTGTTGATTCTGGACTTGATCAATGTTTTGGAATCTATGTTTTGGAAGCATCTATAACTTCATTTATACAAAAGATACAGGTCTTATACTCGAAACTGAGTCTGATGTAAGTTGTAATCTCAATCGAAGTGTGAGAAGTACGACCATAAGGAAGTTACATATATAGAAGCGATTCCAATAAAATAAAAGCCATACATTTCACTTTGCATTGTTTTCCAGCGTGTAGGGTAGAGTTTTATACCATTAATTATGAATTAGTTATGCACTATAGAAAGCTTTCATTCAACACTAAATCAATTTTTTAGACTTTTGAAACTAAACAAAGACAACAAAGATACCGACATCAAAACATTGGCATTCAGAGCTGTTAAAATATATAACAATACTCTACGCTCTGCTTTAAAATAAAATAAAATAAAATAAAATAAAATAAAATAAAATAAAATAAAATTAAATAAGATAAAATAAATAAAATTAATAAAATCAAGAAAGTAATGGTCCACCCTTCTTATTTCAAAATTATAAGAATATTTAAAACAACTTCCACGATATATAATAAACGAAATTAAAGAAAAGGGGCACAATATTTTTAAAAGACAAAAGTGGAAATGAACGTGATAGGCAAATAGTAAAAGACATTATAAATATATACATAGAACTTTAACAGGCAGGGACTATTGAAAAAGAAACACACAAACAGAAAGGCCGGATCATTCTAATTCAAAACGTCAAAAGATGGTATGAAAAGACACAGTTTAATATAAAAATTATAAACACGTGTAAGGCACAATCCGTCAAAATATAGGATTGAAATCATTTTTAATTTTTTTGCGCAACTTAAAAATGTGTTATTTGTCAAAATAAAAAAGGAAACTTTTACTTACCACCTACTTTTGTAAAATATTTCGTTTTTTTTTTTATATAATAAAACAATCAACATAATATTCTACGTTTAATTACTTTTTTTTCAAATATAAAAGTTATTAAAAAAAAATCAAAAATTAAAATTTTAAAATATATCTATCTATCTACATATAAATAAAAATATAAATGTACGTTTGTTCTTTACCGCTAATCTCCGAAAGTTCTTCACCGATTGCTTTGAAATTTTGGCACAATGTTGCATTGTATTTGTACATACTCAAAACAAATAGTGAGATATATTATGTTGTGCATGAAAGCAATACCCGCTATTCTAGATTTCAGCAAACTCAGTTTCAGACATATAGGTAATTACTCAGAAATTTTTTAAGTTTTGCTGTCAAAATTTTAACTATACGTCAAGCGAAAAGCAAAATTCATGAGTGAACCCTTAACCACTCTGTGCTGAAGGTAGATGGTACCTTACATAAAGCTAACCCCATTGCCATGGGCTGGATCGCGGTTGGAATGAATTGAAAAGAATAACCTCAGATTTTAAAGAAGAACTGTTCAAATCAATAAGTTGTATCATTCTCTTTCAATTTCAACTTGAAAATCTAATTGTGAAGTATGCCTGTGTGGATTTTTGTCATTCCGCATGTTCCAAAGTCTGAACTGATTATGTTATAGGATACTAGCCGCGTTTTATTATCCTCGGGTCTGGGTTTGGGTTATCTTTTAACACGTAATACAAAAACAACATTGTATCTCGGTTTCCATCGAGGTTTCATTTATGGATCCAAAAATTAGTTACTAATTTTATGGGTAGTTGGCTTTTCTGTTTTACAAATGGTAAGGTAGTCCGAAATAAAAAGTAAAGAAAAAAGACAGCAAAAAAGAGATGGGCATACAACACTGTTTTCATTAGAATCAATATGGCTTTCTTTTCACGGGATAAACCATGTGTGTTGTTGGCGACAATAAAACTTAGCTACTATTTGTTAACGCATACATAGGTTACGGGCTCAAGAAGCTCAGCGAAGCGGATGGGTGACAGCTATTAGAATTATAATAACATTTTTGACTCCCGGGGAATCGAGGACTTTTTACATTTATTTCAAAGCACTTGCGTACAAAATTAATGTTTTGTCTTCGAACAGCAACACGTTTGGTGAGAATATATAAAAGTAAAATGAATGTATGCATAGCGAGTACTGCTTGAATTCTAGAGTTCCGAATATAAAATAAGCTGGCAGATTTAATCATTGGGGTGATTGTCATTGCCTGCCTAACAAAGACTGTAATATTATTTATTTATATTTTCTTTTTCAAATTTTGTACGATAATTGGGTTTGCAAGGGCGGGTCAGCTAGCATATAATAACTTATATATATATAACCAGTAAATTTTAATACCTAAATGATTTAGTAAATTATAACATGTTTATATTTATTAAAAACATTCCTTTATAAAAACATAACAGCAAACAGAGATTTAAAAAAAAAACAAACGGAAAATGAAACGTATACACCAGTGTTCAAAAAAAAAAAATAAAAAAAATAATAACATGAACATCAACATGAAGGGGGATGGTTAAGCCAACCCCATACGAAGAACATACTAATTCCAAAGCACTTTATAGTAACTCTGTTCTTTTTGGGTCACCATTGTTTGGCAAAATTCATTTGGCATTTCTTTGTTTCGCTTTAATCGTTTAATATATCGTTTAATTCGCAATCCACAATTGGCAATTTATGTTAGGTTTTTTATTCATTACGTTTTTCAATCATTACGCAATTAACATTCGGCGTTTTTTTATTTCGCTTTTTTTCAAAAATATTTTCAATCATATCGCAAAAATCATTTAGCAATTTGTTGTTTCTTTTTTTTTTGTTTCGTTGTTTGATATTTGGCCAATTGTTTTTTTCGCGAAAAAACTTTTCGCCGTTTCATTATTTCGCAAAATATCGATTCGCCGTTTAGTTGTTTCGATAATTAATATTTCATTTCGAAAACGAAATAAGGCCAAACTTGACTTAGAAATAGGCCCAAATGTTTTTGTCCCACACTTTAACTACACCCAACCTCGCACCTATAGTGTGCCCAAGCAGGGGGGTTGCATACCTCACTGTTTTTACATACCAAAAAATTGCAAAACAATTGAATGCCAAATAAAACAAGCGAAACAACAAAATGCCAAATAAAAAAAAAGCGAAATAATAAATTGCTAAATAAAAAAAGCAAAACAACAAAATGCCAAATAAGAAATTGCGGAAATTCAAAAATCCAACCGAACTTAAAACTAAATGAGATTGCGAAATGATATAATTTGTCAAATTATTTAAAAAACGAAACGTGATTTGCGAAACGTAAAATGTGAAATGACAAAATGCTAAACAAACAAAATGCGGAACGAAAAACGGCGAAATGAACCCCCGCGAAACGTTAGGGCCAGTTGTACAATAGTGGTTCAGCCTCGGTTCAAGATTTTAATTCACCGATTTCGGTGGATTAACTAAGGTTCAACGCTGGTTCAAGTATGTAATTGGATATTATAACATACTTGAACAGTAAACCACTATTGAAACTCAATTAATCCGCCGAAATCGATGGATAAAAATTGCTGAGCCACGGTTTAAATACTTGTAACGGGTGATTTTTTAGCTGGTTTGGTTTTGGCAACACTGGTTTTGACAGCTGACGTGTGTTTAGTACCTTGTGTCACTGTCAAACAGCTTCAGTTTGGTTTGCAATTTAACCATGGACGTCTTACAAATGAACAACGCTTGCAAATTATTGAATTTTACTATCAAAATTCGTGCTCGGTTCGAAATGTTCATCGCGCCATGCTTCCATTTTATGGTCGGCATTCTCGACCTTCTGAGCAGTCTATTCGGAAGATTGTGACCAAATTTCGCACCAAATTTACTTTGTTGGACATTAAACCACCAACACGTTTACGTACTGTGCGTAGTGAAGAAAATATTGCGGCCGTATCAGCTAGTGTGATAGAAGACCGCGAAATGTCGATTCGGCGCCGCCCGTTCCCAGCAGTTAGGCCTTTGTTACAGCACTACGTGGAAAATTTTGCGGAAGGATTTGGGCGTAAAGCCTTTTAAGATACAGCTGGTGCAAGAACTAAAGCCAGCCGACCTACCACAACGCCGAATTTTTGGTGAATGGGCTCTTGGAAAGCTGGCCGAGGATCCGCTTTTTTATCGAAAAATTGTGTTCAGCGATGAGGCTCATTTTTGGTTGAATGGGTACGTAAATAAGCACAATTGCCGCATTTGGAGTGAAGATCAGCCAGAAGCATTGCAACCGCTACCAATGCATCCCGAAAAAGCCACTGTTTGGTGCGGTTTATGGGCCGGCGGCATTATTGGGCCATATTTCTTCAAAGATGATGCGAATCGCAGCGTTACTGTCAATGGTGAACGCTACCGAGCGATGATAACAAACTTTTTTTTGCCCGAAATGGAAGTTCTTGACTTGCATGTCAACAAGACGGTGCCACATGCCACACAGCACGCGAAACAATGGCGCAATTGCGAGGCGAGTTTGGTGAACAGTTAATTTCACGTTTCGGGCCGGTCAATTGGCCGCCTAGATCGTGCGATTTGACACCATTAGACTATTTTTTGTGGGGGTATGTCAAGGCTAATGTCTATAGGGACAAGCCCGCTTCGATTGACGCACTGGAAGCCAACATCCATGCATTCATTCGTGAGATACCGGCCGATATGTGTGAAAGAGTATGCCAAAATTGGACTCAGCGGATGGGCTACCTGAGACGCAGCCGCGGTCAACATTTGCATGAAATTATCTTTAAACATTAAATTGCAAGGTTCAAACTATCGATTCAAATAAATATTTCATTCATTTTTTCGAATTTTTTGTGTTTTTTTTTTAAAAAAAGTTCTAAACCTCTTAAAAAATCACGTTTCTCTTTTCTCTTGTCCGTTTTTTACTATTCTGCTTCATATGGTTTTGTTGTTCAAAGAGTAAATTTCGATGCAACGCACTGTTATTGATAGCCTTATAGGCTTTCCAGAAATGAGAAATTCATCTTTAAAAACAACATACATAAAATAAATTATTGATTTTCTTGACTGATATTCATTTAAAGGCACACAAACCACCTTTCTTTCTTCAATGTATCAAATAATGAAAACAAAAATAAAAACAAAAAAAGTTTTTTTATTGCTTGAGCACAGCCTAACACGAAAATGAAAAATAAAGAGAACTGTCAAATTAGATTCATGACTTTGGTTTCAACGTGTAATAGCGCTTGAAACAGCGGACGAAATAACAAAGTAGAATTCGAAGAAGGTGCATGCATCTAGATTCATCGTGTAAAATAGCAGACTTATGAATTATCCATAATCTCTGTTCTGAGCCTCACGAAAATTAAGTGCGTTCAACGCTATGTACGCTCAGTAACTAAACGCTGAGTGTTTATATACGAAATCAAAAAGTCGAGTTCAGTTTGGGTTGAAATGTGGTTATAGTACATGGACTGCGCTTTCATCATGGCTACAGGGTTTTAACATAGAAGGCCGCCTTTTTGGCAAATTAGACGAAATAAGGTCATTGACTGGAAAATATTTTTAAATATAATTAATATAACTAAGAGCCCACTGCTGTTTGTGGGTGTGAGTGATCGCAAAAATTCAATGGTATGTTTAGATAGATCTTAACTTTTTATAAGCGTGGTTGGGGCCTTTGTCGGTAAACTAAAAAACGCATTTTCCATGCATCATTACCGATTTTCAAATTTGCTTATGAAAAGTTAATATAAAAATACCAGTAAATTTTTGCTATCATCCACACCCTAAATTTAATGTAGGCTCTCGGTCTATGAGGCATTCGGACGAATGTTGATGTTTACACATCTTAACCGTGAGTCCCGGAACTCACACTTTTTGTTTTTGTTTTCATGTGTTTATTTATAATTATTTTTAAAATAAGCCTAGTTTCTTTACTTTGAAACTTGTGTATTTCTGTACAACAGTTTGACAAAGTTCATGTAAAAAAATAATATGTGTAGAAATTCACACAAATGCACAGACTTTCAAAGTAAAGGAACACACCTATTAAGTTATTCTTAGTTTATCTGTCAAACTGAAAAGAATTACAAATATACAAAAATATAAATACAAAAACATCCTGATTGTTCTTTTTGTTAAAAAAAACATAAAATCAATTTTTTGGAATTCAGCTATAAAGCTCCCTAACATAACTCAGGGTGGCACATTAAATAATATTCAAAAACAATGTAAAAGTTGTTCTACGAATTTAGATATACATATAGCAAAATAAATCAGGCCTGGTAGTGGAATGACAATTACATATATTACTTCTATATAAGAAATAAATACGAAACAAATTTACTATGTATTATTTAATTTTCATTTGTTCATATTCGAATTAAGCGTGTCCATTGAAATGTTATATTGACCTCGCATTTAGTATCGGACAAGTTTTTTTTTGTAATGTGTAGGGTGAGTCAGTGTAAGTACACAAAATGATTTTCGGATTTACAATCCTCCCCTCCCTTTATGTGGTGGAACGATAATACATACATACATTTACCGAGAAATCAAAAATAAAGAAGTCCTATACCTACTAAATGCAAGGATCATTGTAACATTTCAATGGGCTATATTAAACCTTCGGAAAAGTAAAGTCTGGCTTCGGTGCCAAAAACTATGTCAACGTTTAATACAACATAATTTTAAACCAGCCAGCCTTCAAATTATGTTGGGAAAAAAGGAAAGAGCCTTACAATAACTGGAAAGTGGAAGAGATGAATTAAACTCAGCTTCATCCAAGAATTGTTGTTGATTGGAATAGTGTGAACAAAGCCTAAGAAAAATATATAGAACACCCAAAAAATATAAGTAAAATCTCTACGAATGATATAGATAAACTTGACTGAGCTGCATACTCTAGCTAACCACCTGGAAATATCATCCTCAATGAATTTTATAGCTGAATTCATCAATGAATTCATTTGCCAAATCAAAGGAGAAACGACGTGCAATGATTTAGTAAGTGAAGAGTAATACAAAGTTTCCTCAGTTCATAGCTTTGATCCCATTTTCTGCTTTGTGTTTAGGAAACGACCATTCTTTAGTTGAATTACAAATTGCTATTTTAATAGGGAAAATTATGCGATGAAAAAACTGTTGAAAAGTAATGTACAAGTTAATCAGTTCATCGTCTGAATCCACTCATCTGCTTTGAAAATTATATTATGGGAGAGAAGGAAAAAATAATTCTCTCACGACGCTCTCTTTTTTGACTTCGCATTCCATACCAGGTTTTTCCCCAATGAATTTTTTTAATTTTTCCCGCTGGGTACACGTATGAATACAATTAAAGAGATTGAAAAGTCACCAAAGCAAATAATTGACCTTCACCTAGAAGGTTTTCGTTTGGTTAGCTATAATTTAATTGAGTGCAAATAATTACTGGGTATATTGATATTATCATGAGGTTTTTTTTAGATCGATTGGGACTTTTAGTTTTAATTCGGTTATTGATTATAATATACTTTAAATCGTATTTCCTTTTCAACATTCAACATCCAGATGCTTGCGATAACATATGGGAGTTCACCAACAAGCTGTTTTATAAAAAATCAAATCCCAAAATTAGAAAAATTTTGGATTTATTACGTTTCAGTAATTTCTGTGGCAATAAGATAGAGTAGCTTATGTCGACACAAGCTATTTTTTAGCAGTAGTAGTTTTAGCAGTAGTAGCTCTCAATACTTTTCTGTACAATCCTAATTTCGAAATCATTACCCGTTGGAAAGCTATCTTATAATTCCTAAAAAAATTTACATTAATTACTATTACCTACAGATTGTAGACAACAATGTGTTTTTCTTTTCTTACTGACACAGATTTAGAAAACTACACATAGCCAAACTTCATCCCCAAAATTAATTTGGTCATTAGTTTATATTTACTTCTTAGTTCTTATTATTAATATATAATTATTAAAACATTCGAATACTTGAAAAATACAGTAACATTGGTTACTAGTTTTTATAATTGATATTTTAGGGGATTTTGAAAAACAACTTCAATGGTGAGTATAGAGGATTCCCAAAGAAGAAGTTTTTCTATTGGGTCGATCATAATTTATCGACATCTCAGATAATAAGAACTGTGCCTACGTTCTGTAACTCTCTTATCGACAAAATCAGTCGAGAAACGATCAAAAATGAAACAAATCGTATGAGTTTTGTTCCATTTTTCAACGTTTCTCGACCAATTTTATGGATGCGAGAGTTACAGAGCGTAGGCACTGGATGATATATTTAGCTATAAAAGTTCGCAAATCAACATTTAGAACGTACGCATTATATATACAAATTGCACTGTTCAATGTGTGAATGAAAAGGAAGACATTCCGTAAATTTTACGATATAATATATTTACAATATATGTTTGCTTTTATATAGGAAATATACGAATTTAATATTCGTAATATGAATTAAATTCGTAATGTGAACGAAACTGCGTCCATTCTAGGAATACTATTAGTGGCTGAAAACCACGAATAAAATTCGTAGAATGGACAAAGTTTTTAGTAAATTTTATACACGAAAATTGTTTAGTGTATGATAAAAACGATATTAGCCGCGTTTTTTATATAAAAATAAATCATTCTTTTACTTTTTGAACATACACATTGAACAATCGCGCACTTGGAGAAATAAAATTCAAAAGCGTTGGAGAGTGCGAAATGAAACAGAAACAAAAACATGCTTTTTTTTCGACACTAAAAAGATAAAGAAAAAAACATTTGGTGGTCATAATTATTTTAATAAAGTGTTAAAGTGTATCATATTAAACGTGCCTTTATACATCGTTTCTATACTAAGCCGCCTAAAATTGTGTGTCTATTTTAAGTTTTCTGTAGAGGTATAGGTATTATATAGGAATATAGGTGTTGTTTTGTTTTAACTTAATTCTCGAGTCAAGTTGTCCTGTTTCAAAAAGAAGAACAGGAAGCTTAAACTTTTCGTATATGAATGGTATATCGCAAGGTTCATCATACCTGCATTCCAGTTACACCGATGATAGGATACGAATGCTTTGGGTACTAGTTATTCATTTCAATACATATCATATGTTGAGAAAAGGATGAACAGAGCTTTAAAAAATAATGAAAAAATATCATGCCTCCTCTCCATTCATCTTTATACAGCACATCAGGAATAAATTTAATGGAAATATAGTCAAGCGAAAGTACGCAGCTTTTTTTGTTTTTTGTTTTTAATATTTTCTTGTTATTATTGCACAATCCTTTACATTCATTGTAAGTGTGTCTTTTTTCTTAATAAGTATTCACCCTTGTATGCTGTGAGTATGAAATGAGATGCTGGGCATTTTCATCAACAGATCCACATTCTATATGAATATTTAACAGAAAATCAAAAACAAAACAAAATACCTACATATGTATAAGTCTCATTTATATTTTTACTGCTTCGCTTGTTCATTCAATTCTATGGAAGGAAGGAAGAGAAAGAAAACGACGGTCCGATCCTGCGCCTATAATACAAACAAGGGCTCCATTTCAACCAAAAATTTCAATTTGCTCTTATACTTGATTTTGGTATGTACCTGAATTTCAATCAATAAGCTTTTTTGGCTAGCTAGCTAGCTCCACTTCCACTTGTTTTGCTGGACTTAAAGACATTTGGCTAGTTAAGGCTTAACTACATAAGCCAAAAAGTACTGAAGTACAAAAGTAAAAATATTTTTTTTACCGCTAGCGCCGTTGTTTTGTGAAAAAGAATACACAAATTTGTTTTTAAACCAAAATTTAAGCTTTCTGCATCATTTTTATAAGTTTTCCAGTCAGAAACACTATCCTAAAATGAGTTTGAAAATTTTCACTTTTTTACTTTTTCACTTTTTTGGCTTATGTAGTTAAGCCTTTACACTGAAAGTAACAATTTTTCTCTCCACTTTCGTCTGACAGCGCAGACTGCAGTAGTTTACTTTATGAAAGCAGATAAAGGCAACAAACTAGTGATAATAAACAAAAGCGATTATGATGAAAGAGTAAGTGATTCGATAAAATCAAGTAGTTTTAAAATTTTAAACAAAACTCCACTACCTGGAATGATTAGTGAGTCAAAATCGTTAATAAAACAAATAAATTCGGTTTTTGAAATTCCCAAATGGCGACTGAATATATCCAACCCAGAGGTACCGAAGCTGTATGCGCTACCAAAAGTACATAAACCTGGAAACAAAATGCGACACATTGTTTCAAATATAACTTCACCTTCCGTTAAAATATCCAAATGGTTACTAACTGATATGAAAAACTACCCATTAGATAGCTGCTCAGTAAAGAATACTTTTGACTTCGTGGAAAAAACTAAGAACATCTTTATAGAAGAAGACGAAATCATGATTTCATTCGATGTCGAAACTCTCTTCCCGAGTATTTCCATCCCTGAAGCTATAATTGCCCTTCAAAAACACCTTGAAAAGTTTGAGATAGACGAAAACAAGAAACTTACATATTTAAAAACAGCTAAAGTATGTATGTCTCAAAACTTTTTTCAATATAGAAATACTTTCTACAGAATGGAAACTGGAACAAGTATGGGAAACCCCTTATCCCCATTGATAGCGGAAGTGTTCATGTCATCTTTCGAAACAAATTTAAAAGAAAGAGTATTACTCCCAAGAATTTTTTTTCGTTACGTAGATGACATTTTTGCGGTGATAAAAAGGGTAGAAATTGATTCAGTTTTAAAAACTCTCAATTCCGAGTTTGATACCATAAACATCACTAATTATGAATCAGAAGAAAACCAGAAGCTAAATTTCTTAGACTTAACCCTGTCAAGAAAAAACGGAAAAATTGATTTTGCCATTCACAGGAAAACAACAACAACCAACCGATACATCACGAACGATTCATATAGACCAATTCAACACAAACTCGCTGCCTTTCACTCCATGGTTCATCGCCTGTGTAAATTACCACTTTCAATTGCCAACTATACTACCGAATACAACCTACTAAAAAATATTGCTGCCATCAATGGATACAACTCATTTATTATTGACCAGTTAATAAATAAACACACCAAAAAACTCAAAAATGCAGAATTAACAACTTTATACAGACAAAATAAACAACTTCACGACAACAACAACACAGAAAGAGCATCTATGACATATTTTCCACCAATAACAAATAAAATGCAAACAAAATTAAAACAACAAAATATAGAATGCGTCTACTCTAGTAACTGCAAAATAAAAAATATGTTAGGTTCAACCAAAGACAAATCCACAGTTATCAACAAGTCTGGGATATATGAAATTAAATGTGGAGACTGCAACGCTGTTTACATCGGCCAGACAAAGCGAAGTATAAGTGTCCGGTTCAATGAACATTCTAGTCACATCAAGTTCAAAAACACGTCACAAACCAACGAAGACTTGATGCCTATGAGAGCCTTTATATTTGCAACAACAACAATATCATGAACAGTGATAATGGCAATATTATATCCCCTCTGTTTAACTTAATTTAAATGTTCTCTTTTACTCTAATTGTTATATGTAAAGCTTTCTTCAATTTCTTTCTATTGTTTTGATTTGTACCTTCCTTTTCACTTTTCTCCATGCCAAATTAGTGTATTGCTGATGATGAACCACAGTTGGTTTGAAATGCATTCAATTTAAATAAAAGTAAAATAAAAGAAAATTGTTATTGTTTTGTTTTTATTTTATTTTCTAATGATTGTGTCAATAAGGTGTTTTAAGATTTTGCTTATCATTTTCTCTATTTCATTCGTATTTTGACACACATCTGTCAGAAATATATATTCACTTTAGTTACCTCTGATCAAATATGATGAGTTAATTTGAGATCTTAACTGACTGACATGCGTTAAATGGAGTGTAACTCCGAAACTAGGATTATTTCGTACTGACAAACAGGACCTTAGTGGTACTACTTTATTACGACCAGACTCCCAATAACAACCGCTATCATCATAAAAACCTTTTCAACGATAAAAATTATTAAAACCGAAGTGGTATAGACCCTGCATTGTGCAAGCGTACTTGCTACGATGTCCGTTCACTGTGTTTGACATCTACAGTGTACATATAGTACATATTATGTAAAATAATAAAAAATTGGAACAATTTTGAATATGCGGAACTGATTTAGAACGAAAACCAGAAAAGAAATGATATAATATGTTGTTTTTTATTAGAAGGTTTTTCTAATACAAATTCTGGTATAGTCCGGAAGCAAAGAGCAATATTTAGCGCTATTTAATTATTGAATTGATTATTTATTAAAAACCATTTTTACTTTTTGATCAAAAATGACAATTTTCGGACATACAATCAATGTTGAGTTTGATTTTTGGTCACAAAATTTCTCGTAAGCTCGCTCCTAAGAAACCAAATTCTGGCTACGGTCATAGTAAAGTAAATTCTAAATATTAAGTTTAATCTTATATCGATATCAATTTTTTTTAAATTCGAAAAGTGAAATAAACTTTTAGAACGGTATTTACCATAGGCGCTCATAAACGCCTGTTAAAGTTATTAGTCTCATGATTAAAATACAATATTTTTGCTACTCACCAACTACTCATAAGTATTTTTCGAGTTTTGAATCTCTTACCCAGGTATTCCCAAACTGTGAGTAGTATTTTTCGGAACGAGCAAGAAAATTTAATGAAAATAAAAAAAATTCAAATGAACTGTCACATTTAGACAAATTGCCCTTATCATAGAAGAAATTAACTATAGGTAGTCCACCACTGTCTCTAAGGTGCATTTTTGCGCGCCGTTTTCTATTGTTTGGGTAGAAGTTCTAAGTTCCAAGAAACGAAGGTAATATGTGTGTAGATAGGTATTATTCTGATAGATACGAATATGGCTAACATAGAGAATGGACAGCGGTAACGTGACTACCAGGATCCCATGGATGGGATGGGGGATATAGGTATAGGCACGTGAAGCATAGAAGAGGTTTGGAGCAACCAAACTAGGCTTAGGCGCTTACTATGCTATCATTGTGCAGATATAAAAAATAAAATAAAAGTAGTATGTATACCTACCTAAAAGATGAAGAAGAACAAAAATTACAAAAGTCATGCAATGCACGGATTCAATACAAAAAGGAAAGTCTATATATGAGAAGGATGAAAGCGCCTAGATGCTCAATGTGGACGCTGATGATGATGAAAATAGTAATAATGCAAGGCGAGGCACTTTGAAAGAATCGTCATCGTAGCCCACATTTATGAGTCTCTTCGAAGTAGGTATACCTGTCTCATGTATCTATACCTATTACCTTTGGTGAGGAGGCAGAAAAAGCATGCAAAGCAGTTGCACAAGCAGCAAATATGTACAAGTTTTGCAAGGATTGCGCTCGCAGTTGGCAATCTGCTATTCCTCCGCACATGGAGTAGGTTTATGTCCTAGCGAACATCAGCAATGAATGTTTTATTTATAAAACAATTGAATATTTTTTTATCCTCACGTTGTTGTTGTTGAATAATAGTTTGAATTATTTTGTCGTATACTGAATTGCTGCTTCAAGAGCCTATGCACGTTTGTTTGTGTATAATACGTCCTTTTGGATGTATAGCTTCAAAGGAAGAGTTTTTCAAGTTGTTATCCTAATTTTTCTCCATGAACCAAAGTGTTAACTCTTAAGTTTCTTATGCTATGAACATGCTTACAAGCAAATGGAATAATGTAACAACTATACATACATATGTAGGTATTAGGGTGTAGGTACTATATATACATATATTTTATATGTATGTATGTATACCTACATAAATATTTTTTTTTATATATTTACATACTTACATATATTTATAGGAACATGAATCTTTTATACATATATATTAAATTTTCAAATATACCAACACAAATGCCAGTAAAACGTATTAAAAAAATACAAATCATTCTACTGCATACATATATTACATATTGTGAGATCCTTTGAATTGTAAATAATTCGTCGTAAGTGAAATTGTTACATGCACAATTGCAGAAAAATGTTTTTTTCCTGTATATTCTGGCTCTTCACCATCTTCTGTTTGGTTTTATAATTTCGCATGTATTTTCTACACTAACTGTGCAAAAAAGAAGAAAGCGGCGAGAAGGTGAAATAAAGAAATTGTCGCATAGCCGCATAGTAATGTGAGTGCTTCAGCGTATGTGTACCTCGGAAACACCCCCAACCACCAACCTACACTAACCTCTTTTCGCAGCATTGTCCTAAGATGAAAGTTTAATTATTTGTAATTGCATAGGAATTTTGATGAATTGTTGTAACATGTGCAAGGATAAATGAAACACATTCATTTATTTCTGAGTCTCCCTCTCTTTCACTCTTCATTTTTGTTCATGTCATGCAACAAAATTATAAATAGGTATAGGTACCTACCTACATACCTTTCTTTATAAGTATTTACCTATTATATTTTTTTTACAAGTTATTTAATTCAGAATAATTTTTTACCAAGAAGAATGCATTCTGCATTGCAGTAGTGTCCCTAATTAGATAGAAAACAATGGAAAAACTCATATAATTTTCATTTTGATTTATGATGGAACTTTATATTTATTTTTTTTCCAGTCGTGAAAAGAATTGATACATTAGCTACTATGAATATGTACATTTTTATTTGCGATATATCTTTGCATGTGAATTTATACAATAATGCATATACATGAAATACATACGTCCGTACCATTTGGATAGCATCCTGCCTCACACCTAGTTTATTTTACATTCAATTATTTTTTGTACTTCTTTGAGGTCTAATTAGAAAATTTGTAGAATATGATTACTATAGTATTAAGAGAAGTTTTGACTGATTTCTAAAAGCTTTAAAGCAATTTTCTCAATTTGTTTTCTTAAAAGTCACAAAAATGTGTATAATTTGCTGTAACATTAGAATAGCCTTACAGTATTTATTTAGTAGAAATAAAAACCAATTGATACATTTTTTAAAGAAAATATTTCGTGTTTATTTTCTGTGGTTAACACAATATTTTAGAACTTTTTAGAGCCCTCCTTGTTTTGAATTACCTCAAAAAAGCGAATGTTTAAGGAATCATACAAAATCAATGTTCGATTACTTAAACAATGCAAATGATTCCGAAATGTTGGCCCTGGCCAATTTGATAGCTATACGATGAACTTCACTTTTCTTGTGTACATCCTTCCATTCCCATAAACCTTGCGTGTTTCACAACTCCACACATTTTTAAAGAGAGTAGGGTGGTAAGGATAATTGTTGTTTATTTAAGGTTTGCAACATTTTAATAAAAGCTGTGTGAATCTGTTTCCAATAAGGTATTGTATCATTTCCATGTCATTATAAAGTCTACAAAATCCAAATCAACAGTGCCATAAATGGTAAATACTGCATCCCCATACCATAATTCATATCTCACGGCTATGATATCGATCAAAACAGAAATTAATTTTTTTCTTAAATCATGGAATTAGTATTTAAATCCATCCGGTCTGTTTAAGTTGAACTCTTCAACTAAAAAGATAATTTTTTGCAAATTGTTTGAATGGATACTGCCTTCAGCATTCCATGGCATTCGGCATCTTGCTTAATTAACGCGCATTGTTAAACGGAGGTTTTTTCATCAACATTAAGTGCTGTAGGTGACCGGCAATTCTGATAACCCAACTTAAGGTCATTCGGCTCACATTTAACCCAGCTCCGTATCTTGATTTGCTCAGAGAGTGGTTCCAATTGGAATTTTATCATATTATTTTCGTCATTGAAAGATAAGATAGAATTCAAAAAGTTCGTTCTTTGTAGTTTTTGCCTACATTAACGAAGTTTTTAAAAAAATTGCATACCAATTTGAGACTATGATCAATTTTCTGACCAATAAAACGTTTCGTCAGTCCTCGATTCCGATAGGCCTGATTCAAATTGAAAAAATCACAAAACATAACTGTTTTATCATTTCCTGCTAACTTTTCGAGACCTTCGCTGCCAAATTATAGCTTACAACGTGGAATAAAAGCTATTCAAATGTTAAAAAAAAATATTGTTTAAGTGACTGCAAACAAACAAGCACAGAAAACTTTGTTAACTTTAAAAAATTTGTTAAAAAATTGTCTTAATCTCAGAGACCGTTCTCTTACCTTGTCTTTAAATATAAATATGTATTCTTATCTACAAATCAAAGAAGTATCAAAAACAGTTGAATGTAAAAAAGTTAAAGTGTTAGGCTATTCAAATTTTACGGATACGGACTAGGATAGGTACTATATATGGGAAGTAATACATTCTTAAAAAAAATTGAACTAGACATTTTGATCAAACATATACCATTGTTAACGATGATGTCTGTCTGTCTGGTCAGTTACAGCCATAAGGATATGAGTAAAGCGTTTTTTTACATTCCCTTGATACTTTTTACATAATAGTATATGTAGGAACTATATGTGTTGTTAACAATCAAAACGGCGCTAAAGGCACTTTTTTTTTTTTTAAATATGCAGCCTTATTTATTAGAATTCGCTAATCACCTCTAAACGGCTGAATATAGTTATGTAATGCATAAGCATTTATGTAGCCACTATTCAACGCAACATAAATTATTATTTATAAAAGATTTTCCTACCCTTTATAGTTATAATACGCTTGTGTCAAATAAAGTACTAAAAAGAGGAAATCTATTACGTTTTACTTCCAAAACTGACAAACCAATCTCAGCTGTTCATAAAAAAATAAACAATTCTGTTGCGCAGCATATTGGATTCATTTATTTTTTCCTAATATTATTATTCAGATTATTGTTATTTATGTGGTTTTTGTGTTGTTTGTCAATAAAGTAATATATTTTGGAATAAAAAAATCATTTTTATTGATTCATTAGAAGATTTGTGTTTTCTTCCTCTACACGGTGGTTTTTATTGAAAAGATAAATATCTATTAGGGTGGCTCTTTTGATCACAATGTCTAAAATTATTCTAAGTCCTTTCCTAATAGTGGTAAAAAATTTCCAAATTTGACACATTTTAAGTAATTTGGCATCAATTTGAAGTTCTATTAAGTGTGCAAAAATTTAATTCCTCGAAGAGGTATAGGTGATGGCACCAGTAGTCGGCCACTTAACTTTTTTTTTATCTTTGACAAGCGTTTAAAAATCACTTATTTAAGTTTTTGACAGAGTTATAAGTTTTTATTATCAGTTGAAATATGTAGATTGGGAAACTCTAGACGAATTAAGTATATTTACTACATGAAACAAATTATTTATCTTTATTGAGATGAAAGTGTGTTTTTTGAGTAGTCGGCCCTTTCAGTTTCAGTAGTCGGCCGCTTAAGTATCTAGTAGTCGGCCTCTGTTCGACAGTTCATATTTTGATACTATTTGCAATAGTAAAAATTACCAAGGAAGCATTTTACCATTTAATAACTATATCAAAACACAATTTCAATTGAACAGGAATAGGTAGGTATTGCTTTTTAACTTAACGAAATTAACAACTTCAAAAGCTAAAGACTAAGAGCCCACAGCTATTTTTGGGTGTGAGTGATAGCAAAGATTAATTGGTATTTTTAGATAGGTCTTTACTTTTCATATCCAAACACGAAAGTCTTGCATGCCGTAGTTGGGGCCTTTGTCAGTAATGTGCATTATTTTAGTGCATCTGGTAGATAAGCGGTCCACTGAAAAAATCTTGGATTACCGTATTATGTTATCAGAGGGGAACTTTCTATCAGTGAAAACTTGTTTCTAAATGCTATGACATTTTATTTAGAGACCGGTTTCATGCGCATCTTTGGGTTCAATGCAGAAGATCCCATCCAAGACGTTTGGACCCCCATTTTCATGTCTAGGGCGCTCAGATCTTTTATAAAATGTAATGATTAAGTTGCTATACTTTTTACCTGGGCTTAAAAATAAAAACGCATTTTTAATGCAATATTACCGACAAGGGCGCCAATCCCGAAATGCAAGACTTTCATATTTGCTTTGCCTATCTAAAAATACCAGTTAATTTTTGCTATCATTCACAACCAAAATTTACTGTGGGCTCTCGGTCTACTATGTTTTTGAAAAATATTTAGAGTCTGTTTCACAATATCTGATTAAAGTTCCAATTAGGCTACTCGGAACTTATTCGACAATTAACTGCAACCTCATTTTCGTTTCACAATATCTGAATAGGTTTAATAATTCAAAATAGTTCGAAATAGTTAGAAATATGTTTTATTTGCTGAATGCTGAAGAAAGTGCATCTTCCAAGTACCTAATTGTTAAATTTTCTTTTATATTTTGTTGTTTCCATTTTATAAGTTCTTTAAACTAAAATACTTTTCGGAATTTGTATTACTTATCTATTACCATTATTTTAAAGCAAACGAAAGGTATGGTAGACATGTAAGTTTTACTTTACGACTGACGAAAATCTACCTAATAGTGTCTTAAGCTAAGTACAGACGATTGTCAGATCTTGGAATATTGTCAGAACTGTCAATGGTCTGACAATAGCTAACAATTAGCTGACAGTTGACATATTATGTCTTACAATTAAAAATTGTTCGTAGATTTCTTCCCAAAGTCTGACAATTTGATTGTCAGCTCTTTTTTTATCTCTTTAACCAACTCATTGACATTTCGAACAATGAAGAAATTGTCAGCAATTGTAAGATGTTTTCAATGAAAACATCTGACAATGACCAATGAGTCTGACAATGTCCTAATCGACGGGCAATGATACAAATTGTGTGTTGACGATTGTAAGACACTTGGAACAGTTTTTTCACTGACAGATCTGACAATATTGTAAGATCTAACAATCGTCTGTACTTAGCTTTAGAATTAATTACATTACAGCTGATTACATAAAACCTATAGGATAGGTGATTAAATATACTGTTAATCACTTAAAAACTATTAAGTCTTGTTTTTTATTCAGAATTTAATAACACTGCTAAGTTATGTGAGTAAATTTTACATGTGTAATCCGAACCTTACATACAAAACATAATAGGCCGACATAAGAATACGTGTTGTCTATAGTCGGCCAACCATTCCTTCTTTACGTTAAAAGGCGGCCGACTACTGAAACCAAGGAATATTTTTTCATAGTGTTGGTGTAAATAAAAAGAGAATAAAATTTCCCTTAACTTTGCATACTCAGTTGAAAAAAAAAATAAAAAAAAGTAGGTTTCAGTAGTCGGCCGGGGGGGGCCGAGCTAGTAAGAATCTAAAAAAAAGTGTCTTCTGAGGTCGGCCCCCCTTGTAATTAATTACCAAAAAATATTTTTTTAATTTTTCAGCCAAAATAATCAAATATAAACTATAAACAAATTAAAAATGATCATATAGTGCACTTGCCTTCAATATCTTGGCAATTAAACCTTTTTTTAAAAATTACTTCCACTATTTTTTTTTTATCGAAAAATCATACAAGAAACACAAACGAAATCTTGAAACAAACTTGCATTTTCTACAAGAAAACCAGCAACTGCAATTGAATGAAATTTTGCACCCAGGAAGATAAACTGTAGGTGTGTTGGAAAATATTTTTTCCCTGGTAGTTGAACGAAGGGGTTTACTATTACAATGTACTTTACGACATAGTGGCCGACTACTGGAGATGGCCGACCTTAGGTGCCATCACCTAGTATCCAATAAAAAAAACATTTCTATTTTTTACTTTTAAGGTGAAAAAAGGCTGGGATTCAATCCGTATAATTATTTTTCGGTGTTACTAAGCTAGCCCCTCAAAAAAAAAAATACATTACGTGTTTGTATGTACATTGTACAGGTACATAATAATCATTTTTAGGGGAGGATAGAAAAGAAATTCAAACATTGCCAAAATAAGCGCTACCCTAATATCTATATATTATATTGTTGTGTGTGAGTCAAAGTGACATTTCGATACTAAAATATCCCTATACAGACACTATTCAACCCTCAAACGCGTTCAGCTTATAATGCCACTATTCAACGTTGCAAAGTTTTATAAATACGATTTTCGTGTTTAGAGGCATTATAAGAAGTGTAAAGGTTTATGCACTCGCTATAATGCGTTTATAAATTCGACTGATGGAGTTTAATATGCCGAAATTTGCGATTCAAAGAGAGCTATCGGATGGTGAAAAAATTTGTTTCAAAATCAAATAATAAAGAAATTATTACTATTATAATTTTGAGTTTGGGGTCAAAACATATTTAAAAAAATTTTCAAAATGCCCACTATTTTCAACAAACAAAAATGCCTTAAAAAAAACATTTCTCAAAAGGACGACTATAAAAAGTCCATATATAATTTTTGTTAGTCAATCTGATAAAAATAACTTCTATAAATCAAACAAAATTCAATTACATATTTTGAAAATTCTACAAATTATATGTTTTCACTTTTTACTCAGTTTCAGGTTAAATTCATCTGTTGGATTGTTAACGCTATACCTACATAATATGGCAAGTTATGGATTCGTAAAAAAAATAGAACTCGGGATTTTGATCAAAGTTGACATTACGATGATGACGAAGTCGAAAAAAGTGGGTTTCGCAATTCTGCCCGTCTGTCTGTCTGCCTGTCCTTTCGGCTGCAGGCTAAACGGGTATAGGTCGATTTTTTTCAAATTAAAAAAAAAAATCAGTAATTTTTTTACAAAACTTACCATTTGGGTGTTATTCCTGAAAAACCATTTTGGGTGGCCTTCAACCCCTCGCAATATTGTTAGCGGCGCTCATATCAATGGGGACTTTGACAGTTTCTTAAGAACACCATGAGGAGTACTACAAGCCCAAAATATTAGTTTAGACACTACCTAACTCAATACTCTTTATCTGGTAACTCGATGAGGGTATAGGTCGTCCTATGACTAAATCAGACTACAACTATTTATTGACTTACAAGATAAATACTCATTCAATGAAATATGTGCGATACATTCATAATAATATAATACATATACATAATATACACATTTTACTCACACCTGTAAACAGGCTTTCGTTTCAAATTGAAAATACGTTTGTTCACTGAAGTGACAGTCGAAAGTCTTTATATGTTTGAATTTTGAATTCGTTACCCATATATTACTGAAATATGGGCCGATGCTTGATGTGCCGAGGCCGACATGTTTTATTCAAAAGAGAAATTCTCAATTTTGAGAGGATTTCTTTCCCGCATTGCAAAGAAAAACGACATAAAAGAGTTTCTGAAGTGATACTTTTATTTGTATTTTAGTTTTGGTATGTGTTGACTTTTTTTTTATTTGCCAAAATGTATTGATCAGTTAAATCATTTTCTTTCAAATTACCTTTCGTTATTATTCGTGTATAAACAATGCAAGTATAACTTTACTTGTATATTATTATAATTGAATAAGAGTTGTAAAATAAACTTTTATTTGATTTTCTCTATAGATACGGTGACCAGCCATCCCATATTTCAATTGCCTGCCTGGGGTCCTTATTTATTAAAGCCTACGATTCAGTCCGTGTATTTAAAACACGGATGCACGGACTCCGTGTAATTATCACACGCAAATAAAATCCGTACTCTTCAAAAACACGTGTATTTATTTCCTTAATATCAAACAATAGTTAATTCGTGAAAAAGTTTAAAAATATCAGGACCGCCTATTTGGTACATAGGAATATTTTCTAAAACAAATAAGTGTACTGACTTGGGATAAAATGTTAACAGCAAACTTATGGAAACGATTACCTTCTTAACTATTTTACCTTTGTATAGCAACTATTAATAGAGGGAATTTATTTGGATTAAAAAGCGTCCATTTTGTTTTGCTATTGGCTTCTGTAAGATAAGATATATAGCTTTTATAAAATGTTAATAGCAACTTCTACAACCATTACAACAAGCGTCCATTTTGTTTTGCTATTGGCTTCTGTAAGATGAGATATAGCTTTTATAAAATGTTAATATCAATATTCTACAACCATTACAACAACAACGACCTGAAAAAATATGTCGCTGTAGCAGATACGTGAAGTATCAACTCATAAACATTTTAACATTCATCTCCTGTATTGCAAATTAGCATGGTGGGTAGCGTGCTGGATCTTTGATTGGAAGAACGCGAGTTCAAATCTCGGAGAAGTAAGTAAAAGTGAAATTTTTTTTTTAAATTAAATTCTATACATTTCAGATAAAGAGAAAAGCGGTTCCAAACCCCCCTAATATTAAGAACAAAATTCAGATAAATAAAAATATAAACTAAAAATTTGAAAAACGCATTTTTTTTTCAATTATACAACTTCATTCAGTGGCTAAGGCTAAGGCCTTATGGAAAATTTAATGTGAGCTATTGCTTTCATAGCAGGGCAATAACTTTCTTAAGTTTATCTTTATAAGACCTTATTACAATGTTTTTTGGAGACTATATACTTGCATAGCAGTTGTGATGAAGTGTCTTAAGAAACTTCTCTAATGTGCGCCAAAATGGTTTGCATAGGGCCTTCTTCTATTACATATACAAGCCAGAAAATAGCTTGCATTGAACCTACAACAAGCTAAATTGTTAGTTGGGCAGGTTTTGAAAGCCAGAAATCCATTCTTTAATCTTAAAAAATTCGCATGCAAACTCAAAATTTTGATAAAAAAGTGAAAAAAAGAAAGTTTAGACCCATTTTTTTCAGAATTGTGAAATCATTGTGGTCAATGCCTTATCAATTCTGCATCGAACACAACCGAATAGTTTTATGTCTTCTATTTTTTGAGAAAATTGAAAATTACTAAAACTACTTTTTTATGAGATTTTTTTTTCTTGCTTACATAAATACATCAATGCTAGCACCCAGCATTACGGCGTATAAACAGTGAGGTATGATAGACCCCTCCCATAGTAAAAAAATGCTTGTTTTTGACATCTCTACAAAAAACCGTAATCAATTCTTGGCGCCCTAGTTATCTTCTCGTGCCAAAATTTGAATTTCTAAGTTACCGTTAGGCGCATAAAACACAGTTTTATAGTGCCTTCAATTAATTATCAAGTAATAAATCTTTAGTATCTGCATGAATTGATTGGTTTTTTCTTTAATGTGCAAGTAGATAAAGTAACGATTATTTTTATATATCAAACGTCATTGTACGAGCTACACAAGCATCACAATCAAGTTTAAATCAATCTATAAATCGTAAAAATTCCCTGCTTGGTCGATTTCAAACAAACATGCACCATCAGTGAGAGAATTCCGTTATAGTTTATGTAAAACCTTAAAAATCGACTGATATGGTTGCCTTAGGAAGCTTAAAACTTCGGTTTTAACTGTCGGGTCTTCAAGATTAAAGTCTTAAAATAAAGGTAGAATGCCAGGCAGAAGGTCGTATAATATTGGGGAGGCGTAACAAATTTCACACTAAATGGTTGATTGAGTCTGTCGTCAATTTTATTTTTACTTTTACAAATGCAAAAGTTGATGAAAAATTTAAGAATTTTGAAAAATAATATTCTACAAAACTTATTTATCCTTTCTTTTAGAAATTTGTGAGTTACCTATTTTATATTGACAAATTCAACAGAACAGAGAGTAGGGCAACTTGATTCTATTCGGTACTTTACCAAAAATAACGATTTTTAAAAATATTTAATAATTCTCAATTTAAATCCACTTACAGATTTGACTACCAAGTCGTTGTTGTATTTTTATCAAAAAATCCCATAAATTTGGCCTTCTCTGGTGATAATATGGATTATTTAAAATACACGGATCTTCGGATAAATCGGATACACGGACACACGGATGCACGGATACACGAAATACACGGATTCAAGTCCGGATATTATAAGAACACGTGTATCCGTGTATCCTTGTAATAGGGGGCTCTATTATTTATAATACACGGCCAGGTGTATAGAAGCAACCTTTTAAAACGTTTTCATTAGACCCGAAACGAGGTACATAATTTCATTATCTGCTATTTTTTGTTCTATTTCTGTTTTAACATTGAAAATGTTTATAGGGTCGTTTTGAGAAAAATATGGTGTTACCAAAATGATTAAATGAACAAATGAATATATAACAAATGAACGAAATGAACTCTAGCGTATAGGGGGCTCAGGATCGAATTTTTGGTTGGTGTTACCAAAGAAAATGCCAAAATGAACCTAAAGACACAATCGATGAATCGTACCTACACGTTGATCGTCGCCAACCGACGAGCTTCAGTGGAGGATAGTTGAATTTGTATAAAATCTTAAAATCACTCGATTTGAGCGCACTTAGAAGCCTATTACTCAGGTTATAGTTATCGGATGCTTAATGTTAAGATAGATAATTAAAGATAAAATGACAGGCTACAAATCTGCATCAAAATGTTTGCAAAAGCCTACAAAATTTCATACTAAAAACGTGAAAGATTGGCTTTTGAGAACTAATTTCATCACGGAAAATGACGTGAGGAACAAGAAAACAAAAAGAAAAAGAAAAAAACAAAGATTATACATTGCTGTAAGGGTGTGGGCAAGACGTTGGTTGGAGTGGAATGTGTGCAATAAAAAACCACCACTGCACTGTGGCTGGTGGCAAACACAATTGGCTTCGCATCGGGAACAAAAATGATATACATACATACATAGCTACATTATTAAGTAGGTTAGGTATGTCTGTAAAATGTTATGTTGATTAAATTGTTGTAGGTATTTTGCAAATATTATTCGTAATGGTACGATTAGGTTGGTTTGGTTGGCTTATAACTTCTGTTCTAACAATCGGATATTTAAAATAAAGGTCTTAAAATGAAGGTAAAATATCAAACTAATTTATTCAGTTAAAAAATAATTGAAATAACATAAAAGTGTAGGTGAAAAACGTTTAGGTTTAATTCACCAATATAAATAATTGCAAAAACTGAAAAATTGAATAACAAAATTGGCTTCGCAAACAAAATTCTTATACCTACCTACGTATCAATATAGGTACATACATTATGTATGTAGGTAGGTAGGTAATTAGAAATGGCGATCACGAGCAACCTAGCTTGTTGACCCAATTAACGCTAGAGTGCGCCGTTTTGTTACCATAACTCGTTGGACCTGTGGATGTAAATGGTTTGGAATGTCTCAGAACGGCTCAGAGACGTAAGAAGTTTGACCCCTTAGTATGACATTATGTATGTTCATTTATATAAAAGGATTGATTTAGTTGTTCTGCGGTTGCCTTTTTACTTCTGTACTAATAATCGGATCTTAAAGATTAAGGTTTTGACATAAGTTAAATAATAGGCTTCAAAATTTTTTGTGACAAAACTTGAATTCATTCTTAATCAATTCGATTGTTGATCCTAGAATATGCACAGGGACCTATACTTGAACCTCTATGATTATAACTTATAACTTTAGTTCTATAAGGGCCAGATGTTGAAGGTTAAGGTATTTAAATTAAGGTTAACTAGGCTAGAGGTAGGATTAACCTAGCGAAGCAACTTAAATATAATACCTAAACGAAAAGGGTTGATTTGGTATCTTCTGTTCTAATTATCGGATCTTTAAGGTTAATGTCTTAGAATTAAGGTAAAATCTCAGGCTACAAATTTATGTGACAAAACAACATCTAAACCAATGCGTTTTTTGAACTTGACCAACGTCTAAACCAATGCGACTATTGAACTTGACCTACGTCTAAGCAAATGTGATTTTTGAACTTGACTTACGTCTAAGCCAATGCGATTTTTGAACTTGACCTACGTCTAAGCAAATGTGGTTTTTGAACTTGACCAACGTCTAAACCAATGCGACTTTTGAACTTGACCTACGTCATAAGCAAATGTGATTTTTTAACTTGAACTATACGTCTAAACCAATTCGATTTTTGAGCTTGACCAACGTCTAAGCCAATGCGATTTTTGAACTTGACTTACGTCTAAGCCAATGCGATTTTTGAACTTGACCTACGTCCAAACCAATGCGATTTTTGAACCTAAAATATGCAAAAATACCTACTTGTGAATCTCTTTAATAAACTTACAACATTAGTTCTAAGGGCCAATTGTTGAAGGTTAAGGTATTTAAATTAACATTAATCAGCCTAGAGGTACGATAAACTTAGCGAAGCAACTTAAATGTAGTAATCGAAAAGGGTTGACTTGGTAAGCTTTTATCTTCTGTTCTAATTATCGGATCTTTGAGGTTAAGGTCTTAAAATTAAGGTAAAATCTAAGGCTATAAATGTATGTTACAAAACTTTACCTACGTCTAAGCCAATGCGATTATTGAATATTCATAGGTACTGCAATGTAATTGAATTTCTTTAATAAACTTATATAGATTTAGATCTAATGTTCAGATGTTCAAGGTTAAAAGTAGAAATATAATAGTCGGATGCCGACCTATGTAAGTGGTCGTACGAAACGAAACGAATAAAAAAAATTCATATGATGTGCCCATAATTGAGTTTTGCTTGTTTCGACCAATTTTTTACTTTTGCTTTCGGAAGTAAATAGCGCTCACCGACCGCTCCATGCGTAAGTGAACTGAGAGAATTTTCTTCCAACATCTTCCGACTATTACAGTTCCACCTTAAGGTCCTCAAATGAAAAAAAAAAAAAACGATTCAATTTGGTTGTCAACTCAGCTGTCAACTTAATTGGTGCTTTGCTTTTCATATACCTACATAGATAAAAGAATACTGCTTAGCTGTCAAAACCATTTATATTGTCTGAAGAAATTACACGACTCGAGTTTATTATATTAAAAAATGCAAAATATTATAGAATACCTAAAAACAATTAGGTAAATCAGGTTTGCATTGAGTTTGAGCTACACATCAAATTATTTATAAATTTGGTCTCGCGTTTAAAAGGGTTCACTCTGATAGTAAATCAAATAACTTGCCTATATATAAATAGTTCAATAAGTTGAGACTTGTAAATCAATTTGAGCAAATTTGAGCAAATATTTGAATTTCTTCAACATCAACGCCGTGATTAAATAAACTGAACTGAATAAAATTAATTTAACCGCCAACTGGGATTCGACATTAAAAATATCTACATACCTATTGTAATTTCCATTTAGACATCTTCAGAAGTTTTGGTGCAACTATAGGATACAAATTAGAAATCACCAAGATTATTCATGTTTTTATTTTATCGAGCTAACACAAGTCATTTTCAATGTCCCCATAGTTACTCTATGAGTGAAATCTGTAAATTTTTCATGCATCGAGTTTTCAAATTTCAATTCAAAAGCTTTTCAAAGTTTTTTTCTTAATTAACAAAAAAATCTTAAAGTCAACAGCAATTATATATGTAACTAAATACATGCAATAATTTTGTGTATGGTGTAACAACTTATGTACATTAATATAAAACGTATTAGACTTAATAAAGCAAAACAGTGTTGTGCATTATGCATATGTATGTATTTCAAATATTGAATTGTTTAATTGTTTTAATTTTGATAAATAATTTGGATAACTCGAAGTCTTGATAAGTCGAACTTTTATTGTGAATAATAGTAGTTCGAGTTATCGAAGTTTGACTGTATCTACATGTAGACATTAAACAATTATAAATTGACCAAGATAATACTACTTAACTATATATAAAGGCATCCGGATCGAGACGAGACCGTAGTTTTTGGGCTGAAATTTATCGATTGTATCAGCGGAATAGTTAAACAGAAAAGATTTAAAAAAATAGCATTTTTTTAATTATGAAGCGATAGTTAAAAGCTCTTTGTTGCGCAAACTCCATTCTGTTTTGTTCTGTGGAAATCAACGGTGCATTGCATTTGAATTTAACATTTTATAGGGCTTTACCACCGTGTGTAATATAAATACAATTTTTTTAATTATTTTTGTTCTCAAAATAAAGACAAACCATTGAATCGAGATTATCATATTATTTAACTTATAATCAGAAATTTAGTTTTAACTTATTAAATTTAAATCGAATATGATTTGTGTCTTACCTATTACATACTTTTGACTGCACACCGCACACGAGTTATATCAGCAGCTTTACCCAACGTACAATATACAATACAATACAATATATATACACAAAATATTGTTGTCGATAACCGACAATGGTCCTAATAATGAAATCATCGTCAAAATAATATTTCTGGAATTGATTCCAACGTACTGGCATCTCTTAGATTGGCGTGGTTTAGATGATTTAATTTTTAGTTTATGCAGTGGATGAACTAGATTGTTACCGATGTATCAAGGTCGAAGACGACAGGTCATCGGTATACATTATTAAACAATATATAATTAAAACTAAAATTTTATTTATTTTTTATTTTCATATATAAAGTTCCAAGTGGGGAACATAATTCACGCTATGCCGGTAATAGGTACGTATAGGCATACATATGTACGTGGTTCATACTTATATATGCGTAAGTATTCAAATCCAAACATTCTACGTTAACATTTTTAGTCAAAAACTTTGCAATCTCTATTATCTCAACAAATAATTTTCAATTAGCCAGATTTGAATTAATTAAATTGCATGAAGAATGTAGATAGAACTTGAGAGAGTATTTCTATGGTAAAGAGTTCACGTTGACGTCTGATATTTTTGCAATATTTACTTAGTCTAACAGAAGAACCAGATTGTCACTAATGTCAAATACTACACACCTGAATGCTGAACGACATACGTCGCTCGATGATGGAAGGTGCATTTAAGTTTCTTGTTCAACAACTACAGAAAGTTCTTGCTCATCTTAAAAGATAAAAATGCTTTTAGCTTATCTTTGGAATCGTTAATGTATTTTCCGTAGACATGCTTACTCATACCACCTACAGTTAGGACCTTCTACCTACTTCCACACACTACCGTTTAATTCTCCATTTTAATCCTTTGGTTAACTTTTAATATCCAAGTTAGAGGATGTATTCAAAAGCAATTCACTTTGATGTTGGCACTTATCTTTTTCAAGAAAAACAAATTGGGCTTTGAAATGCCTTCAACAGTGCTCTTCATCATAATAGATATAATCCGTGAGTTCTGGAATCTTATGGATTCCTTTGATTTGTTCATTCCCCTATGCAGGTAAGTCGAACCAGGTATAGTGGATATGAATCTATATACCGTGGGATTCTTTTGTCCTTTCTTATAAATTTTTAATTTTTTGCTTTCACTTCAAAGATATTGGCAGTGACGGTGAGCGCCCGTTTTCTTTGCCGTAAACGATAAACAAAAATTCAAAACTGATGATAATATAATTCTTATTGTTGAGCAAATGGGGATTATTCCATTTTTTAAATATTCTTATTGAAAAATTTTTACTTTAGAGATAATCGCTGTCAAGAAAATCTAACAATAGAATAAGAACATGGGGTGGAGAAGGATAGATTGCCTTCTTTACATTCTCAAATGCATCCATTCTAAGGTAATCAAAGGTTCTCCTTTTGGATGTAAACAAATCATATCAGACATGTCATTTGGTTTTTTGTTCATTACGTAGCTCACATCTTTTGGGATAATTTTGCATGACATATTAAAGGTGGTGGTTTAAATAGATTTTCATAAGAAGGATTATAATAAACTTAAAAAATGAAAGTTTAAATGTTATGTTCAATGTTTTATAATATGCCAATCAAAGATTTGTGTCTTTTGATGCAATTTCTCAAGAAGCCATCATAATTAAAAATTAATGACAATATAAAAATATATATGGACATCAACAACGAGTGGTTTCAACAGGACGACCGACGCTACGTGCCACCCAGCTCACGCGCGTCACCCAGAAAAAGCCGCGACGGACATTAGAATGATGTTATATTCCATATACATAATGGCATCGATATAGGCCTTTCAAACGAATAAAAAAATTTCGATGATATCTCACACACACTTTATTTTATTTAAATTTAAAGGCACTTCGCTTGATAAAAGACTCATATAAGAGTTGAAATCATAAATTATTTTGTTTGGATTTTTGTTTTTATTAAAATAAATATTTTAAATCGCCTCAATCAAACTTAGTCCGGGGAAAAAATTGACTTTTTTGGCTTAACCCAAAATTTTGGTATATACAATACATTTTGACGGTTTCTATGTAAAAAAAGCGTGCTGAATTCGAAAATGCCGGGTATACTTCTGAGATCCTTGAACGTTTTGAGATATGACATCATCAATAAAGGACATATGGAAAAAGGCTCCAGCTGGTGTGCATTATGGAAAAATTGTGACTATCGGCACTAGATATGCAGATTTTATGATTCTCCAAATGCAAAAATATTTTTTTTCGATTTTTTGGGGGAGGGGATTACGAGTAGGAAAGTGCAGGGGGTACGAATTATTGGAAAACTCAACCTTTGGAACTATAGGTCGAGTGGGGTATCATTTCCATGTATTTTTTAATGCTGAATTAAATGGCACCACTCAGTTTTCGATAGAATTACTTTTCACCAAATTTTTGATATGACATCATCATTAAAGGACTTCTGACAAACCCTGCAACATAGTGTGCATTACGAAAAATTGACACTAGAAGTGCTGATTTTATGAGTTTCCAAATACAAAAATAGTTTTTCGATTTTTCCGGGGAGGGATGAACGGAAAGGAAAAGGGATGGAGTGCGCATGAATTATATCCCTCTTTTTATTTTATTTTCAGTATTAGTATTAGTGTTTTGTTTAGCATGCACTATAAGGTTCTACGCGTGAAATTCACTGATGTTAAACTAAATTGAAGAAGACATGATATCACATCACTTTGCATGTTTGAAAGCAGAATGGGCAATGCCTTAAGTATTGAATAGAAGATATAAAGAGTGCAGTCGTCAGGTAGCTTTCTTCTACCGATATACTTCGCTGATAATTTTATGCATGCAGATTCGCTGGTAATCCTTCAAAACTGGCGGTTTTTTTTCATCTAAATTCAACTCATCTATACTAGGTCTTCGTTGGTCATCCTCAACCTATTACTTGCTCTATTCGAGCCCTATAGTAGCCTATACTGTAGCAGGAAATAATATACTAAGTAAATTTCACTGCTTCGATGAACCTGCGTTCCAGTCTTAAGACCAGCGGCCAAATGCTTATTTTTTGTGTTAAAATTTCCAGATATTTTTTCGGTCGCGAGCTAGGAGGCAGTTTACGTACTCTTCTTCTTCTTACTTCTCCTATCTCAATATTCTAGCCTCGCTGTCCTTATTTTGTGCTGCAGCATTTTTTCATGTGCATCTTTTGTCGCCTTTATCAAATATAAGCATTCATCATCATTATACCATAGGTATGGATTTTTTCTCTATGGTGACTGGTATAGCGTGCGGACTACATTTTGCGACTCGGTATTGCCTTGGCCCCAGCTAGTTTCGCCTTGTTTATGTCATAGGCCTATCGAGCAGTAACTAGCTTGGCCCTTGCTAATTTGTTAATGCTCTGTATTCCGTGGGCCTTGCTAGTGGTTCCCATATGGGCCCTTAATAGATCTTCCCAGTCAGGAATGGGCCTCTCGAGCAGTAACTAGCTTGGCCCTTGCTAATTTGTTAATGCTCTGTATTCTGTGGGCCTTGCTAGCGGTTCCCATATAGGCCCTAGATAGATCTTCCAAGTCAGGCTTTGGATAACTAAAAATTTAGAGATTTTTAGTCACTAGCTAGGGCTAAGGTAGATTTTTACTGAAACCCATATAGCCCCCACCCCTCTCATATTAGAGGTGTTTGAGACCGCTTTTCTCTTTAACTGAAATGTATAGAATTTAATTTAATTTAATTTAAAAAAAAAATCACTTTGACTTACTTGGTTTCTCCGAGATTTGAACTCGCGTTCCTCCAATCAAAGATCCAGCACGCTACCCACCAGGCTGATTTGCGATACAGAATAGGGATGTAAAAATGTTTATGAGTTGATACTTCACGTATTTGCTATATGGACCTTACACAAGTTAAATTGGTCGTTGGGAATGCCAATAAAGAGGCGACACTATCTACAACCAATATAACGCCAAGAAAAAGTTCCATGTCTAGGCTACATCAAGTCTAAACTATCTAGGCTCAGTCTTAGTTACACCTGATAACGCCAATAAAGAGGTGACACTGTCTAACGCCAAGATAACGCCCAGATACAATTCCTTATCCAGGCTACACCAAGCGAAAACTATTTGGGTCCCTTCCTGTTTTTATGAGACAGCGCCAATAAGGTGGCGACACTAGCTAGGGCCAAAATGACACCAACAAAAGTTTTCATATCTAGGCTATGTCAAGTTAAAACTATCTAGGCCCAGTCTTAGTTACACCTGATAAGGCCAATAAAGAGGCGACACTGTCTAACGCCAAGATAACGCCCAGATACAATTCCTTATCCAGGCTACACCAAGCGAAAACTATTTGGGTCCCTTCCTGATTCTATGCGACAGCGCCAATAAGGTGGCGACACTAGCTAGGGCCAAAATGACACCAACAAAAGTTTTCATATCTAGGCTACGTCAAGTCAAAACTATCTAGGCCCAGTCTTAGTTACACCTGATAATGCCAATAAAGAGGCGACACTGTCTAACGCCAAGATAACGCCCAGATATAATTCCTTATCCAGGCTACACCAAGCGAAAACTATTTGGGTCCCTTCCCGTTTTTATGAGACAGCGCCAATAAGGTGGCGACACTAGCTAGGGCCAAAATGACACCAACAAAAGTTTTCATATCTAGGCTATATCAAGTTAAAACTATCTAGGCCTAGTCTAAGTTACATCTGACAAAGCCAATAAATAGGCAATTCTAGCCAGGGCCAAGATAAAGCTAGAATAAGATAAATAAGTCAATATCACCCAGACCTGCGCCTGTCTAGGCCCGGCATAGGATTTACTATATAATGGCCAATCTAGCTAGGGCCACGCTTAAAAATAGTTTTTCCTAGATAATTTTCTACCCGGGCTCTTTGATTATGTCATGATACTGGGAGCACTTATTGCTGTCGCGTGCATAGCAGGGACGTTCTTTATCAACCGGATAACCCAGGTTTGATCAAGCCCCTTATTTCGAAATACTGCTTCTAGGCACTTGGTATTTTTTTTTTTCGTTTAACAATCGAGCTCTTATTTTTGACGAACTAAGATTATAGCCAACGCTGACATTTTCCATCGAAATGTACGCACTTCTTTTGTTAGATACGTACCTTGAGTCTATTAGCTCTTGGTCGATTTAGTTGATTTTGTCTTTTTTAAGGTTTTGTATTTGATATTTACCTCAAATCTAAACATTTTTAGAACAAATCAAATCGAAAGAGTCTTTATGAATTTGTTGTTTGAAATTCATAAGTTTTCAATAGTCTTTTAAAATTGTATGGTAGGTTAATCTTTTTCACATTTATACGTTATACGTGACTTTATTCTATCAAAGTTGTTGACTTTCTTTTGCTGAAAAATAAAAATAATTGACTTGCGATTGAATGATGATTGAAAATGTCAATTGCTCAGTTGATTTTTTCATTCATTCGCACCCCCTCTGTTTTCGTGCCCTTTCACCCCTCCCAATCGAAAAACTATTTTTGTATTTGAAGACTCTAGTGAGATCAACGTTTCGTGTATCAAATTAATGTAGGTATATCCAAATGTTCACTAATGCACACCATGTGCAGGGTTTTGTCAGAAGTCCTTAAATGATGACGTCATATTGAAAATTTCATAAAAAGTGGTTCTATCGAAAATTGAGTGGTACCATTTGATTCAGCATTAAAAAATACATGAAAACGATACCCCACTCGACCTAGTTCCAAAGGCTGAGTTTTTCATTAATTCAAACCCCTTTTCCTTTCCTACTCGTGAACCCCTCCCCCAAAAAATCTAAAAAAAATATTTTTGTATTTGGAGAATCATAAAATCTACATATCTAGTGCCAGATTAATGTTAATCCCAATTTTTCCATAATGCACACCAATGCAGCGCAGTGAACATTCAGGTGGACTAGACATTAATTTTTTTTTTTGGGATAAGGGAATGTGTTTTTTTTTGTTGTATCACCCGAAGTATGTAGTTAAAAAGCAAGAATGAATGAATGAAGGGTAACAAGATTACGTCACTTCGGTTTTTATAAAGTTTGTTGTTGTAATTATTATTACTAAGAGATATTTGTATACACAAAAAAGGATAGCTTTTTTTACTTTTGGGCCGTACAAAATTAAAGTTCTTACATATTTTGTTGAATTTGTTTTTACTTTAAACGTGCAATTCTTGTATGTATACATATGTAGTGTACAAATTTATGGCTGTAGGTAGGATTGTATGTAAGTATGTAGATATGTACATACATCTATGTATTTGGATGGTCGTATAGTTTTTCTTTTTTGGGTTTTCATATTTCGTCGCTACAAAGCAGAACTAGTCTATAAGACCAAAAATGAGTTTTTTTTAGTGTCATAAGGAAACTTGTTGTGTTCATATTCTTACGATCAGTAATTCCTTCAGAATTTAAATAATAGAATATAATCATAATATCGAAAGTTAGCATTTTACGCACTAAGGTTCTTCTTGAAAAATTTTGAAAATGTGACAGACTAGTTCTGCATTGTAGCGACGATTTGGATGGCATTAAATAGGTTTTAAATGGAGATTTTTTTGTCTCCATTTAAAACCAATTTGTTTTTTGAGCTTTTTTTTTTAAAAAAAAAATGCTATTTTAGATTATATAGGGACTGGGTAATTCACATTGGTTGTGACAAAAAGCTGGGGCATTTAGTTATATTGGCAATAGTAGCGTATATACCTAAAACCGTATGGGAGGAAGTCTTTTTTACCTCATATAGACGGGAAGGACAATTTTTCAGATAAAAAAAGTTTAGTTTTCAATTTTTTCAAAAACTCAATTGCCTACGTATGCACATAAATCCATTTGGTTTTTGGAATTCGACTATAAGTTGATATAAACATTAAATAGGTTGGTACCTACCTAGGTACGGGAGAAACAACAATACAGTACCTACAAAATTTATAAATAATTCTTTAAAACATTTTTCACCTTTGTCCACCCCTTTAGGTAGGCGGGGAAAATTAAAAAAAAATATTCAAAATAGAAAATGAATATATAAAAACACAAAGGCAACACCTACAATATCATCTTATAACTTTTTTTTTGCTTTTCAATTAGGTACATTATTTTAGTGCTTAGTTTTTGAATAAATGATATCGTTTTAGTTTTAGTCTCTTTGGATACAAAAATAAGAATCATGCGTAATTATGTTTATATTGAACGAAAACTAGCTACTTTTATATTCTATAATATCTTTCCTGGTCTAGATATGTGCATAATTAGGTCCATTTTTATGTATGTTTTGTTTATAATTAAATATTAATTTGATTAAAAGCAATTAATTTTATATGCAATTAAAGGTGATAAAATAAGCTTTTCACTAGTGCTAAAAAAAAGTAGGTATATGTCATCACTGAATTTTTTGATATACCTGGTGTATCAAAGACCTCACAAAAAAGTTGTGTTTTCAAGAAGTTAAAAATTAATATCTCAAAATATATTTAACATGGAAAAATATTTTTTGTACTATTTTAAAGACATATTTAAACCTTTCATTTGATATCAATATTATTTTTTTACGTCATTTATTACACACGTTATGAACAATGGGCAACTTCAAGCTCAAATATCTCGACTTTCCCATTAACGATCTTTAAAATATTTCACCAATTTAACGGGCTCAACCTCACCTTTCATTTGATACCAAACTAATTTCTGTACATTCTTGGCCAAAAATGGGCAATTCCCTTTGCTGCAGTCGTACAGTAGTATATCAACCTATAGGTAATGTGAATTTTTTATAATGCATTACATTTTCATATCTGAAAATTTTAATTGTGGGACTTTGAGAAACGTATCTGTTTATGTATATTTTTAAAACAGCGGTTTTTGTTTAAGAATTAATTATTACAACGAATTTCAGAAAAAAAAAATACAAAATACATATTTTTACAGTTTTGACAAATTAAACTTTAAACTTTTTTAATGTTTTTTTGTCCAAATTTTTAGTTTAAAACTCGTTTTTTCCAAAACTACCTATATGCATAGATTTTACTTCATTTAAAAATTAGCTTTAAAAAAAGGTAGGTATAATACTTAATTCTAAGTAGGTATTACGGTTAGTTTTTAATTTTTGTTTATCTATTTTTAGTACTTTTTTTTATGAAAGTGCCCCTCCCACCCAAACGGGTGAAGATAGACCCCCTCCCCCCGTATTGAACTGTTTTACAAAAAACTGTTATTATTTCTTGGCGCCTAAATTGTCGTACTCTTGCCCTCATTTTCTCTTGAAGATTCTAGAACAACTACCTACCTACGTTACATTCGAAAAAAGTTATTAAAGCAGAATGTGTTTCTTAAGAAATTGGGATCAAAATCTCAATTTCGTCCAGCGTAAGGAGCTTTACGTATTTAGCTGACGATATGTAATGTATGTACCAAAATATTTGTTAAACTACCAATCTATTCGTCTTTTGAATTTAACAAAACACAAATGAACATCACTGCAGTTAAAAATTTAAAACCTAGCTATGTAGGTACCTACTTCTCTACTCATTTAAGAAAAAATATCTATGGCTATAGGTAGGTAGGTACATATACATATGTAATTAAAAAAACCTAGGTAGGTACGTCCCTACTTCTTTTCTACAATTTGAAAATAATTGAACTCAATAATCACTGGAATTATGGGGAAATATTTATGAAACATCTATCTACCTACCTACCTAATTTTTTCAAGTTCATTAAGGCATCGTTTGAATTTTTTTTTTTCCGATTTTTTGCATCATGCGTGACAAATTAAAAAAAAAAAAACAACTTTCTATATCTATTTAGGAAAGTAGTTAAACTTTTGCATATTGTCCCTTTTCCCTTTATAGAAACGAGGTTTTCAATCTGTTTGTGGGTAGGTACAATAATTTTATCTAATGTTGTCAACCTTATAAAAAATGTATTTCCTTTCCTGAAAAGTTCCCTATTCAAAATTAATAGAAATAAAACAAAAACCAACTACCTAGGTACCTATACCTACAAAATAATATATTACCAAGATTTGAAATTTTTCTATTAACTACCTACGTCATAATTTCATATTTTTCCATTCATACAATCCTTTACTCGACCTTCACCGATCGTTCAACGAACGCACAAATTTTACACAAAATGTGCTTTGAAATGGAATTATAATATACCTACCTATAGATAGACACATCTATATTTCTATACGGACATGCATAAGCTGCTCAGTGTATAAAAACTGAAAAGGGGTATTGTGTATGTGTAATTATAATACTTATTATGCTTAGCCCTTATCGTGCACAAGCTACAAAATAAAGCAGACACCCTCGCATCTTCTCCTCTTTGTCATACTACTCTTGTGCATTCCTATTTGTGTTGCTTGCTTTTTTTGTGCGAACTTCTGTGGATCTTATTTTATTTAGTTCCACAAAATTTTAAAATCTCGATTCGGTGTATGCAGCGACACCTATTGTGCAGTTAACGCTAGTTTCGTGGTTCCTCTATTTATATAAACTCAATGGTAAAACCAAACGAACTAGAGGAAAAATCTCCGCAGATCTTTCTCAGTCAAAAAGTAAGAAATTATATACCATGGGGATGGCTTCAGATGGAGAAGAAAATTCCCTTAACTCTACAATGTTAGAATCCACAACTTAGAGTGAAATGATGTAAGAGTTCGTAAAATGCTTTAGGAAGAAAATGGCAAATACTATATCTAAAGTGGAAACAAATTCAAAAGAAATTGAACAAAAAAAAAACAAAATGAAGAAAAACAAAAGAAGTTGAAGCACTAAAAGCTTTCAGGCTTAACCTTATTTTTCATGGTTTTCAAAAACAAAAAGTACAGAGACAGGATATATGGGACCTATGCAAAAACTTACTACATTTGCCTGAGAAAATGGGTATAGTTAAAATTATTCAAATATCAAAAAAAATTACCCCAGTTACCTTGTTGAATTTCAAAGCCAAAGTGCAGTGTCTGATATTCTAAGAAACACACAAAAACTGGCAAATACGAACTATGGTATTAAAAGAGACCTGACGAAGACGGAACGCATGTCATCAAAATTTTCTTCTTCGAATCCGGAGTGGTTGATAGAACGAAAGATGTAAAGTTCAAAAGAAGCCGGTTGGAAATTGAAGGAAAGTCGTTTGCGGAGATCGAAGGTGAACTGAAGTGTGGAGACTGGAGAGCAGCCAGCTAGAGCAGCATTAGAAGAAATATATAAAAAGATCTCGCTCGCATAGATTTAAGCTTTAACAACTATTATTAGCAGTTAGAAGTCTATCCCGATCCTAGTTTAAGTGTTTTTAAAACAAATGAAGTAGTAAACATCAATACAAAATTAATTAAAATTATTTCTTACAATGTTCATGGTATAGGGAACAAAATTCTGTATCCAAACTTTTTCAAATACGATATTTTCTTTTTATATGAAACTTTTCTTACAGAGGATTTTGAAAGATTTGCGAGATTTTTTAAGGGCTTCAAACTTTTGTGGAAGCTTGAAGCCCTGTAAAAAGGGCTAGATTTGAGAGAGCAAGTGGAGTAGCAGTTTATGGCATTAAATTAGATATAAAACATGCTAACTTTGTGAAGAAAATGGACCGAGATTTAGTATGCATAAGTGCAGAAAGACAAGACTTCTATATCATGCCGGTATATTTAAACTGCAATAGGTGGGGGGAGGACTACCAAAACCTCAACAGTTGCCTACAGGAAGAATATATTCAAATCTGTGTGGCTATTGGATACTTTAACGCTAGGATTGGTGACAAACAATACATACCAAATGAATTCACATCCTTAAATTGCCTGCTATCAAATAGTAGAGCTTCAAAGGACAAGGTATTAAATGGGAGAAAGGTGTTAGAAGCATGTGAGGATTTTGTAATGGTGATTCTAAACGGTCGTACTCCAGAAGATCAAGACGGAAACTTTACTTTCATTGAATCAACCGGATCATCGATAGTTGATTTATACAGCGTTACTTATAGCATGCTTAAGAATATAAAAGGCTTTGAAGTTGAGGATCAGATCTTTTCCGACCTTGGTACTCTCACTGGAATTTGAATGGAAACTTCAGGAACAGACTGCATAGATGAAACTTTTACCCAAACTTAGATGGAAAGAACATTTAAACAACACTTACAAACTTAAACTACATGGATTAGTTACAGCTCCTAAGAGAGCTGATTGAACTGCCGAAAAGTTATTTGATGCAATCAAGCCAACAGTTGGGTTACAACGTCACACTGAAAGATTTGAGGGTAAACAGAAATGGTACGATGAAGCGTGCAAACGGACAAGAAAAAAATCATTTTCGTGGCTTAAAAAATTACGCTACAACGATTCCTCTATCATTAAAGAAATTTACCTTAGCTACAATAAATTCTACAAGGAACTCTGCAAACAAAAGAAAAAAGCGTAGGTACTTTGAAGGTATTGGGTTAAAACTTAAAGAAGTTAAAAGCATACAAGAATGGTGGAACCTATGCAAGAGAATTTAAGTCTGTAAACTTTATAAAAGGAAATCTAATTACATGTGATATCTTCAAAGAATACTTTGACAATCTTCTTAACTCAACAATGTGCGCTGCACAAGTAATCCTATGCTAGATGGAGACATCTCTAGATCAGAAATTGTTGTATTTCTTAACTGCGTGAACAAAAATAAAGCTCCAGGATATGACAGAGCTCCGTACGAATATTTTAAAAATGCACCTGATTCGGCTATTGAAATCATAGTACTTTTGTTCAACCGGATGCTGTTATCAGGAAAAGTTGAACCATCTTTTAAAAAATCCCTGATATTGCCAATCTATAAAAAAGGGGACCAAAACATAGTTCAAAACTACACAAATATATCCTTCATGGACTCGATTGCAAATACAGTAAAACCCGCTTAAGAGAAACCCGCTTAAGAGAAAAAGCCTTATTGGAAAAATGCTTATCTGAAACACTTTTTTCATCCCCGAGTATTTGTCGACCAATTACCTTTATAACACTCCGCTTAAGCGAAACTCGCTTAAGTGAAAAACACGGATACCTGAAACATATTTTCAGTTAAATTTAATATTTTTCATATAATTATAACGTAAACTTTGTGTAATATTAATCAATATATAACACTATTTAAAACCTTATTGATTACACTTTGTTATCAATAAAAAATAAAAACCGAAGTTAATTTTATCTAAAATTGATTTACCTCGAACGAGTTTCGATAGAACTTGTCTATCATCACCAGCGAACACGACTGATGATAAAGAGTGTCATCTTCATCTTGTAGGTTATGCAGCATCCAAAAAGGTCCAAAATGCAAGTCATTGTTTAGATTAAGCGCGAAATAGAAAAGATTTGACAACCCGACGGTGCAGTGGTTTGTCATTACACGTAAGGGTACAAAGTTAATTGTGTACGGACAAGAGAACAAAGCAAAACACGAAAAATTAAATTGTGCAATCGATGCACTTGTCAGCGCGAGGTGAAAGCTGAGTTTACACCAATTGGAATTAAAAAGATGTTATGTTTCCATTATCGGCATTCATAGATCTTTCATCTTTTTGGATGAAATAGCTTTCGTATGCATCTAACCGTCTCGCATCGTTCACTTGTCGAACTAATTTTAAATTGTCTTTTGTTATGTTAAAGTGGTCGTTATTAAGTACATGATTAGCTTTAGCTGAAGGTCTACAGTTGTTTGTTTTTATGTAGGTAGTATGTTCTTTAAAACGCGTTTCAATGTTTGTTCAATTGGAATACTCGGAAATAAAGATACTACGTCAAAGGACACCATCATTTCATCTTCTTCTAAAATTAGTTCGACAAGTGAGACGGTTAGATGCATAGGAAAGCTATTTCATCCAAAAAGATGAAAGATCTATGAATGCCGATAATGGAAACATAACATCTTTTTTATTCCAATTGGTGTAAACTCAGCTTTCACCTCGCGCTGACAAGTGCATCGATTACACAATTTAATTTTTCGTGTTTTGCTTTGTTCTCTTGTCCGTACACAATTAACTTTGTACCCTTACGTGTAATGACAAACCACTGCACCGTCGGGGTGTCAAATATTTTCTATTTCGCGCTTAATCAAAACAATGACTTGCATTTTAGACCTTTTTGGATGCTGCATAACCTAAAAGATGAAGATGACACTCTTTATCATCAGTCGCGTTCGCTGATGATGACAGACAAGTTCTATCGAAACGCGTTCGAGGTAAATCAATTTTAGATTAAATTAACTTTGGTTTTTATTTTTTATTGATAACAAAGTGTAATCAATAAGGTTTTAAATAGTGATATATATTAATATTTTTCAATGAAAAAAACTCTCTTAAGTGAAAAAAATTTAATAGAACAGAACAAAAAATTTGCTGAACGCTTTTACTTCTTTTTTATTTTTCACCTCCATCAAATTTTCATCACGAAAATGACATTTGAATTTCTGATATGTCAGAACCCTTTTTGGAATTTTTAAATCCGCTTACGTACAAATTTTTTTTACTTATCCGGACTCCGGTTAAGTGAATTTTTTTTTCACTTAAGCGGGGTTCGTTTAAGTGAAAAACCCGCTTAAGTGAAAGAAAGACTGTGAAATTTTGCAGTTCCTCTCAAGCGGGTTTTACTGTATCAGATTGCAGGAGTGATCTTGGCTCGGCTACAGAAGTGGAAAAAGGAAAAAGGAAATCCTAAACGAGCTCCAAGCTGATTTTAGGGAAGGCTACAGTACGGCAGATAATCTGATCAATCTTTTCAGCATAGTTAAATAGTTTATTGTTTTTTCGTTGATTTCAAGTCGGCATTCGATTATATAGACCGCAAAGCTCTTTATATAAATTGCAAAAAAAAGGAATTTTGGAGAAACTCCTTAATATTGTTAAGTACTAAGTCTGGGTTGGAGAAAAACTATCTAGTTCACACTAGATATTCGTCACGAAATCTATGTATGATAAACTAAACTTAACAAAAAATTTGCGTAGTGATAGACCGGGACGAAACGCAAAATTTGTGTAGGACTAAAGGCCGTTAAAAGCTATTTTGAATCAGTTCCGAGTATAGTAAGAAAATAAGTACCCTGTTCCTAGAACAGAGATTTCAATTTGGCGAGTAATAACTTCACAGACTCTGTGTATATCTCTGAGTTGGAATCGGCTAAGGTGATGTGTGATTGTCACATCAACCATAGACACATGTGATTGTCATTGAGCTTTCCGTCTGGGAAAGGTGATTCAACTCAATTCAATTCAATTGAATACTTTCCAATGACATTTGTCAAAAACATGGTTGCAATGGGGAATGCTTCAAATGTATGTAATGAGCTTTCAAAAATATGGAACGAAAATGACGTCTGTGCGATATAATTCCTATATTTTCTTCATCTTCCGGAATGATAGGTAACTTTTTTGGTCACAAGAATGTTTTCTTTTTTTTGTGGGTATGAAGGTAAAAAAAAGAACTCAGAAAAAGTTGCAAATTTGGCTAGTGGTAAATCTAGTGGTACTGGGATAGATACGTCAAATTTGTTGGAAAATGACAATCATATTTTTGATGTGATAGGCTACCTATCAAATGTGATATCATCCTACTATAAAAACGATTTAATTATAATAATTAAACGCAAACTCGGTACCGCGACCGTTTCCATGGAATGCTCGAACGAACTGAATTCTAAACGACAAACCACCACGGTACCGAGCTACGTTAGAGAGATCATTTCATCCCTTAAGGATCTTTTTGTATGAGAGACGGTTTATTTTCTCTCAGTCTGCACTATATAAATTTCCCTCTTGATGCAGAGAAAACAGTGGGACGAAGTAATGGTCTCTTGTGAGCCATTATCAAAATTCGTTTAACAACTCGGCCATCCGACCAATCACTGTCCTCAGTGATGACCACTATACTGAGGTCCTTTAATAACCTGCAAACATTCAAGACACACAGTCTATCATGATTTCATTCTACGGTGGTCCTTAACGGGTTTTTAGACTCACGCTTCCATTAATCTATTCCACACGGTCGCACACCATGCTTCTACTCTTTTCGTCCAGATATAACACTAAACAGCTCATCCTCACTTCATCCAACAGCACACAGCTCATCCTAAATTGTCCACACAGGACACTTGGTGGATTTCCGAGCACACAGCTCATCCTTAATCGTCAACACAAGACACTTGGTGGATTTTCGAGCACACAGCTCATCCTTAATCGTCCACACAGGACACTTGGTGGATTTTCAAGCACACAGCTCATCCTAAATCGTCCACACAGGACACTTGGTGGATTTTCAAGCACACAGCTCATCCTAAATCGTCCACACAGGACACTTGGTGGATTTTCAAGCACACAGCTTATCCTAAATCGTCCACACAGGAAACTTGGTGGATTTTCGAGCACACAGCTCATCCTAAATCATCCACAGCACCATCTGTCTAAAATACAAATCTAGTATCCAATTTAAATCCAGTTCGCTAAGGTTCCATAACTACTAAGCAATTTAACAACTTACCGATTAAGTCAGTATGATTTTAAGGTATACTCTGTCTTTTAAGATACATATGTAGATAAACAAGTGGTTAAAACCTAAAATTCGTTGATATGACGTGTATTAAAATCAAGTGTATTCAAATTAAATTCTTATGTAAACAAAATTAAAATGTAACTGCCTTCAAGGCCAAACTAAATTCATTTCTCAGTAAACGTGCGCAAACAAAATTCTAAATATCTATCCTCAACGCCACTTTTGTTTCATTCTTCTGGTTCCGAAGAATCGCAAAATTCATGTTCTTCGAAGCTATTTAAATCACAAAAAGGTTTAATTTTATCTGCCGCATAGATCGACTCCATTTTTTTCTGAGTGATCTGAGTTGTGTCAGTGTCTGTTACTACATAACGATCATTCCCGAGATTTGTTTTGATGACATATGGACCCTTGAAACGGGCTAGAAGTTTCCTTGGCTCACCAGTTACAGCGTGCTCCGCTCGTAACAAAACAAGATCACCTTCTTGGAAGCTTTTTGGTTTGCTATGTTTTTCGTTGTATCGTTGTGCTTGGGTGGCACTCAATTCGTCCATGCGTTGTTTAGTACGATGTCTTAGCTCTGAGATCGGGATATCTTCCTCACCATCAGACTCGTCATTGTGAAGCGCAAGGCTGAGTTGGTTTCCAAGATGATTTTGAGGAGCGAATGAAAAAATCAGCTGTTGTGGAGTCCTGTCTGTAATTCGATGGTGCATAGTGTTTAAACTCCATTGAACCGCCGGCACATGTTCTTCCCAATCTCTGCCATTTGAATCCTTGGTTAGACTTGACAACGAAGATGTCACTGTTCGAAAGTATCTCTCAATCTGCCCGTTGGCACGGGGTGTACGTACGGCTGTTAAAATATGTTTAATACCTTGCATCTGGCAAAATTGCTGAAATTGTCTTGAGGTGAAGGCTGTCCCTCTGTCGCTTATTATTTGACTGGGTAAACCAACGAACTGTGAGATTTCATGAACAACTTTGATCACAACCCTTGTTGTGGTATTTCTAACTGGTCGGAGAATGATAAACTTTGAAAAAGCGTCTATAATTCCAAAAATATGTACATTTCCATTTTTGCCTTTAGGAAAAGGTCCTAGGTGGTCTACATGTATTGTAAAAAATGGCAATGCCCTTTTTTCAATAGGGTGTATTTGATAGTGGCTTTCGTCGATTCCGCGTTTGTTGTAAAGGCAGTGTATGCAGGTGTTTAATGTTTTTGTAACTATTGTTCGCATTTTGGGAAACCAATATAGCTTCCGTATTCGTCTCAAGGTTTGTTCTAGATGTCCAACATCGTCATGTGCCGATTTAATTATTCGCCACCGAACACCTCTGGGTACGACAAAACGTCTTCCTTCTTCGGTTTTCTTATAGAGTCGGTTATTCTTCAGGGTATACTCTTTTTCTAGTTCCGTTAGCTTAGAACTGTCATTCGTATCTCCTTTTAAAATTTGGATTTTATCTTTTAGATCTTGGTCTTGTGCCTGGAGTGTAGATATCCAATCTTCTTCTTCAATGTTAATTGCCAAGACTTCATATCCGGCTACATCTACTTCGGCAGCTTTCTCCACAGGTTGACGACTTAATGCGTCCACGTGTTGTAATTGAGTTCCCGGTCGATGAACAAGTTCGAAATCGTACTCCTGTATTTTTAGCCACCATCTAGCTATTCTAGGAATCAAATTGGTTTTGGTTTGAGTTGACTTCAGTGAGTTACAGTCTGTGTAAACTTGGAAGTGTTTACCAAGCAGGTAAAATCGGAATCTTTCAAGGCTTTCCACGACAGCAATTGTTTCGAGTTCATAGCTATGAAATTTTGCTTCAGAGTCACTCGTTGCTCGGCTAAAATACGCTACAGCTGTTCTCATGTCTTTTTTATTGATTTGCATTAGAACACCGGCAAGTCCTAGAGAACTGGCATCCGTGTGAAGTTGGTGCTGAAGATAAGGGTTGTATATGGTTAATATTGGGGCTTCACAAAGTCGATCCTTCAGTGTGTTGAACGCAGTTTGATGTTTTTGATTCCATTCAAATGCTGTATCCTTTCGAAGTAAACGGTTTAATGGCGCTGCAATTGTGGCATAGTTTTCGACGAACCGGCGAAAATACCCGGATAATCAAAGAAATTGTTTTACTTCTCGCGATGTTGTTGGCCTTGGAAATTGTTTTACTGCCAGGAAATTAATTTCTCTTTTGAAGAATTCGCATTTGTCAACGTTCAAAGTTAAATGAAGATTTCTTATAATATTTAAAAGCTTTCGTAGCGTACTCAATAATTCTTCAACCGTTGAGCCGAATAAAACTAAATCATCCATGTATATTAAAACTTTTGAGTTTCCCATATTTTGCTTAACTATCTGCATAAGTCGTAAAAACACTGCCGGTGCATTCGTCAATCCGAACGCCACTCTTTTAAATTGAAATTGTCTGGAATCGGTGATGAACGAAGTATATTGTCGACTTTTTTCGTTAATGGGAATTTGGTAATAACCACTCATTAAGTCTAAAACAATGAAGAATTCTCCATTAGACATCATGTTGATGCCTTCTTCGACGTTTAAAGTAGGAGAATTTTCGCGGACTGTACAAGCATTTATTTTCCGATAATCTACGCACATTCAGTAGCTACCATCTTTTTTTAAAACGAGAAGAACTGGGCTAGAATACTCGGAGGTGGAAGGTTCAATGATATCATTTCTTAAAAGGTCCTCTATTTGATTTTCGAGAATTTCTCTAAGGTGGTATGGAATTTTGTATTGTTTACTCTTTTTGTAACGTTTTCTTTTAGTTGAATATTCATTTCGATAATGTCCGTTTTTCCCAATTCACTTAAATCATTAGCAAAACACTCATTGTATTCAATCAGTAATTGAATAAGAGATTCTTTATAGACTTTCGAAATTGATTCGTCTAACTTTATATTCTCTTGCGTAATTTTTCTAATAGCTGATACTGATACCTTTTCTTTCCGTCCATCCCCCCGATCTAGTCACTGTGGACTAACTCCAACATCTCCAATGCCACTCTTGTCATACGATATGAATAGCTTTCCCCCCTTCCTAACTAAACTGATTGAAGGCGCATCGAGGAAATTTCTCCCTAGTATCATTTCGTGATCCTGTTGATCGTCGTTTACCACCATGATGCTTATTTTGATCTTAACATTTTCGGCCTGCACCCACTCAGTAATTTTCCCCAGTGGTGTGACCTTGCCTCCACCGAAACCGGCTAAGGTGTTCGTTGTCGGTGTTATTATAAAATTATTGTTTTCCACCATTCCTACTTTGATGGTTGAGCAGTCACTGCCCAAATCGACAAAAGCTCGAACTACCTGATTCCCAACCAGGATTGACATCATGAGGCTTTCATCTCTCATAGTTGAAAGTTTTGCGATTCGATGGTCATTATTATAATTATTCATAAGACGACGCTTTTTGGGCCTATGGCATTCATTTGCAAAATGTCCTTTACCCTGACAGTTGTAGCAAACCCTGTTTCCCTTCTCTAATTGTTGTCTTTTGCTGCAATTCCGTGCCAAATGACCTTCGTTTTTGCATATATAACAACGTTTAGAAAAGCTACGACTTCCCAAAACATGTGTTGCCGATGATATACCCGACGAACGGCTTGGTTTTCCTACCTCGATGATTTTGGCTCTGTTTTCTTTTTGTTCTTTGATTGAGAAATAATTTTTAATTTTTAGCAAAAGCTCTTCAAAGTTTTGGCACGATGAAGCCGTTAACATATTTATAAGACTTTCATCTCGAAATCCCGATATGACATAGTTCATCGTCATTGTGTCTAGCATACGAGCTCGTTTGCAGAGACCCAGGACATCATAGAAATAATTCTCTACGCTTTCTTCTTCAAGTTTTGTCCTGGACATTATTTTTAATAAAAGAGACGAGTCATCATCAATTGTTGGAAAGGCCTTCACTAAGGCCGACTTGAATTGGTCCCACGTCAATATTTGGGACTTTTGGTTTTGGAACCAAATTTTGGCCGCCTCTTCCAACCGTAACGACCCATAAAATATAGTTGTAACATCGTCCCAACTGAACATTTGTTTAAAAGAATTAATAGCGCTTACCCAGGCATTTGCACTCAACCCGCTTTTGACGGATGGGTTGAAAGATGGTAAAATTTTTTCGCATTCAGATGCGCCGAAGCGAAAAACGAGGGCATCAGACGTCCTTACCGACGTGTCTACTACCAGACTTCCTACCTCGTCTTGCTCACTCGTATGACACTCGTTTGCTGAGCCACTACCATTTTTTCTTTTTCTTGACATTTTTATTTATTTTGTTCCTAAAAAAAAAAAGAAATTAAAGTGCTCAAAAGCTACGTGCAGGAGCAGGGTAGGTATATAAAGTTAACCCCAACTACCGATCAACTATTTTAAGCCGAAAACTTTTTTTGCTCAAAGGGGACGAGGAACAAACGATGGCAACGCACGCACAAATAGTTAACAAAATTAAAATTATTCTTGTATTTGTTTGCTTTTTTTTCACAGAAACCGATCGAATATTTAGCCGAAAAACTCTTTCTTTACATGGACAATAAACAAAATGAGACAACGCACACACAGATAGAGTTGACAAAATTGAGATTCTTCATCAGACTTGTTTGCTTATTGTTTTTTTTTTTTTGTGTATCGCAACAACACGAGTCGAACTCTTCACGCAGATAGCTGACAAAATTAAAATTATTCTTGTGTTTTGTTTTCACAATAACAGATCGAATATTTTAGCCGAAAAACTTCTTCTTTTAAGGGGCAACGAACAAAAGGAGGCAACGCACACACAGATATTTGGCAAAATTGAAATTCTTCTTCCGACTTGTTTGCTTGTTGTTGTTTTTTTTTTTTTTTTTTGGTGTATCGCAACAACACGAGTCGAACTCTTCACACAGATAGCTGACAAAATTAAAATTATTCTTGCGTTTTGTTTTCACAATAACCGATCGAATATTTAGCCGAAAAACTTCTTCTTTTAAGGGGCAATGAACAAAAAGGAGGCAACGCACACACAGATAGTTGGCAAAATTGAAATTCTTCTTCCGACTTGGTTGCTGGTTGTTTTTTTTTTTTTTTGGTGTTTGCAACAGCACAAATTACACGGGTCGGACTCTTCACACAGATAGCTGACAAAATTAAAATTATTTTTTATTTCGGGTGTATCGCAAGGGAGATGAAATCACACGAATCGAATTATTCTTTTTCCCCTTTTTTCTTTGTATGTATAGGTATCTATGGCCGAAGATGGATAGAGAAAAAAGGAACAAAAATGCACAAACACAAATGCACAAACAAGCCTGTCGGGCTTTGGTTTTCACAATTAAAAAAAAGCCGTTATCAAGAATTTTTTTTTTCAACGTTTGTCTTCGTGGACAACGCTATTCCTAAATCAAAATTTGCAAATACCCGAATAAGTTAAGTTTAAGTTTTTTTTTTTTTGTTCAAACTTGTTAATATTTTAATGGCCTGGATATAAGATCCCACTTCTGAAGATATAAAAACGATTTAATTATAATAATTAAACGCAAACTCGGTACCGCGACCGTTTCCATGGAATGCTCGAACGAACTGAATTCTAAACGACAAACCACCACGGTACCGAGCTACGTTAGAGAGATCATTTCATCCCTTAAGGATCTTTTTGTATGAGAGACGGTTTATTTTCTCTCAGTCTGCACTATATAAATTTCCCTCTTGATGCCGAGAAAACAGTGGGACGAAGTAATGGTCTCTTGTGAGCCATTATCAAAATTCGTTTAACACTACACAGACTGAATTGGATGAATACCCTTACTTATCGCAAATCATCTTACACGATTTCACCCCTGTTTTACAAAAATTCATGTACAACAAATAGCCAGCCCTGAGCCCATAAACGATTTTGAAAAAATTTTTTAAATTTAAATCCACTTAAAAAAAACTTGAGTGCACTACCCTGCACTGAGTGGGTCCCATACTCAAATTTGAACAACGCGAGATGAATCATCTAGTATTAAATAAATTACAATTCTTTTAAATAATTTTTATAAAAATAAAAGACAATGGCGCATATTCATAGTCGTTTTTAGACCCCAATTTATCTTAGCCTGGAGTTTATCCAATGTAAATTAGATAGGATAAACCCAGTATATTTTTAGTAACAATTTAAACAGTGACTATGATTATGCCCCAATGTGTGAAATTAGACTCCTTATGCACCAAAACAAAATGAAATGTCATGTAATTATGTAAAATAGAATTAAGAACCAATCATCATATTGTAACGAAAGCGGACCTATGCAAATATGAAAAGCAAACACAGAAACTAGTTTGAATAAGATTCTGGTTCCCGAGAGGATGTATTTTTATTTAGATGTAAGTTTTTTTTAATTCTTTTGATTTTGTCTCAATTTAACACATGCTTCAGCAACTAAATAACGTGCAAACTCGCCTTAGTTGCTCTTGGGCCTCCTTTGTATAGCAAGTTGAAGGATTTCCACATTGTTCCAGTCTCCACTGCTACTTTCCTGGAAGTTTTTCCAACGCGGCCATCTTCTTGACAATTAATGTCAACCAATGTCGAATTACCGTCAAAAATTGGATTTTCTTTGTTTCGCTTTCAATCTGTTGGAAATTGCTACCATTGAAATCGCCATAAAAAGCCCTTTAATTAGGTAGGTCATACTCCTAGGTTCGTACTGCTGTCGACTTTGTTTGTGTTTCCACCTAAAATTCATTAATTATGAAATTTGTTCCTGTCCACCTGAACGAAACCACCTGTTCAGCTACTCCCTCTGTATTCAGCGAGTGCTGAATTGTGGAACTTGTTCCGGTTCACATGTGACATTTGCTGTCATTAGGTCCGCCTATCTCAAACGATGAAGCCATTCTAGCCCAGGTAGGTATTTCCACCAGGTTGACAATTGACTTAATGTCAAATAATTAAATTAACTGAAAACCTGGTAAACTAATAATCTTTTCTTATTTTCGTAGATGGAATAATTAAAATTCTTCACATTGCCCCCTCCTTAAGACTCTTGGCTCCTGCCGAGTCCAGAACGGTGTCTGTAAGGAGCTAGACGGTCAACGTGGACGACTTTGGGCTTACTTTTTCCTTTGCCTTGGATCCTGTAAACCAAGTCTGACAATTGCGCTTTTATTTGAACTGGACCTTCCCAGTCGCTTTGTATTTTTGGAGAAATGCCCTTTTTACGTTTGGGGTTTTGAAACCACACTTCATCACCTGGAATGAAATAAATTTGTTTTTTTTATCAAATCATAACGTGTTTTCTTCTACCTAAGCGTCGAACTTGTAGAGTTGTAGAAGCTGAGTAAGGTCAAAGATTCTCGAGATGATCTCTCTAGATGAGTCCTGAAACCAAAGGGCGCTTCACAACCTCCCTCTCCCTTCTTCATCCTTCCACGTAAGTTCGGCGACCATGCTGTCTGGCGTTCTCTACCACCCCTCCTACGACGGTACGGTGATAACACTGTCCGACGGAACCCCTCCCTTGGCTGTAAGGGAAAAAGCTGTCAGACGTCCCCAGCGAAAAAGCTGTCTGGCGTACCCTCCTCCTAGCCTCGTAGGTACGGCGATGAAGCTGTTCGACGATCCTAACTCCTCCGTTACGCAGTACGGCGATGACGCTGTCTGGAATTCCATACCCCTTCATTTCCCTCCCTCTACCCTCCTACTCCCTTTGGGCTGGATTCAAGGTGTTATACGACCCGTGCCGATGATCAGCCAGGCTGAGGGCTCAAAAAAAACAATAGCTCAGCGTTAACGGAGTATCCGGATACCAGGCGACCTCCGGATTAACTAGCCTTACCTGCATATACGGATATCTGTGCAGGCGGACCAATCCTTCTCCGATACTCGTGGGACCTTATATGAATTCATTTAATGGTGTTGGTGGTAAGTCCGAGTCTTCTTCAAGATCAGCCAGTAGTGCGACTGCTAAGTGAAAACTCATAGTCGCGCTGCCAATGGCAAGAACAGTGAAAAGGTAAATATACCTACTTTCAGTGGAAGGAGGATCGTGAATAATGGCCCTTCTTCCACTAACCAGAGTACACCTCTGAAGAAAACCCCCAATAGGATTGGGCGAAAGATCACACCATCGGGGGTAATCTACAAAAATATCCGGAATGCTAAGAAGATTCTAAAGGCATATTATGGTGATAAGCCATATGTCGGAGGAGACTCGAAGCAGGATGGTAGGATTAAGTGGGCTAAGGGAATCTTAGCCAAATATGACGAGACCGGCAAGGACTCCACGTCTAAGCGACAAAGGTCTGTTGAGGGCATCGTTTCGGTCCCCAAGCGTCCCAAAGTGCACAACACCAGCACTCCCCTTAATCCCCATACCGGAGACAAGTCTTTCAGAGACATACTGAAAGACAAGATAATAGTTGCGGTTATCGACAGGAGCGATGTGGATGGCACGATCTCTTCAGATCATTGGCAAGTGGTAAAAGTGAAGCTCTCGGCTAGCTTCTTACGTATAATGAAGGAAAACCCGGGACCACCTCCAATCACAAGCGATGGCGGCTGGCATCATCAAGGCCATGTCACGCTCATCGCTTGTGATGATCAGAGGTCGTGCGATCTATTTAAGCTGGCTGTTAGTAGGTTAGGGGAGGTCTGGCCAGGTGCAAAGCTGGGAGGACATCCCATTCAGACCAAGAGCGCGCACATGGAATGAGTTCGACGCACCATGCGCGAGATACAGTTTACAACTTAACTACCTGAACTATAGCTTAAAATTCACTAAATATAAATTATAACAATAATAATAACGATAATAATATTATATTATGTATATGCAGGATAGCAACAGTTGTTTTGCTTAGTGTGTATCTCTTGCTCTCTGCTCACGATGGGTAAGCTTAAAATTGTACATTAGTTGTAAGTTAGAAATTTAGTTAGTTATAATTGGACGAGACAATAAAATGGTCATACCCAGAATTAACTCGTTTTTCATTCTCTTGTTGCCGAAGTTAAAAAAGTAAGCAAAGAAATAACTTATAGCCGAAATAACTAAGCTAAAATCTTAACTGGCGCAGTCGGTCCTATTTTTAAATCGGGATTAAAAAGTGAAAACATAAAAACTAGGTTCTATAAAAGTCCAAATTTAAAGGCGTACTCTGCGACGAGTTATTGAAGAGGTAGTTTTCAACTTTCGATGCCAAGAACCTCGTCTTCAATTTAAAAAAAAAGTCGCAAAACAAATGGATGCTACAAACAACACGACCACCAAAACTATAAGGCATAAGTACAATGCTTCTTAAAATATTGTAATCAAATTTATACATTGAGTTCGAATATAAAACGTCATATTGAATACGAAAAAGTGATTTAAATTACATTTATATATGAAATAGCTAACTGAATGATGCAAAAACAAAAGAAAGAGAAGTTGTTACATATTTCTAAAATTTCAATTAGTTTATTGATAAATATTGAGAATTGTGTTAACAGTGTATTTACGTCATTTGTAAATTTGTAAATATATACTTATACAATTGTCTGAATTTATCCAATACAAAAGTTATAAAAATTTGGTGCATTCCTATAGCTATATATGTAGAGTTGAAGACAGGAACACCCTCTACTCTGTATATACTCTAAATCAACAACACTATATATGTAACTTCATTTGCATTATTCAAATTCTTTTATAATTTGCTTTTCATATCATTCTTAAAACTTTTACTTTTTGGTTAAATCATTTTGGATAAATCTTAAATCTTTTTTTTTGATATCCAGCCGTCAAGCAGTAAAGCCGTAACTTAAAGCAGTAAAACTTAAACTAACATAGACTGACAATTGAATTAAATTTTTGTATCAACTTTTTTTATACTAATTAAATGAACTTTTAATAAATATTTAATTGTAATGAATTTATAATTGATTACTCTTTTTATTTTCCTACATATTTGGGGGCTCAACTATTCTATTTAATTCGTTTTTTCTTGATTATGCTTAGAAATTTAACCGTCAAACAACTCAGAGCAAAATTGTCATTGGACACAAGAGGTAACAAAGCCGCATTGATTGCTCGTTTAGAGTATCATTATACTGAAGAGAACCAAGACGACTCAGATAGTTCCAAAAGTTTAAAAGACGTGTACATAGACGCAGAGGAATCAACTCAATTCGGAGATTACGAAATCATGGCAGAGGACGACAAAAAATTAGACGGTACTGCAGCGAGTACATCGTGTCGAATTGCTGTGAAAGATATTGAAAATTTGGTATCAAAGTTCAGCGGTGACGATAACCTCTCAGTCGAATCGTGGTTTAAAGAGTTCGAAGAGCTCTCTAAATTGTTGCAATGGTCCGAGGTAGAAAAGTACATAATCGCTAAAAAACAATTAAGAGGCTCTGCACATAAGAACATGAGGGTGCACGTCGTATGATGACTTTAAGGTAAAACTCAGTGGGGAATTCAAGGTAAATGAGTGCAAAGCTGACGTCTACAATCAATTACAACGTCGTAGAATGCAAAAGAGCGAAAAATTCCGCGAATATATTTATAAAATGCAAGAAATCAGTCAGTTGGCGGACGTTGATGAAAAGTCTCTAATTTTTTACATTATAAATGATATTCCAGGTCGTGAGGAGCATAAAGTAATGTTGTATAACGCAAACAAAATATCCGAGCTCAAAGAACTTTACGAAACATACGAAAAATATAAATGTAAAATCAGTGGTCTCGGGGGCTTTGGCAGCAGCAGTGGCAACGGTAGTGGCAGCAGCGGTAGTTTTGGTGGCAGCAGCAGCAGCAACAGAGGAAATTCGAGAACACAAGGACGGCCTTTCGCAAACAAAAACGACAGCAGGCGCTCTTCAGAGCATTGTTTTAATTGTGGAGCTACAGATCATCAGAGAAAGGACTGCAAAGAAGAAACAAAGTGCTTTAAGTGCAATGGTAAAGGCCATATGTCAAATGCGTGTACAAAAAATGCAGGTTATGTTCGAAAAGAAACATACTCAATATCGGTGCCAAACTGTAAAACCATTTTAATTAATAATGTTTCTTTCCAAGCTTTAATTGACACAGGTGCCTAGATGTCCCTTTTGAGAGAAGATGCATTTACAAAGTTGGGGAAAACGCCGCTTCACAGCACCAAAATAAAGCTCGTGGGTTTGGAATCAGCGAAGTCTCGATCGATTGGCAGTTTTGATGGACACGTGGTTGTCGACCAAATAAGTATCAAATCTCCCATCCTAGTAGTGAATAACTCGGCTATAGGTTTCGAAGCCATTATTGGAAGCGACATCATATCTCAAGCGAAGGTGGTTTTTGATAAAAATGGTCCGACATTCTACGATTTGGAAGCTGATAATTTCATCATGCAAGTCTATGTCGATGACAATTCAGAGATAGACGTTCCTCTGAAGTACGCTGGAGACGTTCAGCGCCGAATACAAAACTACAACCCCATTAAGAAGAAAAGCTGTCCGATTGAAATGAACATAATGTTGGAAGATGAGATTCCAGTTTTCACTGCACCTCGTCGTCTTCCTATGAGTGAAAAGCAGGTGTTTAAGCAGCAGGTGGAAACGTGGCTGAATGATGGAGTGATACGCCATTCTAATTCACCTTACAGCAGTCGTGTCGTCGTAATCAAGAAGAAAAATGGATCCCATAGAGTTTGTATTGATTTTAGAAAATTAAATATAAAAACTATAAGAGACGGTTTTCCATTTCCATTAATTGACGTCGTTTTAGATAATTTGTCAGATGTAGCAGTCTTCACAACACTGGATTTAAAGAACGGCTACTTTCACGTTCCTGTTGCCGAAACCAGCAAGAAATATACAGCCTTCGTAACTGATGATGGATTGTTCGAGTTTAATTTCACACCGTTTGGGCTCAAGAATGCTGGAGCAGTGTTTGTTCGGTACATCCAAATCATATTCCGAGCCCTGGTGAGTAAGAAAATTTTAGAAGTTTACGTAGACGATCTGATCCTTTGGGCAGAAACTGAGGAAGAGAACCTACGAAAGCTGGACATGGTTCTGGAAGTCGCAGCCGAGTTCAATCTTGTTTTCAACTGGCCAAAATGTAAATTTCTGCAGCGAAAAGTCGAATTTTTGGGCCACGTTATCAAAAAAGGCACAGTTCCCCATCTGTAGAGAAGACTAAAGCCATCGAAAATTTTCCCGAGCCGAAAAGAGTGAAAGACGTCCAAGCATTTCTCGGTCTTAGTGGATTTTTCCGTCGATTCATCAATGGGTATTCGCTTATGGCTAGACCTCTTACAGATTTGACAAGAAAAGAGGCTAAATTCGTTTTTGCTGCACCTCAGCGACAAGCGTTCATAGCACTCAAAAATGCTTTAACTAATAACCCCCTTCTCGCTCTTTACAGGCAAGATGTCACAACAGAGGTTCACACTGATGCATGCCAGCTGGGCATAGGAGCCGTCCTGCTGCAAGAAGGTTATGATAGAAAGCTGCACCCTGTTTTTTACTTCAGCAAGAAAAACTCCCCAACAGAAGAGAAAACACATTCTTACATCCTAGAAGTCTATGCCGTATACAAAGCCTGTGAGAAATTTCGAGTTTACCTTTTGGGGAAAAAATTTAAAGTCGTCACTGACTGCATTGCCTTTCGACAAACTGTTTCGAAGACAGACTTACCAAGCTCCGTAAGTAGATGGATTATGTACTCACAAGATTTCGATTATTTTGTAGAGCACCGACCGGGTACGCGGATGGCGCATGTCGACAACTTAAGCAGATATCCAATTGTTTATGTGCTGCAACCTGAACTGTTGGTGAGGTTAAGAAAAAAATCAAGAAGAAGACGATTTCATAACATCCGTGAAAGAAATCCTGAAGGAGAAGCCGTACAATAATTTCTTAATCAAGGGTGAGCTATTATTCAAAGAAGAAAATGGTTACGAACTTTTGGTAGTTCCACGCAGTATGGAAAAAGAAATTATTAAATTGAAACATAGCCTAGGTCATTTTGGTATTTCCAAAACATTCGCACTAATTTCGCAGGAATTCTACATAACAAAGCTAAGGCCAAAAATTCAGAGTTGCATAGACAGCTGTGTGAAGTGCATTTTAGCCAACCGCAAATCTGGAAAACAAGAAGGTTACATCGAGCAGCTAGATAAAGGAGACAAACCTCTCGACACTCTCCACTTGGATCATATAGGTCCTATTGACATCACACAAAAGCAGTACAAGTACATTTTGACAGCTGTAGATGGATTTTCCAAGTACACATGGATTTTCCCAACCAAAACAGTAGCAGCTGATGAAGTCCTAAGAAGATTGAAGGAGCAACAGCAGGCGTTCGGTAATCCTCGTCGCATCATCACCGACCGCGGAAGCGCTTTCACCTCAGAAGCTTTTAAGAGTTACTGCAGAGATGAAAACATCGAACACGTTTTGATCACAACCGGTATGCCACGAAGCAACGGCCAAGCTGAAAGGGCAAATCGTGTAATTTTGGAAGTATTCAAAAGATTGTCAGCAGCATCACCAGAAAAGTGGTATAAATTCGTCAGTAGTTTTTAAATCGCCATGAACAGCACTTTTCATCGGTCCTTCAATCGTACACCGTTTGAAGTACTATTTGGAGTACCCATCCGCAGAAAAGAAGACATGAAAATCAGAGATCTAATTCAACAAGAATTCACCAACAAAAACACCACGAGAATACGCCATTGGAGATATAGTGGCAATAAAGAGGACACAGTTTGTAACTGGTAACAAATTATCTTCTCTCTTTCTAGGTCCTTATGAAGTAACATCCAAAGGTAGAAGCAACAGATATTCCGTAAAAAAGTGTTCACCAGCATCAGAAGGTCCAAAATTACCAGAACCAGCAGCGAATTCATGAAGCCGTGGAGTAAGGGTGACGAAGACTCAGTATCATCCGAGACGGACGATTTGCAGGATGGCCAGATGTAGAGTTGAAGACATGAACACCCTCTACTCTGTATATACCCTAAATCAACAACACTAGGGTTGCTTAAACATCGATAGTCTATCGATAGTATCGATAGTAAAAAACTATCGCCTACATCGATAGTTTTAAAAAACTATCGATTGTTTTTCATCTAATAATTTCATTATCTCTAAATGTCATTCACACTCGCACTCTTCTATTTTTACGAAAATCACTACCAGAAATTCATCAAAATGCATCAGTGTGCGTGTATTCTCGCTGTTGTGAGCAGTCAAAATCTAAACAGGGTCATAGATTCTTTGTGGATTGTCTTGTTTTCGTAAATCTCATTTCTCTGTGTCTCTGATTTAAAATCAAATTGTGTTGTGTCTATGGTTCGTTTTTGTTGATGTTCATCAAAATGGACTAGTATGCGTGTATTCTCGTTGTTGTGACCCCCATAGGTTCTTATTCTTTGTGGTAAGTGGTTGATCTCGTTGTCATACATCTTAATCTCTTATTCTCTGATGTGAATTCAAATGCCAATTCTGTTGTGTAGATGGTTTGTTTTTATTGATTTGATAGTTATTGTTGCTATTTAGTTTGTTTTTGGGTTTTTTGAAATACTTTGTGGTTATTATTATAAAATGAACTAAATATAGTGTTTTGTTGCTAAAATTTTTTCGAATTTCAGTGAGTGAAATGTCTTTGAAAAAGAAATCTTACGTGTGGAATTTTTTCGAGAAGATCGGTGGAGAAGGTGCGTCAAAAGATTTTGTGAAATGTACAGTGTGCAAACAGGAATATAGGCATTCGGGCAACACAACAAATTTAAATGATCACTTAAAACGAAAACATCCAGAAAAACTTCGATCAACAGCAACAACAACAACGGCAGAGGAAGACAGTGATGGACAGGTAGATGTTGTGGAAAGCGAAGGCTTAAGCAATCCACCGTCTCCAAAACAAAGAAAAACTATCAAGAGTTATTTTGGGCGGGACAAAATGTACCAAAAGAACTCAAAAGAAGCAAAATACTTAAATGGCCTTTACGTTAAAATGATTGCAAAAGATTATATGCCTTTTCGAACTTGCAATCGGGAAGGATTTCGGAGTTTTGTCCACGGCCTTAATAGCAAATACGAAATTCCAGATAGGGAGTACTTAAAATCTACTCTTATCCCTTCGTATTGCAAGGAATTAGAGGAGAAGCTCAAAAAATCTTTAGATAAAATAAACTACTGCTCAATAACAACAGATATGTGGTCAAGTGTGGCAAATGAAGGAGTATTGGCTGTGACATGTCACTTTGTTCAGGGAAGTCAACTCAAATCGCCGTTGCTTAAAGTATTTCAAATCGAAGGTCGTCATACCGCAGAAGCAATTGTAGAGGTAAAAAGCATAATATAATAAAATAACCTTTTTAGATAAACTAAAATTAATTTCAATTAAAACATAAGCTAAAACTATTTAAACTAAAGTAAATTATATATTTATTTTATTAATAGATTTGTGTACCTTTTTTGTTTGAAAAGAGTATTAAAGTTAAATAATAATAACTGCTAGTTTTGTAAGCCATACCTATACTCGAATTTTTTGCGTGGGCAACTTAAAATATGTTTTATAATTAAGGTACCTAAACAATAATTTTTGATTTTTATCAAATTATTAAACAAAAAATTGGGGATTTTAATATGTTCACTACATTTTTTACCTGATTTTTTTCACAAAAAAGTTATATTTGAGCCATTACATTTGTTTTAAAAAAAAAAGAAAGAAATTCATACAAGTTGAAGTTTAGTTCTTTACTTCTTTATATTTATACTTATATTACTATTATCATAGACATACTAGATATGGACTGCTCGTCGATTCTAATATCCATACAAAAGTTTCAATGGAAGCAGTTACTTATTTAAATAGCGACATAGCGCTTTTGGTGTAAAAGCGGCAAACAGAAGTAATTATTTTCAATGTTATCTGTTGCCACTTTGTATGGAACGGGTTTTTTTGCCATATAAACTACTGACATCTGTTATTATTTATTATAAAAACAAACCAAAGTGTCAAAAGTTACACCATATTTTCCACTTTTAGACCAATTGTGCTCGTGTCGTTTATAATTAAAGTTGGCTATAATGTCTATGATTATTATAATATATAAATAACGATGTCTGTAAATAAAGTATACTTCATTTTTATAGGCAATCAATGAAATTCTAGTAGAATTTGGTATTCGACAAAAAATAGTAGCAATAACAACGGACAATGCGCAGAACATGAAAAAAGCCGCAGAAATGTTAAAAGTTAGACATTTGCCTTGTTTTGCCCATACTCTAAATCTAACTGTCCAAGACTCCTTTAAAATTGATTCATTCAATTCAATTCTGACAAAAGTCAAAGGAATAGTTACTTTTTTCAAAATGAGTACTTTAGCCAGTGACACTTTAAGAAGTATACAAAAGCAAAACGGCAAAAATCAACTTAAATTGATGCAAGAAGTCAGTACAAGGTGGAATAGCACTTATGTAATGCTAAAACGGCTTTTAGAGATCCGGTCCGAGTTGGCAATAGCAATTACCGAATGTGTAAGGGCCCCACCATCTTTGACAGCTGAAGAATTACAGGTAGTCGAAGAGATTATACTCCTTCTGGAGCCTTTCGAAATTGCTACCAATACTATTTCTGGCGAAAACTATGTGACAAGCTCTCTGATTATACCATTAGTAAGAGGTATATCAGCTAAGCTTATTGCCTTACAGCCAAGTTTAAGAACCTTTGAAGGTCAAGAAGTCCATCGTTCACTGACGGATAGTATAAATGCAAGGTTAAAACCGTTCTTTTTAAGGACGCCTCTCATACTGTCCACATTATTGGACCCAAAATTTAAAAAAAATGGATTTCGGACATCTCATGAAGCGGACTGCGCTGTCCAAACCTTGCAAAATGAGTACGCTGCACACATAGCAAACAAACAAAGTACAAGCCAAATTCATATACCCTCCGCCAGTGAAAACGATGCTCCTACTACTGAACCTCTCGCATCTACGTCGCGGTCAGCTCAAGCCAAAATTGATGAACTGCTTTTTATGTCCGATAGAGATAGACGGTCACAACAAAGAATATCGACACCCGTCAGCGACTCGATTATAGATATACGGCAATATTTGGAAAAACCTACAATACAGAGAAACGAAAATACATTGGCTTATTGGGAAAACTCGAGCAACATGCTAAAAGAATTGTGTCAAAAATATTTCTGCATTCCTGCAAGCTCGGTACCATGCGAAAGAATTTTCTCAAAAGCTGGACAAGTTATGACGGACTTACGTAATAAATTGAAGGTAAAACATCTTCACCACACTCTTTTTATCAAACAGAACTGTGATATGTTCGACACCAATTAATATTTATCGCCTAAAAAATATGTACAAATATATTTATTCTATTATTAGTTTGTGTAGTTTGAGTTTTTTTGAATTAAAGATTAAGTTTTGTTCCTTTTATTTAGAACTTAGTTTTGTTAATGTTTTTGTTTTTTAAATACAAGACTTATTTTGCGTTATTTTGATACGAGTTTTTTTCTGTTGTTTTTTATAATTTTTATTTTTTATATAAAATTCGAATTAAACGAATAAAAATACTTACAAAAAATATAATAATATTTTGAAATGTGTTGAAACAAAAAAATTCTTTTACGAAAAATTCATATTTATCGCCTTAAAAATATGTACAAATATATTTATTCTAGGATTAGTTTGTGTAGTTGGAGTTTTTTGAATTAAAGATTCAGTTTTGTTCTTTTTATTTAGAACTAAGTTTTTGTTAATGTTTTTTTTTTTTTAAATACAAGACAATTTTTGCGTTATTTTGAAACGAGGTTTTTTTTTGTTATTTTTATATAAAATATGAATTAAACGAATAAAAATACTTATAAAAAATATAAAAATAATAATTTGAAATATTTTTTAATTTACAAATTTCTTTTACGAAAAATTAAAATTGTTTTTATTATTCCACAATTTTATAATTATGCTACTGAGACTGTGATTAAATACATCTGGGAACATTCTAATAATCAGGATAATTTTCGTCAACGTAATTGAAGTTTAAATATGATTTTTGTGGTTTTGATAAAGTCAGGTTTTTATTGAAAAAACTATCGATAGTATCGATACTATCGATAGTTTTTTTGGAAACTATCGATACTATCGAAACAGCCAACTATCGATGTTTAAGCAACCCTAAACAACACTATATAACTTCATTTGCATTATTCAAATTCTTTTATAATTTGCTTTTCATATCATTCTTAAAACTGTTACTTTTTGCTTAAATCATTTTGGATAAATCTTAAATCTTTTTTTTTGATATCCAGCCGTCAAGCAGTAAAGCCGTAACTTAATTAGCAGTAAAACTTAAACTAACTTAGACTGACAATTGAATTAATTTTTGTATCAACTTTTTTTATACTAATTAAATGAACTTTTAATAAATATTTAATTGTAATGAATTTATAATTGATTACTCTTTTTATTTTCCTACATATGAAAAGAAATAATAAAAATAAAATATATATACTTACATTTTTAGTTAGTTTTAGAATAAGTGTTTAATAACTGTAAAAAATTTTAAAACGTTATCTAAATAAGGTAAGTCCTTGTTCTAAGTTTTCTTATCGGGTTTTTTTTTCTCAAGTAAAACAAAAATATCAACCCCTTCTCTCACTATTAATACAAACCTAGCTCTAGACGTCTTTAACTCACTGCGAATTCCAGACGCAGTGAAGGATGTACCAACTTCCGATGGAAATCTGCGTTTACTATTCGACTTCATAAACAACGTTGAAGAGATTTTAAGTTTAATGGGACATATTTCAGGAACAAATTACGCAAATATAATTTTAAGGGCAATTCGCAATAAAATAGTTGGTCCAGCGAATGAATTACTTAATATGTATGGTACTTCCATAGACTGGAATGAGATAAAAAACAATTTAGTGGTTCATTACGCTGATAAAAGAAACGAGACAAGTCTTATTCGAGATTTGCACCAAATTAGGCAGGGAATAGACAATGTGGAAACATTTTATGCCAAAATTATTGAAATCTTTTCTACTATTATGAATCGTGTAAGATTGCATGAAAAAATGCTACAGTAATCGTTGGAAAAAAGTACTTTACCAAGAAATGTGCCTAAATTCATTTTTGTCGGGGCTGAAAGAACCCTTAGTCTCAACAATACGTGCAATGAGACCAACTAAATTGACAGAAGCTCTTTCTTTTTACTTAGAAGAACAGAATTGGTTTTATTTTCATGGTCAACAAAATTTTCAAGGAATTCCTCAAATCAGACAAATCCGTATTAATGAAGCTGCTTCTTACCCTCGACCAACCGTAAGAGCTCCACAGGTTCCTTATAGGCCAGATTTAAGCCATTTTTCAGATCGACTATTCCAACCAACACAAACCTTACACAATGTAAACAAATTTACAGTAGACAGAATACTCCAGGTGCTCAAAACTATAACTATCCTCCGGTTCGTAACAATTACAGTAATATTCCTTATGTTAGGCCAAATATGAATTCCAGATCTTCCTTACCACCTGAGCCTATGTCAGTTTCCAATGCCTACACTCAGAGAAAGTCTGCAAACCATCCCCAATCCAACACACAGCAGTTACATAACATGGAATCAAATTATTATACAAACGAAAACCCACCTTGAAAATACACTTTTAGCTCCTGAGCCGCAACACAATCTGTATGATCAAAACTACTACCAGCATTTAGATCACCGTACATCAAATCTTTCAAATGAAGCTGTAGTTGATGATGCAAATTTTCACTTACCTGCCTCGGAGAATCTATAGGTTACTTAGATATAAATAACTATAACTCAAATCTTTTGCCTTATTTAAGTATTAGTAGCATCAACAATAAGCCATTAAAATTTTTAATAGACACTGGCAGCAATAGCTCATTTATTTGCCCAGATGTAGCTCACTTTTTAAAGCCAAGAACTATTAAACCAATTGAGATAAAAACAATTTTTGGCACACAATTTGTCAATAAAGAAATTGTTTTAGAAGGTTTGCCTGAGCTGCATACTAAAAAATACATGACTTTCTTAAGTTTTAAATTTCATAACTATTTCGATGGTTTAATAGGAATTGACATCATTAAGGACATTGGGCTAACGATCGATATAAAGAACTCAATTCTTAAAACTCAAAGTGCAATCGTTCCTTTAAGTTTCAAACCAAATCTAATGTCAAAAGCGTATATTGTTCCTGAGCTAAGTAAATGTATTTGTTTATTGCCAGTAGATATCGAATTCGGAAGCGTTTATATAAAACCGACTTTTATTAAGTCTGATTTAATGATTTCAGAAGGGTTGTATGAAGCTCGAAATTGGTACTGCTTTATGCAAGTTATAAACAAATCGAATTCCCAACAGACCTTCGTAGTTGAGCAGCCAATTAGAGCCCAGTCAATAGAAAATTTTTAAGGAGGTTCATAACTGCACTATCGAAAACTCAAGAAGCATTGAATCGGAAAATTTTGGGCAAACTATAAGAACAGATCATCTAAATGAAGAGGAAGAAAAGGCAATTAAACACTTATGCCATAAATATAAATGTATTTTCTTCCAGGAGGGTGAAAACTTAACGTTTTCCAACTCTATTAAGCATGAAATAAAGACAACCGATGAAATTCCGATCTATTCAAAATCTTATCGCTACCCTTATGTGTATAAGGAAGAAGTGCATAGACAAATCAATGATTTGCTAAGTCAGGGTATCATCCGTCCAAGCTTTTCACCTTGGTCGTCTCCAATTTGGATTGTTCCAAAAAAAAGGATGCAAACGGAAAGGATAGATGGAGATTGGTAATAAATTACAGAAAATTAAATGAGAAAACTATCAATGATCGTTATCCTATTCCCAACATCACAGATATTTTATATAAACTAGGTATAAAAGCATATACTATACTACACTTGATTTTGCCTCGGGGTTTCATCAGATCGAAATAAAAAATGAAGACATCCCTAAAACAGCGTTCTCAGTTGAAAACGGTCGTTATGAGTTTGTTCGAATGCCTTTTGGCCTTAAAAATGCACCTTCGACCTTTCAACGAGTTATGGACAATGTCTTAAGAGAACTTCAGGGCAAGATCTGTTTAGTATACATGGATGACATCATAGTGTATTCCACCTCACTACAGGAACATATTGAAAGTCTAAATGCTGTCTTTCAAAAACTGAAAGAAGCAAATTTAAAAATTCAAACTAATAAGTCAGAGTTTCTACGTAAGGAGGTATCGTTCTTAGGCCATGTTGTTACGCCCGATGGAATAAAACCCAATCCGGATAAAATACGTGCAGTCAGAAAGTTTCCAATTCCGACCACACAAAAACAAACAAAAACATTCATTGGGCTCCTAGGTTATTACAAAAAATTTATAAAAGATTTTGCAAACCTCACGAAACCTTTGACGGAGTGCCTTCGAAAAGGAAATAAAATTGTTCTGGATTCTAGGTTTATAAGTTGTTTTGAACACTGCAAAAATCTTCTCTGTAATGATCCAATCCTTCAATATCCAGATTTTCATAAACCTTTCATCATTACTACAGATGCTAGTAATGTTGCTTTAGGTGCAGTGCTTTCTCAAGGACCTTTAGGTTCCGATAGGCCGATTTGTTTTGCAAGTCGGACGCTATCAAAAAGTGAACAACATTACAGCACAATTGAGAAGGAACTTTTGGGTATCGTCTGGGCAACAAAATACTTCCGGCCTTATGTGTATGTGTAGCACATTTTATTTTATAATTTATATACCTAATCATATATAATCATATACAATCATATATTAATAAGATTAAAATCATAACGAAACACCCTGTTCAAAATCGAATACAATTACATTTAACTAACTTTATATAAACTTGTATTACTTATATATATCATTATATTATTTAATATATTATGTTAACTGGAACTAAATGAACAGTTTGTCTTTTAAATTTATCGATGTACATATATATAACAGTATACATACTATACTTTGCTGTAACATGGTATCATTTTCTAGTTTAAAGAAGAACAAAACCAGTTTTTAATAAATTGTCGAAACAAAAACGTCTCTTGTCTTTTATTTTATTGTTACTTATGTTCTCGGCGTCCTACAGCTTCAGAAGTGGGATATTAATGTCTCAAGTGTACGTTCGACTGTACAATTTTTGTTTAAGATTACAAACTCAATATTTTACGTTTTATGTTAAATTTTTCTATTACGAGTGGTAAAGAAAAAACCAAAGAAAAAGAAAAAAAATTTAAGAAATATTAAACGAAATCTCGGATTAAAAAAAAGCGAAGTCTCAGATTAGTTATAAAAAATGGATTCACGTGTTTCCAAATTTTTACAAGTGGCTTCGGTTGAGGCGCTAAGGAGTAAATTGACTGCGTTGGGTTTCCCTTCAAATGGGATTAAAGCTACGTTAAGAATTCGCCTTGAAGAAGCAGCTCGACAGTTGGATGATGCTCGAATGAATGAGTTTTTCCCTGCAAGAATTGAAGACAACGAAGAAATAGTTCCTGAAAATGATTTGGTCCAAGAACAATTGGAGGATTTGCGGAGAATAGTTGCGCGAAAAGAAGAGATTCTATCACTGCAAAAACGACTGGCAGAATTAAATAATCCAGCGAAAAGATGAACTTCTGCATCAATACGTTCTCACGATGCTAGAAATCACAAGTTCATCTGACATTGAAGAAAATGATGTCACATCATACATCATAAGAGGTATACCCGACTCATCTTTTAACAAACAAATTCTTTTCACAGCTAATACTATACCTGAGCTGAAGACTGTCTTGAGAAGGTACGAAAAAATGAAACTGGAATGTTCATCAGGTTTCACGGCTTTTCACAAAACTGTACCACAATCACAAACAACTGTACATCCAAGTAACAAATTTGGCATCAAGTGTTACAACTGTAACGAAGCTGGTCACGTGTCATCAAAGTGTCCAAAACCCCCACGTGAAAGAGGTTCTTGCTTTCGCTGTGGAGAGCGGGGGCATACTGTCAAAGATTGCCCAAAATCATCTACAGTGTGTCTTCTTCAAAATGCTGATGATGATGATGCATCAGATTTTCATGGTGTTTTGGACTATCATCTTCAGAGCAGCCAGTATGGAGCAGTAAGTACAACGATGAGTGCTGTAACAATGATTGATACTGGGAGTCCTATTAGTTTCGTACAACAAAAATTCATTCCACCTTATCTGACGTCATCTGTAGAAACACAATCTGAAGATTTTGTGGGTATAAACAACAGCAAATTGATAATCCTTGGTAAGGTGTTTTGTAAAATTAAATTTAATCAAAATTTTGTAAATCAATGTTTATATATTGTGAAAAATGATACCATGAGAGATGCTTTTATTTTGGGTAGGGATTTTTTAAGAAAAACGAATGTTAAATTAAGTTTGGAAAATGATAAAGTAAAGAAATTGAAAGTGATAATGATTTAAGCCAAAATATTTTTGATAACGAGATAAATGAAATTTTAAAAGTTGATACGTTTGATGATCACGATTTTGAATTCAGTTTAAATATAAATGAAAATTTAACTAATAACAAAAAAATCGAAATTCTAAAGTTAGTTGCCAGAAGTTTTTCAGATAGTGATTATGTAAACAACGGTTCAACCAATGATATTGAAATAAATGTTAGAATTCGTGAGCATCCTACTGAAAATTTAATTTCAAAAAAATCTGAAAATTTGGAATCTTTAAGGCAGAAAGTATCTGAAAACATTGTTCATTCGCAGAAACAAAACAAAATTTATTTTGATAAAAAATACAAGAAACCATATCCGTATAATATTTGATAGAGAATACTGATAATACGTCTGGCACTAATAAAAAACTGTCTCCTAAATACAAAGGACCCTATGATAAAGCTAAATTGCTTCCTAATGACAGGTTTTTAATAAAAGATTTAGAAAAATTTCAAATTTCACGGATACCGTATGATGGAGTAGCATTTCCGAAAAATATGAAAATTTATTTTATACCAGAATGATTGGTGAATTATCATTGCACCGTGCACGTATATGAATGATTTCTTTTGATATAAAATATATATACTTTTATATTTACTACAATATTATGTATTTTTCTTTTGTTTTAAAACGCATATGTATACAAAATTTAACTTTCGTTAATGGTTTGATTCCAAATGAAAATGAAAAATTTAATGTTTAAATTTGAATTAATTTTTATTTTATTGATGTTCTTTTATGCTCGTTGATTTATTTTACTGTGTAAATCGAGGGCGATTTATTTTAAGGAGGGTTGAGCTGTAGCACATTTTATTTTATAATTTATATACCTAATCATATATAATCATATATTAATAAGATTAAAATCATAACGAAACACCCTGTTCAAAATCGAATACAATTACATTTAACTAACTTTATATAAACTTGTATTACTTATATATATCATTATATTATTTAATATATTATGTTAACTGGAACTAAATGAACAGTTTGTCTTTTTAATTTATCGATGTACATTTATATAATAGTATACATACTATACTTTGCTACTGCAATCAAAACAACAAGTCATCACTGCTTTGAAATTGTCAAATGACATCAAAAACACCGGAATCATAATGTTCAAAGATCTTCCTTATGCTATAAGGCAAAAGCGAAACCAGCTTCTGAAGATCCGAAAGAAACTCAGCGAATTGAACTCAGAGATCAAAGTTACTGTAAGGACGACAAGATGGTTATAAATAACAAAACGTTTCGATGGAGCCAAGCTTTGGGACTTCTATGCGATAGTAAGATAGGTGGTGTGCTGGAATTAAATCTTATTTACAAATCAGACATTCAAAAACAGCTGGATGATTTAACTAAGTCAGAAGGACGTCAGAATAGAGTTGTAAACAATCTGGACCGAACGACACCTAGTTGTGGAGAAAAAAGTAACTTAGCAAGGACTTCAACCATTAATACATATTCTGCAAATGTAAATTTAGCATAGGGTGATACTGCCGTCTGCCAAAATAAAGAAATAAATATGAAATTATTATTCAATATAAAAATATTAAGCTACAATATATCTGGTCTTAAAAATAAGTCAATATATTTAAATTTTTGTGAACTACTTAATAATTTTGATATAGTATTTTTATATGAAACTTTTCTTGTAAAAGAAGATTTAAATTTATATTCTGATATTTTTAAATGTTTCAATTTTCATTGGATTCCTGCAATTAAAACAAACACGAGGGGAAGAGCGAGTGGTGGATGTTTCTTCGGCTACAAAAAATCAATGAAAAAAGTATCTTGTGAATTTGTATCTGTAGAAGATGTTACTCTTTTAAAAATCGTCATAAATTCAAAAAACTTTATAGTAATACCATGTTATGTAAATTGCAACAATTGGGAGAGAGATTTCCGAATTTTAAATGATTTCCTAGAAATCTACAATGGCGATAATATTATGATTATTGGTGACTTAAATGGTAGGATAGGGAAGGAAGCAGGAAGAGAAAACATGTTTGCTGGTAAACAAAGAAAATCAAAAGATGCATCGATAAATGCAAATGGCTATAAGTTATTGGAACTCTGTAACTCTTTTGGCTTCTCGATAATCAACGGTACTAGTGACTCTGACAAAAATGGTGAATTCACCTTCGTGGGACAGCAAGGTTCTTCGGTGGTTGACTACTGCCTAGTAAACGGTGAATGGAAATCGATCATTAGTGACTTTGAAGTTTTGAGCATGCCTTATTCTGATCATATGCCAATATCGATAAAACTAGGCTCATCATATTCAATGGGTGAGGACCTTAGAAAACTTGAACTGCCACCAAAACTGCTATGGAAAGAAAATAAAGCTGCTGATTATCGACACAATATTAATCGAGAACTTCAAACCGAAAGACAGCTGAATCTAACAGATGTTGAAATAGCAATTAAATCTGCTTACCCTTGCTGCAGACAAACGCATCATGCAAAAAAAAAGAACTGTGAAAAATGGTTTGACGAAGAATGTAAAGCAGCTCGAAAAAGATCTTTTGGATGGTTGAGAGCATTTCGGAGACATAATAACCAATGTTTTAAAAGGCACTACATTGAAGAAAACAAAAACTACAAACTTATCTGCCAAAGGAAAAAAACTTTGTTTTATGAGGCAAGGGCCTTACAATTGACTCATTGCAGAGACTCAAAGGAATTCTGGAGAACCTTAAGAACCCTCAATGGCAAAAACATACAAATCGGAGTTAAACTATCCTCCAATGTGTTAAAAGACCACTTTCAAAAACTTTTGAACCCAACAAACGATGCCCCAATGTTTTACTACGCGATGCCATCTCTTGAAAATGATATCCTGGATGCTGATATTTTTGAAGAAGAAGTCAGTTTAGCAGTAAGTAAACTCAGCGATGGAAAAGCTCCAGGAGTCGATAGGATCACGGTTGAGTTTATTAAATATGGAACTGTTGAACTCATTCAAAAACTTACAGTGGTATACAAAAATATACTACAAACCGGAATCATACCTAATCAGTTCAAGGAAGCGATTATATTTCTAATTTTTAAAAAAGGTGATATTTCTGACCCAGAAAACTACCGTGGAATATCTTTTTTAAATACCTTTTATAAAATTTGTATGACAATCCTAAGCGACCGCTTAGCTGTTTGGATGAACCATAACAAAATACTAAAGGAATGCCAGGCGGGATTTCGTAGTGGTTACTCTACAAACGACAATATATTCATTTTGATCATTTGCGGGTACTTTTTTGGAGCAGAAAAAAAAATGTATGTCCTTTTTGTCGATTTTAAGGCTGCCTTCGATACAATCGATAGAAAAGCCTTGTTCTATAAGCTATACAACAAAGGATTGTCAAAAAAGTATGGAAGGGTGATAGAAAACCTGTATGATGGGAATAAAACGACGGTGTGGAATGGTCATGAAAGATCTAACTGGTTTGAAACAACAATGGGTGTAAAACAGGGATGCCCCTTGAGTCCTTATTTGTTTTCTTTGTTCATTGATGACCGCATTGATGATTTATCGGGAGGAATAGAGTTTGCTGGAGTAACAATTAAAGCTCTCCTATTTGCAGACGATGTTGTTCTTTTTGCTTACTCTCCGGAAACGCTACAACTTATGATCAACCGCCTCGAAGTCTCCTGCAAGTTGTGGAATTTAACGGTCAATTTAAACAAATCGAAGGCGATGGTATTTAAAAACGGTTCTGGCAGATTGGCTAGAAATGAAAAATGGCATTTCAACCATGAACCCATCGAAGTTGTGAAAACATATAAATACCTTGGGATACTTATTACAAGCAACTTAAACATGGAAAGCCATTTTAAAGACAAATTGGTCAAAGCGAAAAGTGCTGTAAGTTCCTCCTGGAAAAATTGTTTTGCTAACGATTCTGTTTCGCACAGCGTAAAATACAAAGTGTTTACTGCAGTAGCGGAATCTATAATGATGTATGCAGCACAAGTTTGGGGATACAGAAAATATGAATCGGTAGAAAATCTACTAAGATTCTATGTTAAAAGATGTTTTCAACTTCCGAAAAATACACCGAACTACATGATAAATATTGTAACCGGGTTATCACCACTTTTCATCAAAACACTTGGGCTTCATACCGATTTTCTTTTAAGAATGTTTAACATGAGTGATCACAGATTACCTAAAGTGATTGCGATGAGTATTATGCAGAAAAATAGTTCGAGAAGTTAAAAGAATTAGCAGATTACTGTGGACTGGATTTTATTCTAAACGTTCAAGTCTGTAATGGAAAGGAAGTCAAAGATTCGTTGTATAATCTTATCGCTAAAACTGATGAAAAATGTAGGCTCGAATGTATCGCACAGGCGACTTCTTCTGTACATAGAGCCACATATAGCATTCTTCAACATAATCTTTGTGAAAGAAACTATTTCAAGATCGATTTTAATCAAAAGCTGATATCTGCGGTTTTCAAAATGAGAGGTGAACTAGTACGATTAAACTTCATGCCGCATCGTGAGGATTTGCCGATTATTTGCACAATGTGTTATATGTCGCTACGAGAAGATATAAAGCATTTCATAGGAAAATGTCCAATACTGAAAGAGTTACGAAGGACCTTTCTTGGCGGGAATGAGATCCATGACGATGATGTAATAGCGCTTCTTAACTGCGAACGAGATATAACGAATCTATACCATTTTTATAGAAAAGCTATGATCTACAGAATCCAAATACTTAATGAAGCATTTTAGAAACACTTTTTAAACACACATTTTTTTTTAGTTTAATTAATTTTTTCTTTTTTCGTTTAAAAAATATAATTTTTGTATTATGTATTCAAAATTTAAAACTACAATTTATAACCTTGTTTAAAGATTGTCAATCGGGCAATGCCATGCTTATACGATTTTTTTTTCTAAACTTTTAAGAATTGTAATTATAAATTATTAAATAAAAATCAACTGAACTGAACTGAACTACTTTGCTGTACCATGGTATCATTTTCTAGTTTAAAGAAGAACAAAACCAGTTTTTAATAAATTGTCGAAACGAAAACTTCTCTTGTCTTTTGTTTTATTGTTACTTATGTTCTCGGCGTCCTACAGTATGGCAGGAGATTTAAAATAGTTACTGACCACAAACCTCTCACCTGGCTTTTCTCAATTAAAGATCATTGCTCAAAACTTGTTCGGTGGAGATTACGTCTCGAAGAATATGATTACGAAATTGTTTTCAAAAAAGGTTCACAAAACTCTAATGCCGATGCGCTTTCACGTATCGAAATAAATTTTAATGAAACAGATTCTGCTAATTTAGAAACGATTTCAATGCAAAATAACGTCGATGCTTCTTCAAATGCATCAACTATTCATTCAGCACAGGAAAATTTGAATACTGGTATTCCAATATCCGAACGAGCAATTAACGAGTTTTCACACCAAATTATTATCAGACAAAATCCTTCAAAAACAGAATTATATTCTAAATTACAAATTATTTTCAAAAGGAAAAAGAGATAGGTACATTGTCGAGCATTGTAATCCTACTGATGAAAGCGTTGTAATTTCAATTCTAAAACAAAACCTAAATACAAAGCGACAAATAGCCATCAGATGATGAGATCTTTGCAGTAATCCAATCAGTTTTTACGAAATTCTTCCATCGATCACGTATAAAGTTAGTGAGGTCTACAATATTACTCAGGGATATTACGGTAAGGGATGAACAAGAAAATATTATTAAAGATTACCACGTAAATTCTCCGAGGTATAACAGAATGTTAAAATCACCTAAAAAGAGATATTTATTTCCCTACAATGAAACATGTTATTTCAAAAATTATAAACAACTGCGATATTTGCCACAGGTATAAGTACGACCGTAATAGGGAAAAACTAAAGTTTGAGCTTACCGAAACTCCATCGAAACCACTCGAAATAATTCACATTGATATCTACTCAGTTCAAAAAACAGATTTCCTTACTATAATTGACAAGTTTAGCAAATTTGAGAGTGTATACGCACTAAATGCAAGAACAAGTATCAATCTAACTAAGTGCCTACGACATTATTTTTCACATCATGGTATCCTAAAAAAAGTAGTCTCCGATAACGGAAGTGAGTTTGTGTGTACTTTATTCAGAGAATTTTTAGAACTATATGACATTGATTTCCATAACACCTGTGCAAAAACTTCAAATGGCAATTCTCCAGTTGAGCGTTTTCATTCAACCCTGACGGAACTAATTCGCATTATTAAGTCTCAAAGAAAAAATGCCGCTATTGAAGAAGTAGTTGACGATGCCGTACTAACGTACAACAATTCCATTCATTCTACAACAAAATTATCACCTTTTGAGCTTCTTTCAGGACATATGTCTAAACGGCAACCGTTCGAGATTTTAATACAGAGCAAGAATATTTACTGCAGCATAAAAAAAATTATGAAAATTTATTTAAAATAATACATGATCAATCTCTCAACCGAAAACAGAGTTATATAAGCAAACTTAATCAGTCACGTAAAGATCCTCCTAATTATGACCCAAATGAAGTAATATTTGAAATGGACGATAGACGAAATAAATTGGCACCAAAATGTAATGACCACATAGTCACTCAGAACAATAAGATAACTGTCGTAACAAATATGAGAAAGGTTCATAAACAAAAAATAAAAAAAAAAAAATAAAAAATTAAAATAAGTGACTTATGCAAAAAAAGTCCATTTATCTACGCTACAAAAATGCCCAGTAAGATAGCTTGAATCAATGGATTTATAAATATTTTTTTTTTTTTTTTTAAGATGTATATGAAAACCAAGTATAGCATTATGATTCAAAATCGAAGAATATAACAATAAAATTAACTTAAATACAAAAAACTTATGATTATGTAATAGAGCGGGAGGCGGCAATACAAAAATCCGGGTTGGGTATAGCCGATCCCGGAACCACTGGTCCCAAGACCACTTATCCCAGACAACTGGTACCAGCAGCCAACTGGTACCAAGACACCTGGTCCCCAAACTCATCCCGGAAGTTATCGCAAAAAGACCAATTAAATTTTTATCGAAGATAAAACTCGTCGAATACAATGGTTCGTGTATTTAATATATTCGTTAAGATGGTTAGTGAATTCGAGTAAGGAATTTTTGTGGGAAGAATTTTTTGCTAGGGATTTTTAAGGATAATTAACGGCCATTGGTCGATTTAATGCGATGAGCATGAGTTATGTATAGTTGTAGGTATATTGGTTTTGCATGGAAATATTCTGAAATCTATTGTGTCTCTCGTTCATTGGGTGTTGTTTTTTTTTTTATTGAAATGAAATGTGAGCAAAAAAGAAAAAATGCTTCCTATTTGTAGATGAAGTGTGAGGGATGTTTTGGATGAGGCGTGAAACCACAACTTTTTGTTGTTGTGATTTAGTTTGTTGTAGGTACCTACCTATTTCTTGATTGGTTTATTTGCACTATCTATAGTTAGGTAATAGGAGGTAGTGTGCTGTGTGTGGGTTGTCAGCTCTATAGGAAGGTAGATTGGTCAATGGTTGTAGGTAGGTAGGTATTTTACGTTGCCGATAATGAGAACAAATTATGGGTAGGTATAGGTAAGCAAAGAATTGAGACTTTCAAAATTGTAGCTTATAGGTAGGTACGTATCTACTTTATAGGTATAGGCAGGGCCAGCCCCAGGCAAAATTGCGCCCTGTGTAATATTTATAGTAAGCGCCACTTTTTATATTTGCACACATATATACCTACACATAGTAAATGGGGGAACCCGACTAATCCTCGCAAACAAAATCTCACATAGACACATACCCGCAAACAAAATCTTCTCAAAGACACATCTCTGCTGCGACACATCCTCGAAAAACAAAATCATCGCAAAGACACATTTTCGTGGTTGTTGATATACGCAAGGCAGTTGACCGAGGTATTTTTTCAGTGGGCTTTTAAACTGGCAACAATTAGGTAAAATTATGTGGTATAGCAATGGGGTAGGTGATAGTAAGGTTGAACGCGAGAGGAGTAGCAAATATAGAAATAGGGCGCTGTTATTTGTGATTTGTCCATAAGGAATCTAAAGAGGTTGGGTGGAACGGGGGATGGGTTTATTTAAGTACGGGGCCGGATAAGACAAATGTTATGTCGCTGTTCATAAACGGGTGGTTCAAAAAAAATGTCAACTTCCTTATTCCTTGAGTGATTTTAATGAAATTGACACTACTAATAGGTTAGATAAATTTATGAGAGAAAAAAATATTTTCAAAACAGGGTGGTTCATAAATACTGCAAAAAATGCTAACTTCGTAGTTCCTTGGGTGATTTTGCTGAAATTGACACTGCCAAGAGGCGAGATAAAGTTATGAAAGAAAAAATATTTTTAAATTAGGGTGGTTCATAAAAATGTCAACTTCGTTTTTTATTGCGCGATTTCATTGAAACTGACATAGGTTATAACTGAGCCATAGTTAAGATTACACTGAATAGTTTTGTCTCTTCTAGCATCAACGATATTACTTGGACAGCCTACATGATCTGTAATATAGTCTATTTAACAAAAATTGTCACTACAGGGCTAGCTTTTTTCAAAACAGTGGCGCCTGTATTTATAACGACACTGAATGAAAAAAACTTCAACTAAAAACATGCTACGCTACTCATTGGATTACATGAATTGTGTGCCTAACAATTTAACTTGTATAGGGTGCAATTTTGAATATTTGGTAGGCTATGGCTTGTATAGAATTAATATAGGGCTTTATTATACAAGTCATCTATTTTTCAAAATTATTTACAATAACAGCTTTTTAAGAGTGGAATAAACAATTTGTATACAAGGCTTGTCTAATAAAGTATGAAAAGGCCTGTTTAAGATGCTAATAGCAAACTAATAGAAATTATTGCTTTTTTTGGTGAGCTTTTACCTTCCATAAGAAAAATATAGCTTTTATAAAATGTTAATAGCAAGCTTATGTAAAATATTCCTTTCCTTGGTGAGCTATTGGCTTTCATAAGGAAAACAGCTTTTATAAAATGTCAATAGCAAATGCATCTCCTAATGACAAGAAAATAGACGAAGAAATAAAAATAACATTGGTAATTGAAATTGAAAGCAAAATATATTTTTTTTACTATTAATAATAAGTTTGTTGAAGTTTTTTTCAATTCAGTGTTGTGATTAAATACAGGCGCCACTGTTTTGAAAAAAGCTCGCCCTGTACTGACAATTTTTGTTGAACAGACTATTGGTTGCCCAAGTAATATCGTCGGTGCTAGAAGAGACAAAACTGTTCTTATACAACTCTTAGACAGTATAATCTTAACTATGGCTCAGTTATAACCTATGTCAGTTTTAATGAAATCGCGCAATAAAAAACGAAGTTGACATTTTAATGAACCACCCTAATTTAAAAATATTTTTTCTTTCTTAACTTTATCTCACCTCTTGGCAGTGTCAATTTCAGCAAAATCACCCAAGGAACTACGAAGTTAGCATTTTTTGTAGTATTTATGAGCCACCCTGTTTTGCAAATGAATTTATCTAACCTATTAGTAGTGTCAATTTCATTAAAATCACTCAAGGAATGACGAAGTTGACATTTTTTTTGAACCACCCTGTTGAAAATATTTTTTTCATTCATAACTTTATCTCTCCTCTTAGCAGTGTCAATATCAGCAAAATCACCCAAGGAACTACGAAGTTAGCATTTTTTGCAATATTTATGAACCACCCTGTTTTGAAGAATATTTTTTTTTGTTTCTTTCATAACTTTATCTTACCTATTACTAGTGTCAATTTCATTGAAATCACTCAAGAAACAACGAAGTTGACATTTTTGTGAACCACCCGTTTATGAACAGCGACATAACATTTTTCTTATCCGGCCCCGTACTTAAATAAACCCATCCCCCATTCCACCCAACCTCTTTAGATTCCTTATGGACAAATCACAAATAATAGCGCCCTATTTCTATATTTGCTACTCCTCTCGCGTTCAACCTTACTATCACCTACCCCATTGCTATACCACATAATTTTACCTAATTGTTGCTAGTTTAAAAGCCCACCGAAAAAATACCTCGGTCAACTGCGTTGCGTATATCAACAACCACGAAAATGTGTCTTTGCGATGATTTTGTTTTTCGAGGATGTGTCGCAGCAGAGATGTGTCTTTGAGAAGATTTTGTTCGCGGGTATGTGTCTCTGCGGATATTTGGTTTTGCGATGATTTTGTTTTGCGAGGATGTGTCGTGCAGAGATTTTGTTTGCGAGGATTAGTCGGGTTCCCCCATTTGCTATGTGTAGGTATATATGTGTGCAAATATAAAAAGTGGCGCTTACTATAAATATTGCACAGGGCGCAATTTTGCCTGGGGCTGGCCCTGCCTATACCTATAAAGTAGGTACGTACCTACCTATAAGCTACAATTTTGAAAGTCTCAATTCTTTGCTTACCTATACCTACCCATAATTTGTTCTCATTATCGTCAACGTAAAATACCTACCTACCTACAACCATTGACCAATCTACCTTCCTATAGAGCTGACAACCCACACACAGCACACTACCTCCTATTACCTAACTATAGATAGTGCAAATAAACCAATCAAGAAATAGGTAGGTACCTACAATAAACTTAATCACAACAACAAAAAGTTGTGGTTTCACGCCTCATCCAAAACATCCCTCACACTTCATCTACAAATAGGAAGCATTTTTCCTTTTTTGCTCAAATTTCATTTCAATAAAAAAAAAACAACACCCAATGAACGAGAGACACAATAGATTTCAGAATATTTCCATGCAAAACCAATATACCTACAACTATACATAACTCATGCCCATCGCATTAAATCGGCCAATGGACGAATTTGCAGCACAACAGAAAAAAACCCTCCAAAAAAAATTCTTCCCCCAAAAATTCCTTACTCGAATACACTAACCATCTTGTCGAAAGTATTAAATACACGAACCATTGTTTTATTTTCGATATAAATTTAATTGGTCTTTTTACAACAACTTCCGGGGTGAGTTTAAATTTAATTGGTCTTTTAACGCCCAGTTCCGGGATGAGTTTTGGGACCCAGGTGTCTCGGGACCAGTTGTCCTGGGTGCAGTTGGCTGCTGGTACCAGTTGAGTGGGAAAAGTTGGCTTGGTATCAGTGGTTCTGGGATCGGCTGCGTTGACACCCCTTCAAACTTTTGAACCTTTTGAGAACACACAACTCTAATATTTTAAATGTACTTTACAGCGGAGCCAACAAATAATATAAGCGGCTTTGTTATGAAAAGAAAGCTAAATTTAAGCATAATATAAATATCTGTGATAAATAACACAAAATCTTTTGCTGAGTTCTGGAAAGTCGTAAAATACGTTAATGGACGCACCACCCTTCAAGCAAACGAGTCCGCTTTGGATCCGCGCACGTAGTAAACAACGTATGGATGACTCCGTATACGGATCCAAACATGGATCCGCAAAACTGCGTTTGTCGGCTTAAATTTGTATGGAAATTAGAATCACCACGGACTCATTTTGTGCATGTATTGTGAGAGAGAGAGCTTCCCATTTCACCATTATCAGCGAGAACCGAAACCAAATGGAATCCAAAACGGATCCAAAAAAAATGAACGAACGAGAAAGGCGTTTTGTGGTTGAAGAATAGTATGCAATTTATTTTCTTGTATCGTTTGTATATAAATAAAACATCAAGATTTATTTTGTAATTAATAATTAACTAATGAATTTTTGATTTTAAATTAATTTTCTTTCTGGAGGGAATTTTTATTAAACTTTTGCGCTGGGCACGAACGTGAACACATTAAAAAAAGTTAATTATTTTTGTTGTTTTCTCCTTTGTTTTCAGTCCATAACAAAAACTCACCATTAGGGTATTGCATACATTCTCTCTTTCTCAGTAAAAAAAATTACTCTCGATTTTCGTTCTTTTTTTTGCATGCATATACAAAAAATGTGCTAATGTGTGTATGACACTCCGTTTTGAAATGATCCAAGAAATACCGACAAAATTGGGTCAGTGAATTTGCTTGAAGGGCAACACCATCTCTCTGTCATTGAAAGCTCCTCTGCTAAAAACCCATTTTAATAAACTTTTTAATGCCCCAATGCAACTCAAAACCAAATAAACAAAACAAATGGTATTTCGTTCTACGGCTGCATCAATTTTACTTTACGGAGCACAAGTATGTGGTTATAGATCTTATGAATCTGTTGAAAAGTTCCTTTGATACTTATGAATCTGTTGAATCACTTTTTAAAAAGAATATTCCGTTTACCGAAAAATACTCCAAATTATATGTTATATATTGAGACTGGTGCACCACCTTTGTTCTTGCGTACTTTGGAACTACACTTTAAGTATTGGAGATGGAGGAATTGAGATTACCAAACATAATACTGAGAAATATTATAAGAACGAACGGTAGTATTTTCAATGTGTGGAAGAAAATTGGATCAGAATGTGGAATAGATCTAGTTTTTCAGGTAATCGAACAACCTTCTTCTCTAAGAGACGAATTTAATTTGATGTTGGAGAAACTGGGTCAAACTGCGTTTAAAGGATACTGTCGCCGTAGATCGGATATCCCGTAACCCAGAAAAGTTCACTTTTTAGGTAATGATGCACTTTTATAGTAAACAACTTTCCGAATCTAATGAAAAATACCTTGTTAAGAACGATAGTTTCAAAGGTCAATGTTATTGGTTCTCAATACTAAAAGTATCAAGTTTTTTGTTTCTGCCCAAAAATTAACTTTTCTGGGTTACAAGGTATTCGATCTACGGCGACGATATACTGAAGATGCTGGAGCCTCACTATTTAGGAATTACTATAGCAAATGCAGATCGGTTTGTGACGTGAATTGAACTATAATCTAAATGAAAAAACCTACTTCCTGGACTGCTACTCCGTGAACAAAATCAGTACCATCTTAAAAAAACCCCACCGGTCCGGTCTACCAATACTCTGCGAACTTTGCAACATGAGAACTATGGAGAAGTTGTGTTTCATTTTCTTGCAGTCTGTGAAATTTAGGATATTTTGGAAGAAAGGGAAACATTAAGCATTTTAAACGGTGAAAAAGGATGGGATATTTTGTACAATTACACAGAAGCTGCACTCCGATACAGAAAACGAATTTTAGAAGGAGATAAATTCAGAATTTAATTATATTGTCGACCATGGTAGACGGCCTTAGGCTTAACCAATTAGACTTAGTTTATTTAATCATTGTTAAATATTTATTTCAAATAAAAGTCATACAAACAAAACTATAGGAAGATTATACAAATGTTGGCTCATTTCGCCTTTAAGTAACGCTTACATAAAATGCTCCAGATAATATCTTTGGGGTGACTATGGCATATAATAACATAAGAAGTATTAAATGAAGTTTAAAGCAACAAATAACTCTGAAATTTCGGAACCAAAATTGTTAGTTGGCGTGTCCGTCCGTAGTTCATTCATTTCAAAACCTTAGCATGATGAAAGTTTTCTTTACATGCGAGGGGCTTCCAGGGAGCAAGAACCACCCCAATCCGGCGCACCTAGCCGCGCTTATGCAAGCATGCCAAGTAAGGCTTCTTTGACAGTGCCACGCCACATTAACAATATCGCAGCAAAATGTTAGCCTAATTTAAGTGCAAATTAAATTTTTTCACAAACGTATTGCTGGTGCTTCGTTAAATTACAACACGCCTTTGAAATTCTGTGTTTTAAGCTGTCAAATAAAAATAAATACAAATTTAAAAAAATTTAAATTCTAAAAAAATACATTTTTAAAAGCCGAAATAAATTCATTTTGATAAAAAATAAAATTTAGTTTGATTTTAAGTGAGAGCGCAGGGATAGATATTTCTTTTTTTAAATAAATAAAATATAATATTGCATTAATTTTCTTTCTCGCCGCCATGTTTTCATAAGGGAAAAAGGTTTGTTCAATGGAGCTGTTAAATCGCTTTGAGCTATATTTTTATTTGTTATAGAGCTGCAATATTAATTACTGTTGATATCGAGCTCTTATATCACTTAAAGATTTGCTTTCTGTACTTTTGGAGCAAATTTTAACAAGATGGCAGTTTTCTGTATTACATATTTTTTTAATGAAATAAAAAGTGTGTTGCAGAAATTGAAAGTTACGGGAAATAAATAAAAAAATTGTTTCTATGCACGAAGATTTTTAGTTGAAGAATATTTCATTTCAAAAATGTATTTTAGGTCCTCGGTATATTTTTGTATGTGCGTAATTAAAGTTTCAAAGCTTATTTTTACAAAAGAAATTGTCATCAAATAAAGTGTTTATAACTCACCCGCCATTTGGAGAAAAACACTCCTTTTAATAACCAATGTGACGAGAACGACACATCGCGCAGAGGGTGCCGTGTCATAAGGCCATGTGTCATAAGGCCATATTGAGAAATATGGCCTTATGACGCATTCGAAATGTGTCATAAGGGCATACTGAAACATATGGCCTATTGACACTTTACCAAGGTGTCATAGTGCCATATTTTTTTGCGACTTAAGGCCATATCTAAATATGGCCTCATAATACTTGCGTTAAGTGAAAAAATATGATTTGTTTTTTAATCCAGAATCTTTAAATGCAAAAGAAACTGCATACACCCAACCTCGCACCTTCCCCAAATCCTATAGTGTGCCCAAGCAGGGGGGTTGCAGGGGGGCAGCATGCCCCCCCATACATACCTCACTGTTTATACGCCGTAACTGAATTACAATTAAAGTGTTGGACAAAAACATTTGGCCAGGTTTATTTATCAAACAAGGAAAGACGGTTGAAAGTGACATAAGGCCATATGGCCCTATGTCTTTTTATTAATGAGTCAAAAGGCCATAAGTTGGAATATGGCCTTATGTCACTTTGTAAAAGCGTCATAAGGCCATATTTCTTAATATGGCCTTATGACGGAAGGCCTTATGACACGGCACCCACGCAGAGTGAAATGAATTAATTTATTTAAACTGGTTTAATTTTGTCTGTTAAATTTACTATTTTCTTCTAGTATGGAACACCCTAATAATAAGTGTGCTATACAATTTTTTTACAGAAGTTTCATAATATGCAGGTTTATATCCACTCTGTTATAGAATTTTGTTTAAACTTGAAAATGTGCATGCGCTTCACGAAGTATTTGCGTGCAAATATTAGTAATTCGACTCTATAGCCGCTTTTTGTGCAGCTCTGTAAATGATAAATTTTAACATTTCAGAAGATAATGCGTTAGTATTTTGGGCATATTGTGTTGTTAGCAGCTCTACAACGTCTCTAAATTTTCTGATATCGAGAGCTTGTTCGATAGCAGACGTGTGAAGTTTTTTCTGGAGCACATTTTTAAATTTTGAAGCGTTATAAAGTTAATAGAGCTAAAAGTGATCTTTAACATCGATTATAGAAAATATAGTTGTTAAATAAAAAGAAGGGAGCTGTGAAATAATCTTTTATAGAGCTATAGCTTTGAATTTTGCTACCTAAGAGCTGTTTTGCATCTAATATCTCCACCGATGTTACTTGGGAGTTGAGGATACTTTAAATTAATATATACATATCTACATAATCCATTGTAAAAACCATTAATTGTTAAAAAAGTGATATCTATACCTATACATAAAAGAATAAGAGCCTGAAAACCTGAAGTATTGAAGACCAAATTAAAACTCTTTAAATTATTATACCTATTTATAAAATGTAATAAAAAATATAGATTTATAAAAACTATATTTAGACACCTATAAAAATTATTTTTTTTCGGCGATTTTTATTTTTTTTTTATAAAAAAATATGATTTGTTAAACAAATTGTTGCTGCTTTGCTATGTTGATATCAATTTATCGAAGTAGCACCTCAAAAAGCGATAAAAACTTGTTATAGTAAATGGTTCATTGCTTTTACCTTTAGTTACAATCTTAAATTAGTTATAACAATTTCAATTTTGTAGTGCAATTTTTTATATTTTGTTTTGATATTTTGCTTATGTATTTTATAAATAAAGTCAGAAAAGTACCACTCGAAAAGGAAGTAAAACTTATTAATTTGAATAGTTTTTTGCTTTATAATTTGCTTTTATATTAAGTCTTTATTAAGTTGTGACGATTCCAATTTTGTAATGTATTATTTTCTGTTTTTTTTACTTGGGTTTTTTGTTATATTCATATGAGGCATACTTGCCAACGACGAGAGTCCTTACTTAACACTTTTCTTGCCCACAACGCATGCGGTCATAAGGATTTTCTTGCTTTCAATGCTTTCATTGGATGGACTTTTCCATCATCGTAATGTACCTAAAATTTGATTAAAACATTAAACAAAATTTATATTTACATGAAACCAAAACTTGCTCTATAAAGTATAGAGCAAGTAAAAATATTATCAGTGCAATGAAATATCTTTTAAAAGTGCAGGACACTTTCCAGAAGGACATGCAATAGTGTTATGATACAGCTGAACGAAGGTCCAGTAAAACTCCACTTCTTTAGAAAGAGTAAGAAACTTTTGTTTTTATTTCTTAAGGACTTTTTCAAGACTATAACACTACAAACAAAAATCTGGAAGGATGAACACAAAACTTTTATACTGCACAAAATGAGCACACAACAAGGATCATCGAAAAGGTTTCATCATCTCTTAAAGAGGGATTTTGAATACCATAAGTATAGTTCTCCCTTTTTTCAGAAGTTTCAAACTTTCACCGCGTAAATTTGCTGCCTTACAATCCTTTTGCTGTTTCACGGCTGTTGAGCTTGAAAGTGGGCTAATTATGTATTCCAAGCTTGTCACCCGCAAACAGTCTAAAAGGTGCATTAAGTGGTCGCGATTTTTCGGAACATTTTATCAAGGGAAATCCTGTGAGTTAATTCTATTCCAAATAGTGCACACATTATAAAGTAGTCCTAATCGTTTTTGTCAGAGGTCAGTTTGGGAGTTTGAATAAATCCTGTATGGCATGTTTGGGTCACAAAGGACATTTTTTGGTATACATTAGAGTTTGGTATCTGCTGCATGTGAAATAGTAAAATCCTCAAAGAGAACACCCAATTGTTCCGCTTTTGTTAACTTTGATCCGTTAGAAAAATATAAACCTTCATCCGTTGTACGAGGGGTCGAAAATTCACTGCGGGAAATTTCATCAAGCGAATATGACAAAACCACTCATATCCTGGGATTGGGGCTGTTTGAATACCTACTAAATATTATACCTATACTCTAACGGTATAGGGGCAAACAAATAGCACTATATACAAAGCTATAATGGGAGATAGCGACCTTTTGTTAATTAGTTGTACATGCTGACCAAAAAATTTCCAGAATCCTTAATGACGACAATGCGAAGGATCCAAAAAAACTGAGGACTAAAAGGCTGCCGCTGTATACTACAGTGCTATTTCTCATAGTATTCAGGGCCGTTTTGTTCCGTTTCAGAGGATGGTTATTAATAATAAAAGCTGTTTTTAGTTTTGACAAAAACAGAAGGATGGAATGGATAAACCTAATCGTATTTTTACGACATATTATATGTGAATTTTTGCGACAAGTAGCAAAACTTTATGTTTTGAAATTTAATTGTTTTTACCTCCTTGGGGAGGGTGGCTAGGATAATAGTAAACGAATAGTAGACATAATATTAAACGTTACCGGTCTTTTTTTGTCCAGCAAAGAGATGGTAGCAAGACTGGAGGCATTTGGTATAGTAGCGTCAACATCAGAGTATAACAAGCTAAAGTCACTAAAGGCTAAAAACAAGGCAGCGTGTCCTGCATGAACTCTCTCATCATTCTTCCTCCTGCTACTGCCATATTGCTCCCCCTTATGTAATACGATTTTTCATTTGTCAACTATTGTTTTGAATTTTTATTTTGTATTTCTTAATTGAAAGAATTTACTTGTGTGTGTATTTGTGTTTGTTTTTGAAAACATAGAAAGTCAAGTATGTATATACGGAATGCGGATACATTTAGTAGCTGCAGGTGGATTTCTTGCCATCATCAGCTCATCATTCTCGTTTTGTAATCAGCTACCATAATCATCTGTGTAATAAGAAGTACCACAACGAAACAATGCGTTCTCGTTAATCATCATCGTAATGATCAACTTCATAATAAGCTGCATCATCAGCTGCACACAACAGTACAAGGACCTGCCTCAAATCTTTACCTTACATCTATCACAAAGTCGTCCTCTTGTCACTATCATCTCGTCGTCGTCTTCCAAAAGTGCCGTCGAGAACAATGCATTGTGCCAGAGGCAAATCAAATGTAAATCAGATGGTTGTGCTGTTGATTCGTTTTATGTATCGCAAAGCCGTAAACACACAAAATACCTGAAAGTTCTTCTTATCTCGTTCGTAGGTAGTGCATAGGTATGAGGAATGATGCTTTTATAACACTGGAAAAAATTATGAAATTTGTTATGCGATTCTTCAATTTGAACTTTTGACGATTTGGAAAAATCTGTTTGTCACAATGCGAAAATTTTAGTGAAATCTAATGGTGGATTTGCATTCATAATCATGCAAGTTCTGCAAAAAAAGAGATAGAAGACCAAAATGCAGAGATCTTCATGAATGCAAATTGCAGATTATAGGAAGTGCTTCAATGCAGATATCATATATTTATATATATATATACAGGGTGTCCCGAAATCACCGCATCAGAAGAAAACCATGAGTTCCTGAGGTCATTTAAAGTCGAAAAACTTAAAAGTTAATTTTCACGTTTTCGCTTCGTCTTCGACTTATAACGGTTTTTATGATTTTTATTCTTTTTTTCCTTTGACTGGCTCTAACTTTGCCAAACTACAACCGTTTTTTGAATTTTTTTTTCTATTTTAACAAGAACCGAGATCTTTAAAGCTGTTGATTATAATCAAAATTAATGATTAATGATAATTAATAATATATTGTATCTTACACATATTGTATTGTAAACATACTTTTAAGTAACTCTGCAATGATTTTGTAAAATAATATATTGTATCTTACACATATTGTATTGTAAACATACTTTTAAGTAACTCTGCAATGATTTTGTAAAAAAAATGTAGTCTGATATCCAACCTAAATTTTAAGGCCTCAACGTTAACGATCCGACTATTAGAATAAAAGTTATAAGCCAACTAAACTAACCATATGAAGGCACTTTAACAAATTATGAATGAAAAATACCTACCACAAACGTGCATACATACATGTATAGCAAATTTTTTCCCGATCCAAACCCAATTTGCCAAGGTTATGCTGTTTTTTTGCACACACTCCACCGTCTTTAGAATTATTATCTCCCTCCCACCAATATTCTTATGTCGTTTTCCAGTGGACGTTTGGAAACGTCCAGAATCAAAAAGAACTCTTCCGAAACGATTCCATTGGCAAAAAAAACGGTCAACCAACGCTTCTCAGAAGAAAAATTCGCTTCTCGATTTGAAATCAGAATCCACTCAAGAAGCACTAATACATTTAAGCTATAACTTCAAAACAAACTCACTCAAATGTCAGTAAACATCGGACTCTGTTTGATTGTATGCCTGTTCGATAACATGAAATGTTCACGATGATTCACCAATACAATGACAAAATTTTTAAGTTGAGTAGAAGAATGCTAACTTTGTTCCATTGGATTTCAGAATGAGTTAATCCCTGAGTGAAACCAATGGAAAACGACATTAGTAGCAACCTTTCTTTATTTTTTTTTGTGTATTCCTTTTCCTCGTTGCGTTTGCCACGATGAAAATTATTCTCCAAAAATTATATCAATTTTTTTAGATTGAAATGTTTAACGGTTTTGAAAATTTGTAGCTGGTACAAGCCTGTCATTCTGGCTTTAATTTGAATTTTAAATTTTGAAAATCCTACCATTGGATCCAAAGATATAAGCATTTAAGTGACCGCAAATCGGGTGTTTTTAAATTTTTCAACTTTTTGAGCTACTGGCACCAATTTGTTGTTGTATCAACAATTCACACGTATTCACAGACAGGGAATTTAAGAGTTTTCTCTCACTGAGCTACAATAAAATTTGAGGGTGTTTTAGGCAAGGGGGGGTACAAGTTGGTTCTCTAGATAATATAGGTACTCTATGGCTTGCATAATACTTCTTTTTATAGAAAAGAAAACTTTTTTCGCGGATTTTCGTGGACATATTCACAAATCTATAAAAGAAGACAAATGATGTTATCCATTTGTGCTCGGTTCTTAAAGTTAAACCTTTTGATCTTTTATCCTCCGAGCAATAAAACATTTTTGTGAGACTAAGCCAAAAACCCGATAGGTATCTACTATCTACTTATTTCAATATGACTATTTTTTCAGGATACGATTTTACGATTCTACTCTAAATCATCGAATTTTTAAAGCGTAAGATTTATTTTTAATAGAAAAACTTGTTATAGAATGTTCGGAATCATTCCAAGGAATTTACTTCTAAGATTATAATTTGTTTCTCGAGTTTTGGACATATAAAACTTTGTATTAACACCTACGATGCCAACTCATTTAAAATTTGGAAAATTCTGTTGGAATTCAGAGATCATATACCAGATTACCGACTGCAACATTGGTTGATGTGTGATATTGCCAATGCTTCTTCACAATTTGGATCTGCTGATAGAAAAAGAAAGAACCTTAAATAAGGGTGGCTTCGACTTCAACACAGGCCATGAAAAAAGTCAGATGTGAGGAAGTCAATGAGCCCACCAAATGTATCTTCGCCGATTTGACAGCTGACATAGTGAATTTGTGAATCTTTATAATTGAACTTTTTTTTTCATGTCAAGTCATTTATTCTTAAGTTTTAGAGAATTAAGTTTTTAAGAATTAAGTTGTTGTTGTTGTTGTAAACTATCGATACTATCGGGTATTTTTCGAAAACTGTCGCCAACTATCGATGTTTAAGGAACACAAATATCGAAATATGGTTGCAAACACTCCACATCTTTTCTCGAAAACATACAATTTTTCATACTTAAAAAACTGGGATTAACACGTGTATTTAGGCGTATACAAGCGTCCATAAGATTTTCTATAACAATGCCTATACGCTCATCATCCGCGTGGTGAACATCTGGTGCCTATTGCCTCAGTTGCAAATAAGGATATCATTATAGGGTTAGGTAAGGTTTATGTGGTTGTCAGCAGAATGCTCGACACACTTAGACCACTGGTTGGCCCATTGTGATACCACAGGAATCTAGGGAACTTTCTTCCTACTCGTTGAACCATTTAGAGCTTCTTACGAAGCGAGCGAAACTATTAATGTCATGACTTGCCTGATCACTAGGATCATTGTAGTAGAATTCTCCTAAGTAGAGCCTACGTCTTTGTGATAGAGCAGGACATGTACGGAGAAGGTGAGGAATCGATTCTTCATCCATACAACTCCTGCAGAAATCGTTAGAAAATACACCAAGCCTTGTTGCATGCTTGCCTATTAGACAGTGTCCAGTAAGGACACCTATGACGGAGCTAATGTGCAGTCTGCTTAGAGATATCGAGAAAAAACAGACTTTTTTATTCTATATAATAACGCATTATACACCTTTAAACGCATGTTCACGTTCCTCCTTCTCCTGGCGAATCCTAGATCCATCTTATGTAAACTGCTTCTCTTTGCTTTTTTTACATACAATATTACTCAAACATATTGTATTAATGAATACATATCTGTAACTACAAATTACCTGTCATTATATTTATCAACTAAAAACTGAAATGAACAGGTACATATTCTCTATACCAAATTTCAGCAACTGCCACAGTCCCACCCAGAGGAAAATTTTTAAAATGCAAAACAAGTTTTGTTTACAGTGCTCGTTTTAAAAAAAATTGCAAATAAGAATTAATTACAAAAATTTCAATTTTACCTACATACCTATACTTATTACACCTAGCACATACGAACAAGTAAAGGTACATACGTATGTTAGTTAGCTATATGGTACGAGGTATATGGTCCCTGCTTTTTTCCATTCTATATGAAATGGAGTTTTAATAAAAACATAAATTAACGTTTTTGCTACTAAGACAGCATAGAAAAAATGGTGCACAGTTCATGGAGGAATATTTAAAGGACTTAATCATACATTAAGTTCTTAATGGATGGCACATTCCGGAACCAGTTTCTCTAAAAAAAGGGCTATATATAAAAGATAAAGTTTGAAATACCCATTCACTTACATATCTGTTTATAAATTCAATTTGCCGGTTAAAAGAAATATTCTTCAATTTACTTTACGCACATATCAAGGATAAAGATATCAGAAGAATTTGGAGTCAGTCACATAGAGTTCCATTCTAACGCAATGCATGATTGCTCCTGATTGATTTTTCTAATTAATCTTGGTCTGTAACTGGAAACTTTATTTTTTGCTTGCCTTTTATGAAAATAAAACACTTTACACACTCATGAGAACCGGAAACTCATTGGCGTTGATATAAACATTATTTTCATGCTGATTGGGAGATTTCCTTGAGGATTAACGACTTTTCATTAAGGGAAGGACTTATAAAATTCAGGATTGAAAAATGTTCGTGGTTTACCTCCAAGCGCGCTTGGTTGAAGAGGAATTTTGAGTAAGGGAGAACTCCAAAGGAACATTATAATGAGATGGTTTATATTCTTTTTAAATATTAATGCATATGTCCAAATACCAAGCTATACCTCAAATAAGTTTAGCTACGTCAATTTTCAAATGAAATTTTTGTATTGCAGCCTCCAAGTAAACAAAAATTTCTTAAATATTGGTGTCTGGCATTACTGATATTGACCGTATCTGTCATTCTTTGAGCTCATTGATTTCTTTTGGCTATGTAAGAAAAGTGAATAGAGTTAGTGAAAGAAAACAAACTTTTTAAAATGGTAGACAAAATCTAAATGTCCAAGAATATGCCCGATGAGCATCGATGAGTACAGATATTGACACGCTGCAAATATGATTTAAGATACATAAGAGCTAGTAAATAACTTAATGAAGAAAGATGTTTATGAAAATAAATCCTTTTTCGTGACCTGAAGCCCACAAAAGTAGGATTCAATTATAAATATGTATATGCATAAACACCTTACATAAAAAAACACTTCAGATTTTTTCTGCGAAAGAAAAAAATTAGTATTACGATACACATATTCAAAGCATTGTTATTATAGATGTGCATCCTTCCCTGAAAATGAAAGTATAGGTAGGGGTACGATACCCCTCTAGGTTTTGGACCTATAATACATTTTAAGCTACGCTATGTAAAATATAACGTAAAAAATTTACCCGATTTGCCATTCCAGCATAGTTGAGGTACCTACCTACATTAGAAATGAAAAAAGCATTTATGTATGTATTTTAAAACTTTTAATATGTAAATTCTTTTTAAATTTGCTCTTCTTCACATATGTACAAATCTGAAAAGCCTACGAACAGGGCTGGCCGAATTAACTACACTACATTTTCTACATCATTAACTACGCTTAGTTAATTTAATAAACTACACTTCTTATTTTCTACATACATATTAATACGTTTTCATATACATACAAAGTAAATTTAGAGACATAATAAAATTTCAATAAAAATTTGAACATTTTAACTCAAAATTCAAGCTTCAAAGTAACAACTGACAGATCATTTGATATTTGAAACTAAGTTTGCTACAATTTTGTTCATTAATTACATTTAACTACGTTTAACTACATAAACTATGTAGCAAATGTGAAAAATGTAGTGGCCATCCCTGCCTACGAATACTTCTCCTTTTTTTGGTGTCCGTTTTATCATCTTCTTCGTATTCTGTTTCCTCAGACCAGTAAGAACATAGCATGAACGAAAAATTTTGTCTATTCCCTTGACGTTTTGCCCTCTTTCTCTACTCGGCGTTACACTTTTTTGAAATTTTGTTGATTTTTTCACATTGTATGTTAGTAGGTATGCCTCCGCTTAAACATTTCTAATGTTAAAAATAACGTTTGCCAACAGTCAGGTGAATTTGTGTTTACATTGAAAAGGGATCGACCCGTTTGGCCGAAAATCAGTTGCCCGTGGCACGTTTCCCCGCGAGATTTGATGATACTATTTAAGTACGAAAATATACTTTTCGGGATTGACAGTACCTTATTAAAAAGTATTAATTAACTTAAGAAATATTCTAAGTTAATATTGTTTAATAAAATATTTAATTTTTTTGAAAATATTTTTAAATTATTTTGGCCAATCAGAAGCAGTGGGCAAGGCGATGAAAAAAAGACGTTTAAAAGACAATTTTAGCTAGAAAAAAATTTGGAAAATGGCCAAAATTGCTTTCAGAACTTAAAAAAATGATTCTTCTCGCTTAAATGGCATTTTAAGCGTTTTTGTTAATTGTTAGTTAGTGCGTATTTTGCATTTTTGACATAAGTTTCAAAAACGCTTAAAAACCATTTTAAGCGTTTTTTTTTTAATTTTCATATTTTTGCAATTTTTAACTCAGAAAATCGCCAAAACGCTTAAAAGCCATTTTAAGCGTTTTTTTTTAAATTTCTTACTAAAAAGTATTTTGGCAATTTTTAAATTTAAAACTGTCAAAACGCTTAATATGCATTTTAAGCGTAAAAGGAAAATTCCTAAAACACTTAAAAAACCATACAAAGCGTCCTAAAACCAAACCAAAAAATGAAAATAAGGTTAATATATCTGCCAGAGAATTTCTAGAAGAGGTCTTACCTCCACGGAGTTCTGACAAGAACTGATTTTATTCGTTTTTAGTTTAGTTTAGTTTTCATTGAACATAATATATATACAATTTGGCTTATAACTAATATGATTCTATGATAAATTTACATTTGTTGGCACATAAGGGGCCTAACGTTATACAATGTCTTAAGTTTAAAAAAAATTATAGATATATAAATTACATGTCAAAAAAAATTTAATTTAAAAGTCGGTTGACTTAATCGTCCTCAGGGTGTTCATTCCCGGTTGTCAATGGTGTTTTTAGTGTAGGTTGGGGGAAGTGGCGTTCAGCCGCGGTAGAAGGCTGACCCAATGTCAGCGTAGAACGAGACTGCTTCCTCGTTGTCCATGATTATGTTGTCATCAAGAGTTTCCATCACACTGAGGTACCTTGGCTCTGGATGTCGTTGTTCAGTGGTCATCCTTCTCATTAGCTGATTCGGTCTCTTCGCTGAATTGACTAGGTATTTGTCCAGCGGGATTATGTTGGCTTTAGAGTAGAGATGTTCGTTCCTGTAGTGTTTCCGCCGCTGCCGGTCGAAGTACAGGCCAGTGCAAATTCTGAGAATCTTCCTTTCGAATACTTGAAGCTCCTTCATGGCTGTCTTCGAGATTGAAAACCAGACTTGGAAGGAGTAGCTGATGACTGGTCGTAAGAGCTGCTTGTAGATCAGTAACTTCGTTGGTTGACTTAGTCCTGTTCTTTTCTTCATCAATGGGTGTAGGCGGTGGAAGGCCCAGCTGGCTTTTCTGAGTACATTTCTTGAGTGTGGGTTGAACCTTAGCAACTCATTGAAGTGGATTCCCAGGTACTTCACATTCTGTTTGGCAGCTATAGTGGATCCGTCAGGGAGTCTCAAGACCAGGTTTCTACAATTGGCTGCGGTGCGGCTACCTCTACCAGTTGTAGGCCTCCTGAAGCAGACAAGTTCCGATTTGGAAGTGTTGATCCGGATGCCCCATTTCTTGTAGAAATTGAAAAGTCTGCTGATGTGGGCCTCTAATCTTCGGACAGCGATAAGCGGTGACATTGACGATGCAGGGAGTTGAGGGAGGTGGTGATGTCGTGTTGGAACTTCAGCAGTGGATGCAGCGTTGAGTGTTTGTCTCGAAAGTCAAACTGCATGTCAGGGATGATGGAGTTTTCACTGCAGAATTTCTTCAGTCTCCGGAGGATTACTTCTTCCAGTAATTTGCTGATATTGTTGAGAAGTGATATTGGCCTGTAGTTGGATACTAGGTTGGAAGCACCTTTCTTTGGGATTGCCACAATCTTCGATGTTTTCCACGTCCGGGGAAAGTAACAGTTGTTGATGCAGTTGTTGAGGATGATTGTGAGGAAAATCATTACTGCTTGTGGAAACCTTTTCAGGATGTAATTGGAGACACCATCTGGTCCAGCTGATTTTTTTGGCTTGGAATTGCCGATGATCTCTGCTACCTCCTCTAGATTGCATAGATGTGGATTATCGGTGGGATCACTTGCTAGATTGGTGTCATCGAAACTGATTATATCCGGATTTGGCTGTAGGGTCTGCTGAATTGATGCCTCTACTTCTTGTAGGAACGTTGGATCAGTAGGTGGGTTCGGCTTGAAGTTTCCTTCGAAGTAGTCGGCGAACGCTTCCACCTTGTCCTGGGCTGAGGTTGCTTCACTGTTGTTGCTGATGATGGATTCTGGTATCTGTGGCTGTTTTCCAATGATCCTATTGATGTTTTTGAAGGCATCAGATCCTGGCTTAATTGCTTGCATTCTTCTCTGGTACTGGATATAGTTGTGGTGTTGAATAGAGTTCCGGAACATGATGTTGACTTGCTTTAGCTCATTCCAAACTGTCTGGTAGTTGATGTTTGTTGTATTTAGCTCGCTTTGATGGATCCGCTGGAGTCGTTTTCTTAGCCGCTGTCTGTGGGCATACAAATTCTGGATGTACTCAGGAAGATGCTGATACCTGTCCTTTGACGTCCTAGGGCGCTTTTGCTTCTCCAGGGCTTCAGATACGGCATGTTGGAGGTTGTCAATAGCTGCGTCGATTTCGGTATCCAGCAGATTCCTGTTTGAAGGTGGAAGAGTAATGCTGTCTTCGATGTCCCTGTGAAGTTTTTCAATATCCAGTCGTCTGAAGTTGATGAAGTTGATGGAAAGTTGAACAGCTTCATGGTCTGAGTCGCTTTGCACTATTGTACAGATATAATTCCGGATTTCCGGAAGAATATGTACTAGGTTGGAGGAAGCCAGGAAGAAGTGGCTTCGCTAGTCTGTAGTCCGGGGATGATGACTTCTGTTGTATTGGGGGAGAATTTGTCTTTTATGAAGACTGCTGTTCCAACGCGGTCCTCGTTTTTGTCTTGCCGGTACGTTTTGAATCCTTTGATGTTGATGTTGTTTCGTTTAGTGACGTTTGTCTCGCTGATGAGAGCAATATCTGGGGTGTTGTACTTCATGAATAGATTGAATGACGTCCTCTTATCTAGGCTGTATAATGAATTAACATTATACGTCAGGAAACTGATTTTATTCCGGAATTACTACTGCTTAAATACATTTTTTGGTCGGCGAATTGTTACATTCGTTCTTGTTGATTCTCATGATTTAGTGTAACCAAAACTAAATGTATTTTAATATGGAAAGTTGTGTGACGATGATTCCGAAGTCTGATTTCGGTACTTATGACAGTGAATACGTGGAAAATGGATGCTGTGATTCTGTGCTAATAAACTTAGAACGCTTATAAAACAATCGGAAGCATAAAAACGTTCTTATAAGGGCTAAAAATGTCCATAGGAATGGTTATGTCCCAGTAAATAAAAAATACTAAATGTTAAAAAGAAACTTTGCATGCACCCAACCACGCACCTACCCAAAATCTTATATTGTGCCAAGCAGGGGGGTTGCAGGGGGACAGCATGCCCCACCATACTTTGTTTAGTTTTTTTTTTCAGTTGATTGCTTACAAAATTACGACGAAAGCATACAAGATAACGACACTTCTTTCTTGTTTTTGTCTCCAATGACGTGAAAAAAAAAAATGAAATATCAAAAAATTTAGCAGTTTATATAGTTTTTTTAGTTGATTGCTTGAATTTAATGCATACAAGATTACCCCACTTCCTTCTGATCTTTTCTCCTATGACGTGAAAAATTGAAATATCAACAAATTTGGCAGTTTGTTTATTTTTTTTTTTTCAGTTGATTGAAAGAAACTTTGCATACACCCAACGGCCAACCTCGCACCTACCCAAAATCCTATAGTGAACCAAGCAGGGGGGTTGCAGGGGGGCAGCATGCCCCCCCCATACATATCTCACCTTGGTCCAAAGAAAGGCTTTTGTACAAGAAAACTGTTGACATACATAGCAAGAATTAATTTATTTATATTTTTTCCAAAGTTTTGGAAAAAAACTTTTTTACCAATTTTTTTTTATATTTTTAAAACCGCCACTTCCTAGATAACAAATATGCATTTTTGAAGTCACTAGGTCGTTTAATTTAGCCGCAAATCAAGTTTAAAGGTGTAAACTTTGATGCCTCTAGGACGTCTAGTTTAGCCGCAAATCGCGTTTAAAGATAAAAGTCGATTTTTCATAAAATTACGACGAAAGCATACAAGATAAGGACACTTCTTTCTTGTTGTTGTCTCCAATGACGTGAAAAAAATGAAATATCAACAAATTTGGCAGTTTGTATAGTTTTTTTAGTTGATTGCTTTGAATTTAATGCATACAAGATTACAACACTTCTTTCTAATTTTTGTCTCCTATGACGTGAAAATTGAAATATCAACAAATTTGGCAGTTTGTTTAGTTTTTTTTTTCAGTTGATTGGAAGAAACTTTACATACCCCCAACCTCGCACCTACCCAAAATCCTATAGTGAGCCAAGCAGGGGGGTTGCAGGGGGAAAGCATGCCCCCCCATACATAACTCATGAGTACCACGCGGGTAATTTTGCTCAAGAAAGACTTTTTTACAAGAAAACTGTTGTAATAGGCGCCTGCCTGGCGACTTGACATACCCTAAGCGGAGCAACGGAGTTGCGTGAGCGGCACAGAGCCCCCCGAAAAGGGAGTTAAAATCCTTGGATCCCGCGTAGCGGGCCACCCGAGGTACTTTTGCTTTAAAAAGACCTTTGTACAAGAAAAATGTTGACATAGGCGCCTGCCTGGTGACTTGACATACCCTAAGCGGAGCAACGGAGTTGCGTGAGCGGCACAGAGCCCCCCGAAAAGGGAGTTAAAATCCTTGGATCCCGCGTAGCGGGCCACCCGAGGTACTTTTGCTTAAAAAAGACTTTTGTACAAGAAAATTGTTGATATAGGTGCCTGCCTGGCGACTTTACATACTCTAAGCGGAGCAACAGAGTTGCGTGAGCGGCACAGAGCCCCCCGAAAAGGGAGTTAAAATCCTTGGATCCCGCGTAGCGGGCCACCCGAGGTACTTTTGCTTAAAAAAGACGTTTGTACAAGAAAACTGTTGATATAGGCGCCTGCCTGGCGACTTTACATACCCTAAGCGGAGCAACGGAGTTGCGTGAGCGGCGCAGAGCCCCCCGAAGAGTGAGTTAAAATCCTAGGATCCCGCGTAGCGGGCCACCCGAGGTACTTTTGCATAAAAAAAGACTTTTGTACAAGAAAACTGTAATAAAAACTACCAAATGATAAAAAGAAGCTTTGCATACACCCAAACTCGCACCTACCCCAATTCCTATAGTGTGCCAAGCAGGGGGGTTGCAGGGGGGCAGCATGCCCCCCTATACGCATTTCACTGTTTACCGCCGTAAACTGACACTATAAGCATAAAAAAGTTATTTTAAGGGTTAAAAGTGATTGTAAAGAGAATGCAAAAGAAACTTTGCATACACCCAACCACGCACCCACTCCAAATTGTGGAAGAAAACTTTTGTATTGGCGCCTGCTTTGCTTCTGAAGTCAAGAAAAATTTGGACCTTTTTTACGTATGTTTATGAAAGATTTTATGAAAAAATTTATATCTATTTATGGTCGTCCTGAAAAGGACGGATTTTTGTATCGTCCGGGTTTATGCAATCAGCATAAGTGTTTAGTACAAGTTCAAGTTGTGGGCTATGTTCTTTAGATATTGCACCTTATCAGTAGTTGGTCGGGATTCAATGACTGTTTGCAGTCTTTCATATTTTTTTCGGTCTTCGTTGTCGGCGGAATTTCTCCTCTTTGGACTTTTTAAACGGCAACCTTTGCCATTATTGTTTCTTTTGCAAGGTCACCAATCAGTTTGTATAGGCCTGCATGTGTTTGCCCAACTACGACCTTCAAACGACGATGCCAGGCTTCTACGCTGTTTTGCGACCTTGGGAAATAGCGTTCGCTCGCAGCAGCTCCAGTCGTCCAAAATGTTGGGGTGTACTTCGGCCTGTGGTTTTCGGTGCCAATGTAATTTTTTTCAAACCACTTTGCGAGGGTTCTGCTCTCTTCATACTGCATTGAAGCATATAGGTCATTAAAGTAGTCGCGAACTTCATCTGGGGGAATAAACGCTAAAGCCTTTAGCATTCGTACTTCAATTGATAGAGCCTCGTCATTGCCAAATTTTCTTTTATAGCCAAGGGCTTGAACCTTTCTCCATATGATTTGGCTGAAATGGAAAAGGCAGCCATGCGTTTGAGCCTGTTCAAAAAATCCGGATGCTGACCTGATGATGGCTTTCTCAAAGTCCGAGACTATCACGTCCGGCCGCAGATGGATGTTGTTGTTGCACGCGAAGTACATCAGTTGCAGCCAAAATTCTTCGTATGCTGCGGCTGATTTGTGGCTCATAAGGCAGTACACCATTGGGACAACAATCCCATTAATATAGCCATGCACGGAAAAGATCTGACGCATGATGGAGGGAACCACAGCAAAAGTGCCGTCCAGCATTTTGATTCGGCCAAGAGTTGGATTGTGCTTCGTGTCCCCAGCAGAATATGTTGTCTCGGCCAACACAAATAACTCCCCGTCAATGAACCAAAATCGCTCCGGAATTGCAATTTCCTCGAGGCTTTCTGGCTCTTTAATTTGGCTGGCTCGTACTCGGTGGATTTTCATGTTCTGTGCTTTTTTCGTTGGCAAATATGGGCGGCATACGGGCTCCACTCTCACCGTTGTGTCCCTTATTACGACGCTCGGTGGCAAAGTTCCTTTTGCTGTGTTTTTGAGATAAATATTAGCGTCTGACACTTCCTGTTCGAATGCCAGTGGAGCATGGCTATGTTCATCGGTAATTGCTTTGATGATATAATTTTCGTCCGATTTTATTGTACACATTCTGGCTTTGCAACGCAAGGTCCTGCGTTCTACACAGCACCAAAACGATTTTTCTTCATTTCTTCTCTCGAAGTGGTACAGATAACCATTTTTATCTAATTTTGGCTTGCCACGTTTAGAGTATGTTACCTGTAAATAGAAATAGAAGATGAAAAGTTAAAAATTAGACTGTTAATTCACAATTTATTTCACAAATTTCTAATAATAATAATAAATATGAAAAGAACAGTTTTCCTTGCAAGGGAACAATCAATTTAAGCTTTGTAAAATTGATAGACATTATCACAATATAGTCGCTGGTACACATACAAAACTTTAACGTCTAATTAAAAAGAATGAAATCTATAAATATACAACTTTTGCCAATAACAATAACAATTTAAACAAAAAAATAGGAAAAGAAAACTAATTCATTCGCTACTGGATAAACAAACTTTTTCACTTTTTTTCAAATAAGTCGTATTTAAATCGTCGTTAATCGTTAATTTAAAACAAAAAAACACTGCCACTTTGTCGAATATCACTTTAAAACATCCGATAAACAATCTTTTTAACTTTTTTTTCTTCAAATAACTCGGATTTCAATTTCATTTAAAATTTAAAAAACACTGCCACTTTGTAGATTTATCACTTTAAAACTTCCATATCTATATACTTACATTTGCCAGGTCTGATCATTCTATGTTGTAATTTGTTACACTTTTCACTGTCACTGTTTTAACTATATTTTGCACTGAAAACTTTACAAATCACTTTTTTTTAAATTGGCCCAGTTAAATTGTCTACCTATGCAAACTTAAGAGAATCAACAAGTGCTAATGTTTAGAAAACAGCCGAAATTCGCCATTTTGGGGGTCAAAAACGAGACAAAAATAATTTTAATTTAATTAATACGCCATGTGAATAGTACAATTTATTTAGGTTTTGATTGTTTTTTAACACTGTATTAAGCTACTAAAATAAGAAATTATCAAAGATTTGAGATACAACTGGTAAATGCAAGAAATTTAAAAAACATTAAAACATTTTATTGTAAATTTATTAATTTTCATGATGTCACACCAAGGAATAACTACACTCGAAAGAATAAAAAAAAAAAATTGTTTTTCAACTTGTAAATCGGCCATTGGGCGGTGATTTGAGCTATGTATTTTTGTTTTAATATTATAGAAAATACTCTTAAAAGTAAAACAAATTGTTAATTGTTAATGCCTAAAGACTATTTTAAGAGTTTTTTAGTGGCTTTGCACTTCCATTAATGCGTTTTTTACGCTTAATGAGCTAAAAAAACGCTTAAAAGTAGTATTAAACTTCAAAAAAAATTTATACAAAATACTTCCTTGAAGGAAAAAAATTTAAGCCCAGAGCATTTTTAAACGTTTTTAAGGCTTCGAACCTCCATTAAATCTTTTTTCTTCAGCTTGAGCAGTGATTTAAGCTATTTCTGTTTCAAATTTGAAAAATAATTGTAGAAGATAACTATCTCAAAAAGTAAAAAAAGCCATTTTAAGTGTCGCTTTGCACTAGGGTTACGCTTAAAAAATAAAAAAAAAAAACGCTTAAAATCCATTTTAAGCTATTAAAAAGAAAATTATACACAATACTCCATAAAACAAATATTGAAGCGTTTTCAAATCTTTTAGCGCCTGCGAATCAGTACTGAATTCATTTTTACGCTTAAAAAGCATTTTCAGCGTTTAAATTACCAAAACGCCTAAAATGCTTTTTAAGCGTAAAAGGAAAATCCCCAACGTTTTTCAAGCTTTAAACACTTTGGTAGTTCATAAGCACCAGAATTACCAAAACGCTTAAAATGCTTTTTAAGCGTGAAAGGAAAAGCCTTAATTAAACGCTTAACAAACTAAAACCCCTACAAAAATGAAAAAAAGTTAAAATATCTCTTCCGGAACAATTTATCGAAGAGGTCATGCCTCACCGGAGTTTTAAAAAGAACTGAAGTTTCAAGTTTATTCCCGAATCACAATTGCTTATATACTGCATTTGGACGGCGAATTTGTCACTCGGTACTTGTTGATTCTCATAATTTAGAGAGACCGAGCAACATCCCCCTATCAAGTCCACATAACAACTAAAATTAATGTCGATCGAACATGCTTATATACTTTTTTAAAAAAGGGGAGGAGCCTGAACCAGTGCGGTCTTCTGCAAACCAAAATAGTAAGAAACTTCGTTCTCCGTGATTCTCATCATTTTGTGTCACCAAAATGTATGGGAATGATATTTCTTCATGCGCTGTCGCCATAGTATCAAAAAGTAGGATCCTGCGGGGAAACGTGACTCGGGCAAACGTGCCACGGGCAAACGTGGAACGGGGAAACGAGCTGCGGGGAAACGTAGCCAACCCCATTGAAAATTTTTGATTTACAATTATCTTATATCCAAATAAGTAATTGATTAAATGCAAATATTCACTTTTATTTAAAGAAAAATACATATTATATAGAAAATTATTTAAAAAAGCGCTTTTGTTTTAGAAACATTGAATGTCATACAAAACAAAACTCAACTAAAAAAAGAAAAATAATAGACCCGATAAAAAAGAAGAAAAATAAAATGCAAATTTATTTTAATTACGAATTAATTATTATTGGTGATATCATACTTTGTACCACCATGATCAAGGTGCTCTATATACTATATGAATAAGTATAGTAAAACTTGGTACCTAAGTTTTGTACCTACTTTTTTTGTTTTTCGAAATTCTTTGAAAGTGAATCTTAGAGCAAATATCCAAATAATTAATTATAGTGGAAAATATTATTTTTATATCTCTGGAACGACATGTGTTTGGAACAATAAAACGTGAGACATATGGTATAACTTACGAGTATAATTATCTGCTAATTGCCCCAGTTACCATTATATACTCCTAACAAAGACTTTATTAAATTTGTATATTGGGCCTTAAAAATAATCAAATTAAAAGACCATTATGGCCCATTTTACTTAAATATTTAAGTCGTCTCTTAATGATATTAGGTGCGTTTTATTGGTAAATTTATAGCTAGCACAGTAAAATTTCCCTCGGTGAACAATAACAACAATCAATTACTGCCGATAAATTTGCCAGTAAAATAGTGGATATGGAAGTGGATAAAGAAAGTTGAAACTTTGAAGATGAAGATGGCGCGTTGAAAATTATTCATGACTTGAACCTTAATGTTGTTTTTCACTCATAAAATGGATGTGTTCTATGATATTTGTAGTTTAGTGGAGACACGGAAGCAGAAATACTTTGTGAACACAACCAAAAGTGGGTAAAGCGTTTTTGAACACAGCCGGAGCGTTTTATTGGTACCTGATTGCTGCGCACTAGCTATAAATTACCAATAAAACGCACCTATTATTATTGTCATATACCTACATATCATCAATATAATAAAACGACAAACACGAATTTTGGGGTACCATTTACGCGGTCTACAAAAGCCGAAAGTATATAAATTATATATCGATGGAAAGGTTTTTTTGCACAGAAGTGCACAAAGCAAAAATTTATTAAATAATTTTACCACAAAGACAAAAAAACAATAAAGTAAAATTGCATTATAAGTGCGAGGAAAGCGAGAACCATAGCAAGAGCCAGAGCGAGACCGAGTATTTGTTCACAACACTTATTATATTTTCGTTAAATGCAATGGTTAGTGCGTTTAATATATTCGTTAAGATGGTTAGTGAATTCGAGTGAGGGATTTTTGTGGGAAGAATTTTATTTCTGAGGATTTTTTTTCTATTGTGTCTCTCGCTCATTGGGTGTTGTTTTTTAAATTGAAATAAAATGTGAGCAAAAAAGGAAGAATGCTTTCAATTTGTAGATGTAGTGTGAGGGATGTTTAAGCTGAGGCGTGGAACAATAACTTTTTATTTATATTCATCGCTCCAATTCACTAACCATCTTAACGAATAGATATATTAAATACACGAATCAATGTATTCGACGAGTTTTATTTTCGATATAAATTTAATTGGTCTTTATGACTACTTCCGGGATGGTCTTGGGACCAGTGGTTCTGGGATCGGCTAAACCCAACCCGGCAGCGTTCAGTGCTGCAGGAAATAATAATAAGTAGCTCATATAAAATAACTAGCTCAGTTTTTCTCCACGCTCAAGACTGCTTTTAAACGATGGAATTATTCTTGCGATTTTTTACTTAATGTTGGAGTAACCACATCCAATAGTATGCATCGAAAAATAAAGTTTTCTAGAATTTCAAGTGAATTACAATATATTTTCTAGAAGTTGTTTTTCAATTAGACGATAATGTTATTAGCACTCGAGTTTCGGGGACTGGACGTACTAGTGTATATTAATATAGGTATTAAGTACTATATTGTGTTAGAGAAGCGTTTCGTTAATTGCACTACATTTGAGTTAACTCGGGTTTCCTTAACTTAATTCTAATCAAATGAACATAATTTAAATAAATAAATACCAGCGCATTGTAAGTTACATTTTATTTTATTAAAGTTTTAATCAAAACTTGTCCTTCCATTCAATTGATAACTTGTTTACAACAAAGGGCTTTATAAAAAACGAAAGTTCTAGCCCCCAGTCAGCAATAAAGAAAAATATTTATCTATAAAACACCACCCCATTTTTTATTCTACAACTTAAACCAAAGGAAAAATTCATCAGACTATATGCTTTTATTCATCCACTCAACAAAAAGTTCGGTCACAACTTTCATACTGATATCGGCCAAAAGTTAACTTTTTCTTCACCAATATTACCTAAGATAAAATAATGTTATAATAATTTTTCTTTTTGAAAAGTTTTTCTTTGTTACCGCTCTGGTTATATGGATGAGGCTGTTGCGAAGGGAGATGATTCTAAATAAATTGTATATTCGAAGACAAAGCAATCGTTCATTACACTGTTTCCGCTTCCATTACAATAAAAAAAATCGTAAAAATATGTGTGCAAATTAGTTGACTATCCTGCTAGCATGTCATGGGAATGAATTGACAGCATTTGAAGTCGACTACAAACTTTCAGTAGGAAATGTTTTGTCATTTGTCTCCCAACTCCCCAACTTCTCTACCTACCTACTTACATAATAATGTTGGTTGCCCTATTTCGCAGACGTAGAAACATCAATCTATCTCATTTAGACATGTGCGGTACGTGAATGTATATCCATGATGTGATGTACCTCATACTTTTCATAGTGCCTATACTTAGATAATATATTATACATAGTTCTCGAGGACTCTTGGTCTTGACTTTTAAGTTGAAAAGAATTCACGAGCTATATAGTGCGTACACCTTTAGCGATGGAGATTTAAAATATTTATAGGCTTTCTATTTTTTTTTATTTTTTTTGTTTATTATGAAATGTGATCTTTTTTATATTCTTTGCTATGCTGTTGTTCTTTACTTATTTATTTTATTATAATTTTCATTTTCCGAGCTTTCAACAAGATACCTGAAATACCTTTTTTTTTATCTAATCCCGTTTTTTGTTTGTGCAAATGTGCCTTATGCGACCATTAGGACGTTTACGACTTCATTTCTAGCTATGTTGTGGTTGTCAATGACATTGTGTATGGTCGATGGAGGATGACGCATTTAAACATATAAAAATGCTAAAACAGAAAAGACTGAAGAAATCTTCGTAGTAAAAGAAAAAGAAAGTCCCATAATCGGGTGCTTTTTAAAGATGGATGAAATCCAGCTTTGTGGGATTTGTTCATGGGTGGGCGGGCGATGTGTGCGTTTTTATTTCTCCCTGTTATTATCCTTCTGATATGTTGTGCTAGAGCGTATAAAATTGTCGTAAACTGTCTCGGCCACTAAATTCCAGAGAGTACCTTCACATAGAACTAGCGAAGAATCCTTGTTTTTTAAAAATAACCAATGACGATATATGAGTGTGGAGTGAAAAGCCTATTCAAAGAGGCGAACATAAAAGTGAATAATTGATAAATGCACTTTGAATTCCATCCCTGTTCGCTAAGGCTAAAAATAAAATAGGAAAATAGGGGTTGATACAAAAATCAAAACTGGCATCAGAATTTCAACATCAATTCGCTATCACAATTATTATCAGAAACGCACAAGCTAAAACGCAACCTAGGTACGTTACGTTTATATATAGGTGTATCGTCATTGCTTATTCTGCTTACTCTATATTATAAGGGCTTGTTTCACAATGTCTATAAGTTATGATAATTGTTACTCGACATCTATAGACTAGTATGGTAGTATTTATAAATACTAGCATACAGTCAAACTCATCAGTCTACAGGAGAAAAAATGCTATTGTATTTTTGGCCCCAACAAAATTGAACTGTGGGCTTTTGACTTGTTCCTGCAATAATTATCTGTCGAGTAACTGATCAAATCTTTACTCATACATCGCGAAACAGGACCTAAGTATTCTAATATTTAAGTTCTTAGTATTCTATACGTATGTAAGTACATATTATAATAATAATGAAAATGCGCATAATCAGAAAGGAGAACGAACGTACGCTGTAGTATTTTTCTTCAACGACAACCGCAAGTAAAGGTTTGCGGTACATTTTAATTTTTGGGGGCTTTTTGTGTTGGTTGAGAAATAGGTATGCATATGTATACGGAGGCTTAAGTAGTGGAATACCCATAACTATGAAAACGCTCATTTCTGAGGTTTATGGTTGCATTTCAAATTTTCCTTGAAACTTCATCCGCATGATGTTTATATGTATTATTACAATGCCGAAATTGAATTTTTCAGCGAATAAATTGAAGAAACATATTTTTTTCATTATTGCATTATAAAGGAGTAGTTGAAAAGACCAATCACTACATATTCCTTAACGTGATGTTCTATATAAAATCAACTTAAATTCTAAGGCACACAATTGAAAGATTCGTCAGAATATAGAAGAACGAGGTATATAAACAAATTCCACATTAACATCTTTTTGACATAGTTTTCCCAATTAAGGAACAACAAAAGGATCTTGTTTTGCTTTAGTATCTTTGCATCGAAGAAAGATGGAAATGGTTTTCTTTACACTCGCAAACTAAAAAATACTATCTACTCTTACCATCCTCGAAATATAGCGAGTACTCCTAAAAATAGTTTCATTCCACATTTGCATTAAAACAAATACAACAGACATTCACATTGTTCAAGCTATATCTGAAACGCTAATAATCCTTTTTTGAATTCAAATATGTTTGGCCCGCTTTTTATAATCCACCCAACAATTCATTGTTGCTTTTGTTTCATGCAGTGCCTTGTGTATTGCATATAAGTTATACCCATTAGGCAACCCAGTCGCTACTATATACCTACCAGCGCCAGCATTAACATCAACCCTTCTCTAAGCTTTCGTTATTCCATCATAAAGCTGAGTGGTGTTTCTCCCTTATACGATAGTTCTATACTTTTAAATACTGCGTTCCATCCTTGTACTTCCATATACCTAATAAGGAAAGGACTGGGTGAAATGTTTAAAACTAATATTCCTGGAAGGAGATGAACATAGGTCACTATTTTCTCATTACAGTTTGTTTGGGGCTATGGGAGTTTTCATCCTTCCCCATTTCTTTTATTTAAATCAAAGGCACCCATTTATTCTGTATTGGGTACACGGAGAGAACATTAAACAGTTATTAATAATAGAATACAAATGATTTTTTTATAAATACCTAGGTGCATACCTATATCAAAAATTTTAACAAATTGAATATTTATAAAAAAATAAAATTCAAAGTTTTATAAAAAGAAATGAATATCTACCTTATATTCTTCAACACAAAAAATTGAATTTTGTTGCCAAAATCAGATTCAGCTTTCCTAAAGGATTTTAATGTCCTGAATATAAATCCGTCTTCAAAAATTTCTCAATTGATTAGTGTTTTCGAAATAACTGTACCTATCTAAAAGTTGCTCCATATTGAGCTTATGTCACAACCACTATTGGGCGATTTGGTATAGAAAACTGTTTTACATATTTTTTGTCTAAAAAACGGTAAAGAATGGTAAATAAAGTGTAAAATGTATACAACGTAACATTGACAGACTGTCATGCGAAGTCAAGCTTTTCAATTTTAAGTAGCAATATTATTCAATAAAATATTTACAAAATCGTTAAAATGCTACACCCGCAAACAGAAAATTGCGAAGAGTAACATTTTGTGCTTCCCAAATGTAATAAAAAATGTATGGCGCTTTGCAATATCTGTTAGCAAACCTTACAGAACACTGCAGTCAGCAGGTTGGCCAATGGCCAGTTATCTGTAACCTTAAGAGAAATACTTATATAAATATATGTGCAGTTTACAAACTTCGTCTCAGACAACGTTTTCAGCCTTCGAATCCAGCTGAGGAAGCAACTAATGTGGTTGAATTTGAAGAAATTTAAATTGTGGATAAATGATAACGTTAAGCTTACGATATATTTACTTAACAAAAAAATTTAATTATAAACAAAGTTTCGAATTTTGGCATAGAAATTATATTTGAAGATTTCGGATTTGAGATTGACATTAAGTAGACTCATTAAGAAAAGAGAGTTTATTAAATTTTTTTATTAATTGATTAAGAGGACTGTTTAATCTGCTGAAAATAGTGCAAAGTGGTAATTTCTTCGACTAGTTCAACTTATATTGAAATTTAATACACAGAGAACCGAGGGAGCAGAAATAGATCCATTCATTACTCCAGTTATGAAATTAGAACTGCAAATATTCTCTTTGAACAGAAAGAGATGGGAAGCTTATCAATGAAGTCTATCAATGTATGGAGGTAATATAACTCTATCTGACCAGGGTAAAAAACGAAAAGAAAATCTTAAGAATCTTCTTTGAATAGTTTCTATTCTATTTATGTGAACAGAGTAGTATGGTGACCATGGCACAACCATATTTAAGAATTGGCTTTAAACATAAAGAATTTTTAAAACTTATGGATCACGGAACTCACGGGAAAATCGTTTGAAGAAACCAAGTATTCGGTTTGCTTTTTTATAATATAATTATAGTGATCAGTGAAACATGATTTTGGGTCTAATAAGATATTAAGATCAGAGAAACTTGACACTACATTAGTGTGATGAAATCATAAGGTAGGTACATAGTTAAAAATAAATAAATTACGTTTGCCTGTAAATAACATTGTCTTTCACTTGTAAATATTTAAAAATAATCGATTATTATTGCACCATTCCCAAAATCTTTGAAGATCGTCTTGTAGTTCTTCACAATCCGCCATGGAATTAACTGTTCGAAATATTTTCACGTGATCAGCATAAATTAACGCAATAAAATGTTTAGATATAGAGGGAAGATCATTTATATGTATATAAATCAAATAGTAAAGGACCAAGAGCAATACTAGGTACTATTAATAACTTTCTTCCAAGAAATTTGACAGGGAAGGTCATTGAAGATTGGCACAGTTTAAAGCACAAAAGTCGGGGTCTTTGAAGTGCTTTCGTCTAACGTTTGAGAGGTCGAAGAAATTAATACACACAATTTTACATTAAATATCAAACGAAATGTAAAATTTTTCCGCTGGACTTAGATGATGACGATGATGACCAAATCTAAAGTAATTATTAATTAACTTACTATCAGTTCAAAAATATGTAGGTATGTAAATATAACGGAAACGTGGCTGAACTCCACATTCTCGAATAATGAATTATTTTCCACCGATTTCATTTTGTACCATAAAGATAGGCACTCTGATCCTTTAGCCTCTGTGGGTGGTGGAATTATCATTGCTGTGAGAAGTGTTGTACACAGCTGTATTTTCCCAATTCCTGATGCTGACTCTATTGATATAATTTGTGTCAAGGTTGGTTTTGGAAATAAGTTCGTTTTCATTTTAAACATATATATTATATATCCCTCCAAGAAGCCCCTTGGAAATTTATAAAATTGCTTTAAATGCCATTAACTATGTTTCTGAAAAATGTGCCACCCTCTTGACGATGTCCTTCTCGCAGGAGATTTCAATCTTGGAATGGACTCTTTCTGATGACGAAATTAGTTTAACGGCTAACAACGTTTCATCTCTCCAGGAAACTATGTTTGTTGACAATGTAATAAAAAGTAAATAAATAAAAAAAGCCTTGGGCGGCAGTTAGATCTGATATTTTTTACAAACCCTATAGTAATCGTGTTGTTCTAAAAATTGACGTGTACTAAGTTAAACCACCGGAGAAGGTGGTATTGCGAAGGAATAAGAACCAGATATGTCAAACTTATTCTGAAATAAAAAAAAAATTCCTAAGTGAAGATTGCTAATTTAACTTTGAATAAAATTAATAATGTCTGCTAGATTTATCGAGTTTTTAAACCATTAATTCTAATTATTGGACAATCAGCTAGTGATGTGCCGAACCGTAAATTTCGCAAACCGAGTGAACCCGAGTTGGAATTGAAGCAAACCGAGTTGAAAACCGAGTTAGCTAACTCGGTTTATAACAAAATTATTTTTTTCTTTATCCCCATGTTTTGAAGAACTATAAAACAAGGGCAAACATTCTAATGAAAATACAAATTTATTTATTATTAATTCACTAGTTAACAAGAAATAATAAAAACATTAACAAAATTTAAAAAAAATAAATATTAATTCATTTGAAGAACAAAACATAACTTAAAAAAATAAGGAAATTCCTGTTACAATCAATATTAAAATTTTTCATAAATAATAAACATACATTACACTATGTTGAAAAAGCTTTAATTTTAATTCAAGTAGGTTTGCATGAAAATAAATACAAAAATATATTAACCTAATAACAACTCCTCCCTGGTACACCCACCAGCTCCGTAGTCTTCGAAATTTAAGAAACAGGGCATGGAAAAATTACTTAATGTCTAATGAACAGGATGATCATAACAATTATCTCTGGTTTTATAATGAGTTCCAATCATTGAGTAGAACCCTCTATGATAATTATATGGTCAAAATGCGTTCTTCACTTCTTATTGATCCAAAAAGATTTTGGAAATTTGTTAATAGCAAGAGAAAATCTGACGGATATCCATCTACTATGAAGTACTTGGATGAAACAAGCAGCAGCCCTCTTGTTATTTGCAATATGTTTTCATCACTTTTTAAACTTTCGTTTGCGACGATGATTTTGTTCCTTGTGAAACAATTTTAATCATTTGAATAGCTTTTCTCAAAGCTCATCGAGTAATATTGTAATCACATTTGATGACGTAAGAGAACATCTTGAGGGACTTGACAATGACACATCCACTGGACCTGACGGAATAACTGCTTTTGTTTTGAAAAACTGTTGCAGCACTCTAACGAGACCTTTAACATTTTTATTCCGGAATTCAATAAAATTGACTGTATCTATACCACTATATACTGACTTTAGTAAGGCCTTCGACAAGTTGTCTCATAGTCTTATTTTATTCAAACTTTCATCTCTTGGTTTCTCTTCAGCTTTCGGGCAATGGGTCAGATCATATTTGAATGGGAGGACGTACCAAGTTCTTTTTAGAGGAATCATTTGCGATTTAATTAACGCAGACTCTGTTATACCTCAAGGTAGTCACCTAGGTCCACTACTTTTCATAGTTTCTATCAATGATGTTGTTTCAATAGTAAAATCTTGTAGGGTACTTATATACGCTGATGATATAAAGTTATTAAAAATAATCAGAAACCAGTCCGATTCTGAATCTCTTCAAAATGACCTAAATATTTTTTCTCATTGGTGTACATTACCCAACTAACAATTTTACTCCTATATTCATCCAAAGATACTTCTTATAAGTATTTATTGCACTCATATAAACTTTATATAACAGTCTAAAGAGTAAAAAGGGCGACTTTTTTTTCCACTCCTATTGCACCCTTATGGAGTAAATTGGTTTACTTTCGAAAAAACTTAAGGGACACAATTAAAGAAAGCTTATAGAAGAAGTAAGAAATATAAAAAAAAAATATTTCACATTGATTTATGTTTATTATTTTATTTTATTTTATTTTTATGTGACATTTGTTTACATATTCTTTTAAAGTTTTTATCTGAAATGATATCTTAGAGTTTAGGAGATAATATTTTAATTATAAAAACTTCTTACTTCTAGGTTGGTCTGGGAATCGAACCCGGGTCCCATCGCACAGAAAGTCTTGCGCGCTAACCGCTCGGCCATCGAGACATATATTTTACGTGCTTTAAAAATATACACTTTCTTTTCACTGTTTTTTCCAACAATTTTTTAATTGCATATTGTTCTTTTGAAAACAACAAAAATGCATCTACCCACGTTTGAAAAAAAAAAAAAAAAAAAAAACCAAATCTATACTGTGCACTTTCACAATCACATATATAGGTACATGAATATTCATACTTAATACCTACATATATTATAGATGATGTAAAATGGAGGCATGGTATCTCACTTCATTTATCTATAAATTTGCGGAGTATAGAAATAAAATAGAAACATTCCGCTCTATAAATGAAAAACCACTATTGTTGTAGTAGCACAAGTAATTCGACTCACTATAACACCCCGTCAGGAAAGTTATATGAGTAAAAACACACACACACAAACACACCGCCATATTACAATATGAATATAGGAAGATTATACAAATGTTGTCGCATTGTGCATTGAACGCTAACATAAAGTGCTGCAGATAATATTCTTGAGGTGACTTATATCAGTTTTGAACCCTATAACAACTTGACTCCCTGTCAGAAGTATTATATGAACTTTCAAGCAACAAACAACTCTGAAATTTTGGAAATTGGAACCAAAATTGTTAGTTGGGTAGGGTGGTCCATTTTTTATTTTTTTATAAATTTTGGTGGCCTACGTATATTGCATTAACCATGTGAAATTTAAGCTTATTTGCTCAAGGGCAACCTGGTGCTCAACGTCTGTTAAGGTTTTGCTTTGACTAACGTGAAGTTAGTATTGTTCTTTTATACTGTCATAATATGTCTGTTTCTTTTTACGAAGAAGAAGCCTTATCTAGAGGAAAACAAGTTCGGGATGATTATAATGAGCTTATAGAACTCACCATGATTGTTTTGAATAAACCACCTCAAAAGATTCACTGGTGATCACCGGGACCTAGAGTTTGAAAGCTTACAAAGCTATTGTGGTACCTTACTGATGAGTTAGTATGATTCGCATTGTTTTTGGACAACACTAGTTGTGCCGAGAAAAAATCGATTGTTGAAGGCATGAAGGTTGAAGCCAGCCCTCGTTTGATTAGTGGAAATTCTGTTTATTTGCCAATTGATGCATCTTTAGGAGTCTTTGCTTCCAAGAGGTCCTTGAAAACATTTCATATTTTAGATATAAGAGAACGATACTGCGGAAAGAGGTGTTAAACTTTTTGAAGATTTAATAAAGTTTTGACCAAGGATGAAGAAGAAAAGCAGTTTATCCTTCAGGTGGTTGAACAAAACAGAAAAATCGTGTCCAAAAAAGCTTTAATAGAAGTAGTTTTAAGTAAATAAAACCTAGTTTTCTTTGTAATGAACTATTTTTTTTATATTTTGTAAATGTATTATAAATATATGAAAATATGAATAATAATATAGTATCAAGTATGATGTGTTAAGACTTATTTTGGTTTTGTAATAGATCAACTTTATATATAAATTAACGCATTTCTTTAAGTTTCCTGGATTTAACTTTACTTCATTTTTTTCATTAAAATGTGATTTTTCAAAGTTGATGAGCACCGTCTTTCCATTAATTTAAAAGGTTGAAACTTCACACACATGTTGTTATAGGAAGGTATTACAAAATTTTAAGTTGGGTTGCCATTTAGTAAATAGTTTTTTTTTACCTCATGAACGTGAACCACCCTAGTGTACATACAACAATCTTTTTCTAAATGTGTCAAAATGTCATTCGATGTCCTTTTTTAGAAAAAAAATGCAATATCCTATAATTACAGCATAAATCAATCTGTGCTTAATATAGTAATGGCAACATGTGATCTAGGTGTATACTTTTCATAAAATCTTGACTTTTCAACCCACATTGAGAAAATTATAAATAAGGCAATGCAATGTTCGGTTTTATTAAACGCTGGAGTAAAGAATTTTCGTGTAGCCTCGTAACATCTTCTTTATACAACTCTTTTGTTCGTCCCCACTTAGAATATGCAAGTGTGGTATGGTCACCTCCCAACTCTCTACACATTGATCGCATCGAATCTGTCCAGCGTAAATATGTACGTTTCGCACTAAGCCATTTGAATTGGAGTGACCCAAATCAACTGCCTCCATATACCAATCGCCTTCTTCTTTTAAACATGACTACTCTGGAAAAACGTCGGAAAGTTTTTACACCAACTACTGATTGGATCCATTGATTCACATGTACTTTTGGACCAAATTAATTTAATAGTTAGAAGTCACAGTTCTTGCAACTCTGATATTTTTCACCTCGATTTCCATCGTACCAATTATGGCCTCAATGACCATTTCCCAGTATCTGAAGGTGAAAAAACCCGAAGCGAAAAGAAATGTAATGTTACAAATGCTTGCAATAAGCAGTACGTACTGATATACATATGTTTTTCATTAATCTACTAAAAGTATTAAAAAATGAAAAGAATTCAATTGCGTTTAATTTTTTTTTTTTTGCGTAGCAAATGAATAGAAAATATCAAAAATATCAATAGGGTGCATTATGGCGCACCTAATTTGATTCTAAAATAATTTTACTACGGTCACCATTTTTTACTTCAATCAAAAATATTTATTAAATTTTGGAAAAACTAAACATAGATAAATTAAATAAATTTAAGAATTCAAGTCGTAAAAAAAAAAAGTATACAAAAAAAGTTTCAAAAAAACCATAATGCCCTGCACATAGGGCAATATGGCGAACACCATAGGGCAACATGGCGGGGAATCATTTATTTAAACGACCATATCCATCGGAAGTGTTTTTGAAACCAGTACAGGTGTCGTGAGACCACTGCCCACAAAGACACAGTACATACAATCACCTTTCTTCTTTGTTTTTATGTATTCTTCACCGCAACCAGCACATACATTTTTCCCAAAATTTTCTGGTCCATTAGACTCGGCGGCAAATTGGATTTCAACGTTTTCTTCCTCCGATGACGTCGATACGTCAAACTATTCACAGTAAGATTCTACTTTAGCTTTTTATCGGTCGTAATACTACTAGCGATGTTGTATTTGTAATGCATGTAAAATCTTACTATATACAATACAACGTATATCTTTACCAATAAAACACGCCTATCATTATTGGTTATAGTTTTCAATACCCTTATCAATTTTTAATCGAATGCTAGAAACCAGATGACTGAAACCAGATGGGTGTAAGTTTTATACTTTTTCTAAGAAGATACTTTTATCGAAAACTCGCCTCTCTTTTAAAACAGCCATCCATGCGGATACTATAAGTAGGTGCTATAGTATTAATATTTTATTAAACTTCAAATGAGCAGAGCTGTGATGCGAGGTGAGCAGAGCTTCGAAAACAAACCCTCTCATACTGAAGCGTCTAGCGTCGAGGTAGCAACGCTACTTTAAACGAGCAGAGCGAAGCGTTTAAACAAATTTATTTTCTCCGCTCTTATCGAAGTAAATTTTGTTGTAAAGTAAAGATTTTAAGTATAGTTACAACACAAATATTAAAGTCTGTTTCTATGTATGTACTTACAGTAATTTAAATTGCTCATATAATTTTCTAACGTTCTACAGATTTTACTTTTGTCATTTATCTTTGTATAGGGTAAGTTCGGGCATTATGGCGCACCTCGTAATAACCACACTTCCAATATCATAGCAAAAATAAAAATAATGGAAAAACTTCAGTCAATGTGGAACACGTGTCCATTCAAAATCTTAAGCCGATGCGATCTCTTTTGTGCGGACAAGAAAACAAACAAAACAAATTTTACCGTTTCAGGGTGTTACTAAAGTGTTCTTACATTTTGATTGTATGTATCTCGGTAAGTATATAGCGCACGAATTTGCTGTAAAATGTGGAATATAGAGTACAGTTTTGCTTTTCTCGTGTAATGGAAAAGTTCTTAAATTTATTTTAAATTAGAACTTTGTATTTTTTTTAATTTTTGTGAAGTTGTGAATTTTGTGTAATATGGCGCATATACTGTAGGGGCATTATGGCGCGATCGCTCCATATTGCCCTTATGAAGTCTATATGTAAAATTAGTTCAAACTTATTCTGTTTCGATTTCTGTTAATTTCATGCGATCTTTTTTCAATAATTCTATTTCTAACAACAAAAATGAACTCATCGACGTCATCGGAGGAAGAAAACGTTGAAATCCAATTTGCCGACGAGTTTAATGGACCACAAAATTTTGGAAAAAATATATGTGCTGATTACATAAAAACAAAGGAGAAATGTGAATGGATGCACTATGTCCTTTGTGGGCAGTGGTCTCACGATTCTTGTACTGCATTTAAAAACACCTGCGATGGATGTGTGCGTTCAAATCAAAAATAAAAGCTCCCCGCCATATTGCCCTCAAGGTTGCGCCATATTGCCCGCAGGTAGGGCAATATGGTTTTTTTTAAACTCTTTTTAAATTAATTTATTTTTTTGTTAAAGCCCTTGAATTTTTATTTTTATTTAATTTATTTATGTTACTTTTTTCTCTAATTTAATAAAAAAAAAATGTTGAATTATAAAATGTTGTTCGATAGTTAAGTTATTTCAGATTGATGTTAGGTGCGCCATAATGCCCGAACTTACCCTAACTACGATTCTAATTTATAACTTCCCAATAAACTTTTGCCTAGACAAGATCGGTTTTGCCTTTTTATTTCTTTGGGATCCAATTTATAACTCGTCTCCAACAGGTTATGAGCCCAGAACCCATATTCGAAATCATAAGGTAAAAAGAAAATTAACAAAATAATAATGAGTTCGTCTCTATATCAAATAGAAAAGCTGGATGACAGCAACTATGATTCCTGGTGTGTCCAAATGCAGAGTGTGGAAGAAATGGAAGCACCCGAGAAGGCAAAATGGGAAAGTCAAAACGAAAAGTCGTTGGCTTCAATTATGTTGAGTGTGAAGCCATCCCAAATAAACCACATTAAACATTGCAAGACTTCAATGGAAGCTTGGACAACATTGCGAGAGATCTACCAGCCCAGTGGTCCAGCTAGAAAAGTTTCACTTTTCAAACAATTGCTGCACCTCCGTATGTCGGACGGCGATAACATTTCACAATTCATCAATTCGTTTTTTAATATTGTGGAAAAATTGGCAGAGATTCGTGTTACTTTGAATGAGGAGTTCTAGTATCTAGTTTGCCTAAATCATTCGAAAATTTTGTTGTTGCAATGGAGGCTCGTGACAATTTGCCTCAAATAAATGATCTTAAAGTAAAACTTATAAAAGAAGCTGATCGAAGAGGACATCAAGAAAGTCGATTGGATGACGTAGCATCAGGTAGCCAGCAAGCATTTATAGCAAAAACAAATACAAAGGAGAGAGAGGTGCAAGAAAGAAAAAATAATTCAAAACGTCACAAAAAACATACAAGCAAGTGCTTCAATTGTGGTTTAAGGGGTCATTTCGCGTCAAAGTGCAAAGCACCCAAAAAACAACAACAGAATCAATCATTTTCATATTCTCTTTCTGCATCTAATACACATGTGTTGAATAGCTCAAACTGGTGTATCGACAGTGGAGCGACATCACATATGTGCTGGTGCATTGATGTGAATATCTTCAAAACAATAGAAAAAGACACAGAGAGAATACGATTGGCAGACAAAAATTTCATAGAGGCAACGGGGAAAGGTACGGTCATCATCAAAACAGCTATGTGCAACATAACTTTGAGAGACATCTTATATGTTCCCGGTTTGCAAGGAAATTTTATGTCAGTTAGTAAAGCGGTGAGTGATTTACGGTTGTTTTCAATGATCAATTCGCGACGATCAAATCTAGCTGCGGTACGGTGGTTGTTAAAGCTAAAAAATATAATAATTTGTTCGTCTTTGAAAACGAAATTAATTCATGTTTTTATTCGTCTGTCGATTATTTCATGAAATGGCACAATAGATATGGCCACTTAAATTTTACAAGCATTCAAGAGTTATCAAGACAAAAATTTGTGTGATTGATGACAAGGTGTAATGTGCCACAAGAAATTAATTGCATGCCTATTTGCATGAAAAGAAAGATTTGTGCTCAATCGTTCCCTCAAGTTAGCCAAACGCGCTCCAAAAAATTATTGGAATTGATTCACACGGATGTGTGTGGTCCAATGAACAAACCATTAGTTGGAGGCTCCAAATATTTTGTGACTTTCATCGACGATTTATCTAGACACATGTTCGTCTATTTTATGAAGTCCAAAGGTGAGGTTTTTGATAAATTTAAAGTCTTCAAGGCCATGGTGGAGTGTCAAACCGATATGAAAATTAAAGCTTTAAGAAGCGATAATGGTTCAGAGTACGTTAATACTAATTTTAATAATTTTGTAGATGAGCATGGAATCCAGAGGCAGCTTGCAGTGGCATGAACGCCCCAACAAAATGGCGTTGCGGAGCGCGCTAATCGGACGTTGTGTGAAATGGCCAGAAGTATTCTTCTACATGCAGGTCTCGACGAATCTCTATGCTACATCAACTTATTTGCGAAATAGAGCGCCAACGAAAATTTTAATCGACAAGACACCGCACTATGGACTGGTAAAAAGCCAATGGTACATCATCTAAAAATATTTGGATCTCCTGCAGTAGCATTAAATAAAATGCATCATGGTAAATTCCGTCCAAAAGGTAAGGAATATATAATGGTTGGATATTCTTTAACCTCGAAGGCCTATCGTTTGTTCGATCCGTTGAACGGAGAGACGTGATTTTTGATGAAAATGGCTTATCCAAGTTTAAACAAAATGAAATTAACGATTCCATATTTTTAAATAACTACATGCTGCAGAATGGAAGTAACAATGAGCCCATTGTTTCAGAAGATGATGAAACCACCGCCGTCACCACGAACAAAGCCACCGCCACCACAAACAAAGCCACCGCTAGCACCAACAAAGACACCGCCACCGGAACCACCGTCAAACCTTCAAATATACTAAGTGTTGAAAAGATTCGACCTACTAAAGACGACAAATGTGATGAAGAAGTCAGGATTGGACCTGGCAGGCCCAAGCTACTTCGAAATGGAAATCCTGGCCGCCCGCAAAAACAATACAATGTTTTAGGTTTAATGGAGGACAATTATGCTATTCCTGTACCAGAGACCTTGTACCAGAGAAGCTTTATCCAGCGCACATTCTACCGAATGGGGGGAAGCTATGGAAAAGGAGTATGCAGCTCTTATCGCGAACGAGACATGGTCACAAGTTGAGCTACCACCGGGTAAGAAATCCATAGGTTGTCGTTGGGTTTTCAACATAAAAAGAAATGTCGATGGAAGTATCGAGGGTTTCAAATCGAGACTGGTTGCCAAAGCCTGTAGCAAACAATACGGAGTCAACTTTAACGAAACCTTTTCGCCACTGGTACATTATGCCACAATTCGAATGGTGATTGCGTTAGCAGCTGAGCATCGAATGTTCCTTCATCAGATGGATGTACGTCCACAGCCTACCTCAACAGGGAGCTGACAGATGAGGTGTTCATGAGGCAACCTCAACTGAATGCTTTCAAGATGAGAAGTTTCCTGAACGAGTTTGAAACTTAACAAGGCGATTTATGGACTTAAGCAGTCTGGTCGTGCCTGGAATTCGAAACTCGATAGTGTGCTGAGAAACGTTGGATTTACGCCGTGCGAAAGTGAACCTTGTTTGTACAGGATGCACAGCGAAGGTAATTTTAATTTAATAGCCGTATATGTTGATGACTTAATTTTAGCCAGTTAGTGCAAACAAGAACTAACTAAAATTAAAGTCAAGGTAGCCAATAGTTTGGACATGGTGGACAAGGGTCCACTTCAACATTTCCTAGGTATGGAAATTGAACGTGAAGGTGAAACTAGTGCGATTTCTGTTGGACATAAACAATATGTGAAAGATCTCTTACGGCAGTATAATATGGAGAACTGTGAAAGATCTCTTACGGCAGTATAATATGGAGAACTGTCGACCTGTGGCAACCCCCCTCGATGCTGGTTTTCAAGTCAAATGTGATGACAAAAATTGCAAGAAGGTTGATCTGACCAAATATCAATCTCTCATTGGAGCTTTGATGTATTTAGCTATTACAACACGCCCAGATATAATGCATTCCGTTTGCAAACTGGCGCAGTGTAATATTGACACACATGCTGAGCACGAAGCTGGTGCAAAGCATATATTGCGATATTTGTCAAAAACAATTAACCTTAAATTGCGTTATCATTCGCAGGAAGGTCAAATTCAAGGTTTTGTCGATGCAGATTGGGGAGGAAATTCTTTGGACCGAAAATCGTATACTGGATACACGTTCTTTTTGGCAGGCTGTGTATTCTCTTGGGAGTCTAAAAAACAGAATTGTGTAGCCCTCAGCAGCACGGAGGCTGAATATACAGCATTATCGACAGCAGCCAAAGAAGCAGTCTACTTACGAAGACTATTGAGAGAAACCGGACTTATACTCAGATGACCTTCCATTAGTGATGAACGGCGATAATCTCAGTGCACAACACCTTGTGAAAAACCCAGTTTACCACGCCCGCAGTAAGCACATTGATATTAAATATCATCATGTACGAGAAGTCGTCAGCAAGAAGGAGATTGAGCTGAAATACGTTCCTACAAACGACATGGTAGCCGACATCCTAACAAAAAATTTGCCAAAAATTAAACATGTGAAATTTACCCAACTAATGGGAATGTATTAATGATTTTTTTGTAAAATTAATATCTCTGTTGAGAAGGAGTGTTGTAAAGTAAAGATTTCAAGTATAGTTACAACACAAATATTAAACTCTGTTTCTATGTATGTACTTACAGTTTAAATTGCTTATATACTTTTCTAACGTTCTACAGATTTTACTTTTGTTATTTACCTTTGTATAACTACGATTCTAATTTATCACTTCCCATTTCCCAATAAACTTTTGCCTAGACAAGATCGGTTTTGCCTTTTTATTTCTTTGGGATCAAATTTATAACTCCAACAAAGTTTCGTGACGAAAATCAATATACGTAGAAGAGTTAAAAAGGTTTTTAACGGAAAATAATTTAAATAATTATGTATGTAGAAGCTAAATAAATTAGTAACATCGTTTATGAACCGAATTACATAATTGTTTCAAGATCTTTTTATGTGTTTTCTCCAAAATTGTCCCTGTCATCAAGGATTTTTTTTCTTGAAGACCAATAAAATTTTATTATTGAAAATTGTAGGTGGTTCGTCTCTGAATATCGATAAGAATGTTGCTGTCGCAATATTTCTGATCGTTCAAAATAATTGTACTTTGCCGTTTCATTCCATCATTGTGCTAAATATGTTGATTTTCACCTTTTCATTTCTTTTATTTAAAACATGAACCCATCAGATTCTGAATCTTTTCGTAAAATCAATTTTTTAAGAGAAGTTCTTTTTGTAAGCAAAGAATACCTAATAACATGCTTTCAATATAAAAGGAACTCGATAATCAATGCTTTCGTTATTAGTATTAGTAGGTATCTTTGATCAACTCCCTCTTTCACCGACGGTCTCCTCGACTCTCGCATCACCGCCCTGCTCGAGCCTGTTTAGCCTTATTTAATTTTATTTGAGGACTTGTATTTCATTTTCTTTTGAGATTTATTTTTTTAATTTAAGGACTTATTTTAAAATGAAAAAAAAATACCCTATTTGAGGAGTTATTTAATTTTTGGTTTCGGGAGTTATTTTATTAGGGTGTTATTTCAAAGAACCATTTATTATTTTATTCTTTTAATCTTCGCACAATATCTTTCGCTTTCGTAACAATATATTAAGGTCTGTATAGCTAGATCATTCGAATTTCGGAGTCAAACTCGAGTTAACACCTCAAATTTTGTAACATAACCCTAATTTGAGGGTTTGAATGAAACAACAACAATAATGGGTGAGCTATACCACCAAGTTTTTATAAGCTGGAGTTATAGCTATTTCAGGACTGCCACGCCGACTTAGACTATTTTTTATGGCGCTTGGTCTTTTTTTTGTTCAATTTTATTTAGAGAAATGTTTGCCGTCACTGCGAGTTGAACCAGACCAAGCTTTTCTTCAGAGCCCGCGTTTATTTTTAATCTCACACTGAAATATTGAGCTTTAGTTATATTCACCTTTCTCATGTTAATAACTTATAAAAACAGAAGTGATTTTATATTTATATTGCGTTCATCAAAACTCAAAAGAATACTAATGTTCTACTATTATTGTGCATTATAAACAGTGTGTCATTAATTTTGGGCTACAGATCCTCAATAAACCCCATGATCCGAATGACATCAGCCATAAAAGCTAGAGTCCTTCTTTTCCCAATTCATTCAAAACCATTTCACTTTTATATTTTTCTGTATATTATATACAATATACAGACTTCTGATGAATGTGTATTCATTAAAATAAGTAAAAATTAACCAAACAACTACAGTTCTGAAATGAAGACATGGTCGGGGCAGGAACCCTTTGGGAAAGACCCGGACCAGACCTTTTTTGGTATAGCCAGGGTGGTACTCACTCCACAGTGGTTTTCAACGAATGGAACCTTTAATTAAATATATCCAATACAAAACGTGAATCATGATGGCTGCTGCCCGCATTCAAATGAACTTATACGTAGCTTTGAATATATAGATAAGAGGAAGGGTTGGACAAAATACACTAAATTGCTGCATTGAGTTCCACCACCACAACTGTGTATGTTATTGCTGTCACTATTTAAAGTGTCCATCCGATGGTCAGAGGAAATTCAATTTTTATTACTTGTGCGAACGTTTTCTCTGTTTTCTGTGGATAGAGTACAGTATAATTTTGCAGGGCGATAGAATTGAAATTGGAAAGCCAATGGTAGGGGGTTCTTATGGATGGGGTGACTTATTTGTCCGAAAAGTTTCATCTTTTGCATGCACAGTCTCTTTTCGATATGGAAACTGTTTTAATTATTCATTACTATAAACTTAATGGCGCTTCTTTCATGGATTTGCCTCCGATCTCTTATGCCATTTCATTAGTAGGTACAAGCAATGCACATCTTCTAGTAAAAATCTAAAAGTGTATATTATACAATCAAGATGAATGTACGAATTAATAGATTTATTTAAAGGTGTTAGGATAATGGGAATATGCACGTACAAATAAAAACAGTTGACTGATGAGAGTATTTTTATATATGCAAGTCTACAAGAATTACATATGTAAAGTTAAAATGAATCAAGTTCATCATCTTTAGCCGCTGGTGAGAAGTGAGAACCATCACAAGCGAAGAGAGACACCCTGAGCCAAGATACTTATACAGCGATGCCAGATCGTGGGATTTTTTCTTTTTGTGGGAATTTTACGTCTAAAATAAGCTAAAAGCGAAAAAGGGTTTTTCGAAACGCATATTTCTCCTACTTTGCTCATTTTATGATTAATTAAAAACCCCCAAATTTTAGTCAGTAGTCATAAAATTAAGAAATTTCTCTCATAACTTGGTGTTATTTCAATATTACTCTTCTTAAAATATTTGATATTAACCCTTCATAAAGTTAGAACTTGGCATATTTTTAGATCTCACTACTTTTCACGGCTGAGTTGTTAAATATACAGATTTTTATATAGAAGAACTTGGTCATGGTTTCTCTTTTTGGACGAGCAACATGCTAGATCGTGGATTATTTTTGATCCGTAAATATTTAAAACATCATCCAAGTTAAAGTATATTTTAAAAGTCCATTTTGTTCACAATTAACCCCTCTTGCCAATCACGAAATATAACTGGCTTTTTATAAAGAAGTTAAGCTAAAATAAATGGATCTTTCGAGACCTTTTTTATAACCTTAAACAAAAAAACACATGTGTGATCCAGATCAATTCTACCAACCAGTGTGGTGGACTGCCTCCTCATGGGAAGCACCACCAATCCTAGCAGCAACGCTGCCTCCAATAAAAAGAAAAAAAAGGATGAGACAGCTTCAACTATAAAGAAGAAAAGTAACGCCACCACCTCGCCGCTGCTAAACAGCCCTAATCAAATTCGTGCCGCACAGCTGCTGATGCGGATGAAAAACGATAGAAACCCAAATCTAGCAGAACAGTCCCTAAATAAAAGAGCAAAATTGGGTAACGACAACGACATGGAATTCATAGACGAACTCCAAGACAGATGGATCGAGGCGAAAAGATGCGCCAGATCACCAACCACATTTGCCCCAATCACTGAGGCAATCAATAACAGCAACCGTTTCTCGACTTTGGCAGACCTAAAATTTGTGAGAAGCACCACCGCAAAACGATTTAACTCAAGAATCCAAACTCAGCCAAACTGACGATTCAGCGGCATATGCTGAAATAGACGCCTCGCTCAACTCCCACGAGAACAACGTCATCATCGACACCACAGCCACCACCACCGCCGCCGCCACCATTGCTTCCACCGCAGCCAGCACCAGCACCAATACTACAATCAACACCCCACCACCAGGTTCCAGCAGAATTTCATCGGATAAAGCCATTGCAGGAGGTTCCAGCCATCATAAAATTAAACCAAGTAAGTTTTGCCCAGCTATTGTTCTTTTAAACACTAATATTATGCAACTAGAATCTGACTTAAGTAGCCTTTCTAAGACAGGTGATTTTAAGTTTTATTTTAAAAACCATAAAAATGGTACCTCCAAACTTTATATTAATAATTCAAGGGTCCATCAGGAATTGATGGTCAGGGCTACTCATTTACTCTCAAAGAAAATAAAACTCAAAATTTAATCCTTAGAGGCCTAACATCCAATTTTAATGAATTGGAAATTCATAAAGACCTCGAAAACGTCCTACCGGGGATGGTAGAGAAAGTTTCGATCTTCTCAACAGAGAGATCTAGGAGTTTGGGCTTTAATACCAACCTCTTCCTCATTAGACTTAACAAGGGTATTCTCTCAAACGAAATTATAAAAATAAATTATGTCCTTAGCACAAAAATAAGCTGGGAAAGGCCCAAAGGCAATACTGGCGTCCTGCAATGCAGACGTTGCCAAAGTTTCGGCCACTTGGCTAAAAATTGCGGCAAAGACTACAAATGTGTCAAATGTATTCAAACTCATTTACCGGGCAACTGTCCCGTGAAATCGATGCCTGACTCAAAGGCACATTGTGTTAACTGTGACAAGGACCATCCAGCCAATTACCGAGGCTGCCTGAAATACAAAGAGTACCTTAACTCGAGAAAAAAAAACTATTCTTGATGCAAATCAAAGGAAATCTCAAGGTATTACTCTTGCTAAAAACCTTTCAAATGCAGTTTTACCACAAAAATCTTTCGCTAGCCTCTTTGGCCAATAACCAAAAGTGCCCCTGGGCTATTCCCAACGAAAAAGCTCAAGTGATAATTACTTAAATCAATTCCTAGACCTCTCCAAAGATCTTTTTGGTATGGGCGTTTCCGAAAAATTCGTCAAAAACAAAAACAGCTCTTTGCAGCAAAAAAGACTAGAATATTTGAACCTCCTTAACGAGGTCATGATAAATACACCATAATGATGCTGAAAATTTCAAGCTATAACATTTCGTCCTTGATTGAACAGAGCAGGAGAATCGAACTTTTAAAAATTCTCCTTGCTCACAAAATATCGGTAGCGTTCATCCAAGAGACGCACCTTGAACATATACACAAGATTTCACTAGATAACTATAACTTTCTCTCTAATCCTTACAACCAAGGCGTTGCTATAGCAATAAAAAACAACTTAAGTTACACCACAGTGCAACTTATGAACCCAAACTTTCGAAGTATCTTCTGCTACATAAACCTCACTATAAACGGCGCCACAAAAAAATCCTACTCGGTTCTTTATACTTTCCCTCTAATTGCCAATCTAATCTTATGCTAGAGGAACTAGAAAAGATTAATTCTCTATCCCAATCGTTTGACGGGGCCATCTTAGGTGGTGGCTTAAACGCTAGGCACTTCAATTGGGGTGATTCTAAAATCAACCAAAATGGTAGAAACCTCGTTAACTGGTTCAACACTACTAACCCTCAGTTTATAAACATCACTCCCCCAGATCCAACGTTTCCTAGAAGCTCGGCCTATCTTGATCACTTTTTGGTTTCCCCCAATCTGGTCAACGTATTTGACAAAAATTTTATTATCAGCACACTTCCAACTTTCAGCGACCACTTTCCAGCTATTCTCGAACTGACCATATCGGGCGCAATACTCTCCAATATGGAACCCTATATAGGCAAATCTTTCAATAACACTAACTGGTCCAGCTTCAGGAACGACCTTGACTTAGCCTTGCTATCAAATCTACCATCTCCCTTCTCTTCCCTCTCAAACGCTCAAATCGATCAAAAAATTATCTTTTTTAACGAAACCATCTCAGACACGCTAGACCTTCATTCCTCCAGGACTGCAAGTAACTTTAAAAAGTATTAAGATCTACCAAGTGACATCAACAATCGTTACAAAATAAAACACCTTTGGCAAAAGGAAAGCCGAAAAAGTAGACGCATTTAAAGATCACTGCAAGGATCTCTACAGTGAGTATATTCCATCTTATGACCCCAATGTTGTATCGTCAGTTCAGGTTGAAATGATTCGATTAACTGAATCTCTACCTGAAAGAATTTTCATCTTTTCAAACGAAAATTCCGCCACCAACCAAAACAACCAGTTCTTTGCATCCATCCCTGAAGTGACGAACATCATTAAAAGCCTTAAAGCCAAAAAATCTTCAGGCCCAGACAACATCTCTAATTTTGTCTTAAAAAAAATCTCTCCAGAAGCAATTAAATTTTTAACAATCTTATATAACAATTGCATAAATAACGGGTACTTTCCTACGGAGTGGAAATGTGCAAAAATCATCCCACTCTTAAAAAAACCTAACATTTTCACTCTTGATAATTTTAGGCCAATTTCTATGCTTTCTAATGTGGGCAAAATCCTAGAAAAACTTTTATTGAACAAAATTGAAATCCATACTGACGATCATATAGAATTTATACCTGACCACCAATTTGGTTTTAAAAGGGGCCACTCCACAGTACACTCGCTTCTTAAAATCCACAACGAAGTCACAGTCAACCTGCGACAGAAAAAATGCACTGTAGCCTGTTCTCTCGATACAGAGAAAGCGTTCGACAGTGTGTGGAGGGATGGCCTCCTTTTTAAAATCAGGCAAATGGATTTTCCACCTCATCTAGTCAATATGATTCACAGCTTTCTTAATAACAGATCTTTCTTTATCCAGCTACAGCAAACAAAATCGGCTCGATTTTCGGCCCAAAATTATACAACCTTTTAATACAAGATTTTCCACACACCGTCTTCTCAAACAACACCATCTTGTCAGAAGCTATACTTTTCGCTGATGATACATTTGTCTACGCCCCCTCAGAATATCCAACAGAAGCACTTTTCAATCTCAAGGTTCACCTAGAGAAAATTAACCAATTCTACAAAACTTGGGGCAAATAAATCAGAAGCGATTTGCTTCCGAAACGCGAGCGGTAAATGTAAACCTGGTGTCGTAAGTGAAAGCAAAAACTTAAGGCTTTCCTTGGATAACATTAACATCCCTTTTAATAATAAACTAAAGTACTTTGGAGTACACTTCAGTAACCTGCTAAAATTTAAATCCCACGCCAGAGAGAATAAAGCCAAAATTATCCAACATTCTTATGCCTTTCCTAAGGCACTCAATGCTAAGTAAAAAGACAAAACTGTTATTTTATAAAACATTGATAAGACCAATACTCATTTACGCATTCCCGGTATGGTTCAGTATTTCACCAACGGTCTTCAAAGAGTTTGAAATTTTTGAATGAAAGATGTTACGCCTCTGCGTTGGTAAAAACTTCAAAACTAGAAACAAAAAATATTCAAATAACTTCATCTATAACGAAGCAAATATAACTCCCTTGATCAAATATACTGTCGAACTCATGCATAAAAACATACAAAAGATGAACTTCTCTGACAACGACTTGATCAAGGCTATTTACGATTCCCAAAAAAATAACTCATGGCTTAAATGTCTCTATCCATCACCAATCAGCATATGTAATGCGAATCTCCAAGCAACTCCGGATGGAATTCCTGAATTCTTCCTGACCTCAATCAGAAGAAGCAACAGAGGCTAATCTAGCAGAACGACGGATATAAACTCTTGAAAATCCCTAAAATCAAAAACTTATTAACGAAATTTAATAAAATAGTAACATAAAGACTGAAATCACCTGAATTAAAATACGAAAATAATCTAACCTTATTTAAGTAAAATAATATTACAATAAATTTAAAGTCTACAAAAGTTAAAATTCAATAATTTTAATCTTCATCTAAATTGAATAATTACGATCTCTAGCTGGGTCAAAACTTAACTTTTATTGTTTGCTTTGCTATAATATACATTGTATTAGCTTTAAGAGAATAAAAAAAAAGAAAAAAAAATCTAAATTGAATAATTACGATCTCTAGCTGGGTCAAAACTTAACTTTTATTGTTTGCTTTGCCATAATATACATTGTATTAGCTTTAAGAGAATAAAAAAAAAGAAAAAAAAAGATTTACAACTTTACAACTAATTACATTAATGACAACTTGACAAATAGTCAAAATCTAATGTACGCAAGATAAATTAATTAAATTTTAATTGTTAATTCCAATTTCATATAAAATTTCAAATTATAAACAAACATAAACAATTTAATATCTTCCTTTCGGAAAGTAAACGAATCAACTTTACATTTTACTCAAACTTTCAAAGTTTTCTAAAACTAAACAAGATTAAATCTAATCACAAATAAAGTAATCATATTATCTACAAAATAGTATAAATCTTAATAATAAACACAAAACACTTCTCAGCAACTGACAATTCATAGGTAATCTTAAAATATCAGAAATGAAAGCACATGTTCGTTTATGTCATATAGCTATACTATATTCATCTCATTTTCTGTTTTATCATGTACCTATTTCACTTTTATTGTATATATATATGTAAATATCGTATTTAGTAGTAGTAGAATAAGGACAAACGTCTAAAAGATACTTTTTACAGCTCCGAGAGCAAGAACTATTATACTTCAAAAGAAAAATTCAAGCCATGTTGGCATTCGATAATAAAACAACAGAACAGGATGGCCATACATTACAGCCTCCAATTATTCAATGTTAAATTCAACAAGAAAGAGCTAGATATAAGATCTCATGTATTTATGTAAAACTCATTTTCAAGTCTCAATAAAAATACATGCATACATATAGAAGAACTTGGCTGTTTTTTTTTAACATTTATGTTTTTTGTTGTGATCTCACTGCTTTTTGCAAAGATATTTATTTATTGTCAGGTAATACCTCGTAAGATACCTACCAATATAATTTTACAACAAGCAGAAGTGCTTTATATAATTGATAAAAATTCTGTGAAAGTGGGCGGATACCACGCCCCATGAATTGAAAATCTCAAGTATTCTATTTTTTTTCTTTGTATGCACTTTAATCCCTACCGCTCTACCAAATTTCATCATTCTACAGCAATCGGAAGTGCTCCATTTAATTGGCCGCAGTTTTGAGAAAGTAGGCGGATACCACGCCCCTTGAATGAAAAACTTAAAATACAAAATTTGTTTCTTTTTATGCAATGCAAGCCCAACCGCCGTACCCAATTTCATCATCCTACAGCAATTGGAAATGCTCCTTGATAACTATTCTGAGAAAACGGGCGGATACCACGCCCCCTGAATGCAAAACTTCAAATATTCTATTTTTTTTTGTATGCATTTTAAGCCCTATCGCTCTACCATATTTCATCATTTTACAACAATCGGAAGTTCTCCATTTAATTGATTGCAATTCTGAGAAAGTAGGCGGATACCACGCCCCCTGAATGGAAACCTCAAATATTAAATTTTTTCTTTTGTATAAACTTAAAGCCCTACCGTTCTGCCAAATTTCATCATTCTACAGCAATCGGAAATGATCCGTATAATTGATAAAAATTCTGGGAAAGTGGGCGGATACCACGCCCCCTGAATAGAAAACCTCCAATTTTCCTTCGTATGCACTACCAGGCCTACCACTGTGCGAAATAACAAGTTTCTACGGTTTCTGCGGTCTTACGGTTTTCGCGATTTTTGACGTCTTATATCTCGGGAACCACTTACTCTAAGGAGTTGAAATTTGGTGTGGTGCTTGTGCTTGGCTAGATTACCAAATGTTCCGAATTTGAAGTTCCTGACTTTATTGGTACTGTAGTAAGAGGGGGGTCGAAAATCGCCTGAGTTTGTTCCTGTAAAAAGGGTGTAGTGCCAGAACTTGGCTGGGCACTGCCGTGCCCTTTGATTCTAATATATAAAGCAAGTCGTTTTTGTAAAGAATTTTCATTGTAGACATCGTGAGATCATCAGAAGCAGGTTTCAGATATTTCAACGAAAGCTTATCAGGCTCTTCATACTATAGTCCGCGGATAGATTTTCATTTGATTGAATATCATCACTACTTTAATCCATCGTCGTCGCCAAGTTCATCGTTACCACTGTCGCTGATCTGGTCACAAGCCATGAGATCACGGTTATCCAGCCGGATTTATAGAATCACGTAAATGCTGACGGGACATTTTCACCAGAAACCTTAACTGAAATCTTTTCGAATCCTGTCGAGATACCTTCGCCTTGATTGAACATCTTATCTACGTTGTTTAATGCACAGTACACATATTAAAGGTAATATATTGCGCAGGTTGTCAAAAGTGGAAATGTCAAACGAATTTAAAAATGGCTGTTCCAGTGCCCGATACAGCAATATGTCATTTCTTGTTTACTGTGATCAAAAGTGCCATCTGAAAAAAAATACAATAAATTAATTTTGGAGGTGTTTTTATAGAAAATATAAGCAGTAATAAACTTAAAAACAGAATGAAACACACAATTGAAACGTAAGTAATAATATTTTTGTGTTTTATTAGATATTTTCTTGCAGAAAAGCAATTAGGTTTGTATTCAACATCTTGTTGATTTTAATCCTTAGATATTGCTTTTCTGCAAGAAAATATCTAATAAAACACAAGAATATTATTACTTACGTTTAAATTGTGTGTTTAATTCTGTTTTTAAGTTTATTACTGCTTACATTTTCTATAAAAAAACCTCCAAAACTAATTTATTCAATCAACGTGCCACCAAGGAAGAAAAACGTCCAAAAAAAGAAAATTCACGTTTCCCTGAACCACAAGTGATGTGCGCGAAAATCTCCGTAATTTGGGTTTCAACAACACCTTCGTAAAAGTTGCTAATCTGTCCGGCCGTGAAACCATTGCCCGTGGTACTAGTGGAATGTAAACCATTGCCCGTGGTACTAGTGGAATGAAAGGTTGATCGTTAGTCACTCTACACTGCTCAAGTAAGATAAAAAACTTAGTTTTTTAATTCAAAAACAATGTTTACAATTTATCGAATTTTTTTCCAGAATGTTGCTGAAAATTGCAAGACTCTTTTAATCACTGCCCTGTACATCAAGTTCCGTGCCACAACAACACAAAGGCCAAGGACCATATGCCCAATCAGCACTCCGTGCTCTAGTTCATCGAAATTGTGATTCCAATCCCATTCGATTCAACACGTATGAAAGGATGTCGTCGTTGTCCCCGTTTGCAGAACCCACTTACATACATAGCTGCCGTCGTAACAAAAATATTTTCAAACCATTTTCGAGCTCGTGAAAAGTTATATCGATAGCCAAAAATTTTTGCCAATATCGTCTAACAAAAGATAAATAAAATAATCCTGTGTGACGCGTGTGACATATCGTCGGCTAAATACGTAAAGCCGCTAAGTCTACATTTGACCGAAATTGGGATTTTGATGCCATTTTCTAAAGAAACACATTCTGCACAAATTGGCTTAATCACTTTTGTTCAATGTATCGTAGTTCAGAATCCTAAAGTGAACATCAGTTTTTATATGTATGTAAATTCGTCGCTACAATGCAGAACTATTCTAAGTCCAAAATTTTAAAATGAGTTTTTTTTTACGTTACAAATAATCTTTTTGTGTTCCACGCATTTCCTACATATGCCGCATATTCCTACGTGCAGTAGGTCCTTCCGAATTTCAATAATCAAATCATAATGTCGAAAGTCAGTATTTTACGGAATAAGGTTCTTCTTGAAAAAAATTGTAAATGTGACTTAGACTAGTTCTGCATTGTAGCGACGAATTATTTTTGTTTTTTTTTTTGTTCTGTAAAATTTGCCAAAATGGACTTAGCTGTTTTACGTTTTTAGCCGGCGATATGTAGCTGTGAATCCGAATTTTTTTTCTAAAATTTCAAAATGAATTCTTTTGAATATTTTAAACTGTGTTGGATACTTACAAAAATCAATCTTAAAGTGAAAAACGAATTGATTATACAATAAATTGCAACCAAATCCAAATTTTGTTGTTTTTTTTTTTAACTACTTTGTAGTATACTAAAAGCGACCCTTCAGCTAGTTCCTAAGAAAAATCCAACGAATAATTAAGTGTGCTAAGTGGAGAAACAAATTCAATAAATGAAAAAAGTACACTAACAAATTATTACTTATAAAATAGTTTTATTCATTTTTCTTTTTCTTTTCTGCATTTTCTCTTCTGTTTTATTATTTAAATTTTTTATTCTAAAATACATCCTTGAACGGAAAAAAAGTTCTTTTACCTTTTTTTCAACTTCAATGCTTTCAGCTAGGCTAATGAGTTTTTCCACATACTTTGGACAAAACACAATTTCTTCTCCATTGAAGGAGTTGAAAATTGCTTCCATCTTCTCCATCTCACTCATCATTTTATCGTTTGGTTTGTGAAGAAAACCTTCTGTCAATTGGTTGGTCCATGTAAATGATGAGTCCGTTTCTGTGTTAATCACCGAATTTTCCACCATTAAGTCCACCGGCTTTACTCGTTTATATATCCTGCTAAGTGTTCCAGGCCATCATATTGAAGAGACTCCAACTCAACTTCAACAGGCTCAGGACCAGGATCTGTTACGGGAGCTAGTAATCCCAACAAATCCGGGCTTAGATTTGGAGCGATTTCCAGATCAGGAGTATCATCTACCAAAGTGTTTCCTGGAACAACGTTTATTTAAATATCAATGTGATTTTTTTATAAACTTTCCTTACCATGTGTCGAAAGGCTTCCCTCGTTTCGACCAAGAATGTAAGACCGAAGTCTATACATGAACTCCAACCGATCTGGATGGTCATGCAAGCCCCCTTTGGACCGAATAACTCCAAAAAAGTTTTCAAGGACATCTTGATTAAGTCTGTATGTTAATAAATACGAGATGTCGTATTTAGATTTAAGGTCAGCGAAAAGCAATTTTAATGAGTTGTTTGTCATCAGAATACTTTAATTATATTAAAAATTAAGACTGTGTATGAAGAAAAATGTATAAAATAAATATATCAAGTACCTTTTTGAAAGGGCATCATTGTGGAATTTCCTTTGACTCGGATGTTAAACATTGTGTCTTACATTTTGTTAACAATGTCAAACTGAATGGACTCGAAAAGGCCAAATCCTTGGACTCTCTCCCGGCTGTCCTTGAACGGTGTCCTTACATTTAAGGCATCAAACCAATCATTCACCTAAAGTGCATTAAATTTAAATTTAAAAATCAAATAGTTAAAAGCAAATGTTAAAGACAAACCTCTTTAAAAAATTCGGAGCACTTCAGCCAGTTTTTGGTTTTTAAAACTCCTAAACTGCCTGCCCGTACCAATGCCTGTGAAATAGTGTGCGAGAATAATTTTGCCGCAAACTTTACTTTTTGAAGTTCTGCACCTCGAACATTTAAGCTTGTAGAATTTATTTTATACGCTACAGACAGGTCGAATTTTTCATTGGTTTGGGATTCAATTATTCCTTTGTGAACTAGCTCTCCATCAATCAAAAATCCCTCGCTGTCCACAAAATGAGGTACATCAGCGAAAACATAGATGTTTTTTTGTTGGATCGGCTGGGTTGGGGAAAGTAGATTGGAGTACTGCTATTTTAAGGTCCCTCAACAATTCTTGATTGGTTCCTTCTAGGTCACAAACCATTCCAACGACATCAAAGCCACAGCTGTGAACGGCGTTGATTAAATCGAACAGAATACTTTTTGTCATTCTTTTGTCAAAGTCATAGTGGAATGGTTGCTTCCAGTTTCCAAAGAGTCCGCGTATTGTCGCAACCTGAACATACTTTGCTGCTTTAAGCGTTTCGTCATCCTTCTTACTATAGCATATTTTCTCTTTGACTTTCATTTCATCAAAAGAAAGTATGCATATTTTTTCAATTGGTTTCATATCAACTTTTTTAATTATGTTGAGGACACAATTGATTATGCCCGGGTTCATCTCCAGTTTGGCACACCATTTCTTCAACGTAACTACGGCTGGGAATGGATAACCTTTCTTTAAAAGAAGCCGGTATGCCCGAGGACCTGCGGCATGGACGGTTATGGCATTGGAGATGTCTTTTTCTGACCATCGCATTCTTTTTTTTGGGACATTCCATTTTTTTTAATTTGGCCTCTTGTCAAAATATTTTCAATTGTTTCCATTATCTGCCCCTGCTTCCAATTCTCCTCCTTTAGTCTAGAAATTTCTTTCGTTTTGAGTAATCTAATAGTAGGAAAGAAACATTTATATATTTACGCTCTAAAAATATAATTCGCAACGTGGATAGGTTTTAAAATGGATTTTGTCTTACTTACTGCGCGTCTGAATAAGAAGGTGAAGTTTGTGTACTATGTACAATGCGCAGAATACACTCCTGTTTGTGTACCACAATTTGAAGTACACATTTCAATCTCCGTTTGTGTACTACTATGCACAGAATATAATTCGGTTTGTGTACCACAAGAAGTTAAAGTACATATTTCGGTCTGCGTACACTCTGTTTTTGTTTTGTCCAGTTCAGTGGGTGATGCTGGTAAAGTTAACTCGCAACAGCTCGCTAAGAGTTCCAATTCGGTGGCTGGTTCTGGAGAAACTGGATCCATGCATTCTTCAAAAAATTCTAATTTAGTCGATGGTGCTGCTAAATTTTCGTCACTAAGAGTTGGTTTTTCGGTTCTAAAATCAAAATATATGTTAACATAAATGTATATAAATATCTATGTAAAAATAAATATGTAATATAAAAGAGATTGTTTTTAACTTTCTGGAATTTACCTTGCTTTTTCTTCAATTTTAATTGATGGAGTCGTTCCTGCTTTTAAACGCCTTGGTTGCGGGATTCCTTGTTGTTCCATAAAAGTATTGGTTGGAGCGAAATCACTTAAATTAAAATGTTTTTCACAAATTCTTGCATTTTTTGGAAGGAAATTGTCACTTCGACTGCAAAATGCAATCCACTTTTTGCACAATTTTTCATTTTTTGGGAAATTGAAAAAGAAACATTGGTTTTCTTTCTTTTTGCCTTTATTATTGGCTTTGCACCTAAAAACAGCACACCGCATTATTATAAAATTGTTTTTTTTATTCAAAGAATAGTTTTTTTGGAATTAACTTCAAGAAATTTGATTAAAAACACAGACGGATAAAATAAACACGCAAACATCCAAACACTGAAACTTGACAAGTGAAGCGAATGGGCACTGGGTCCGCCATTTTACCACCATAATACCTCAATTTTGACAGATGCGCAGAACTGAACAAAAATGAAAACACTAATGATATTACCTTTAATATGTGTACTGTGGTTTAATGGCTCTAGGGGAATATATATATTCTCGGGATTTTTGTGGCTCGCCTACGTCTTCTACATTTCCAACCTTGCCTTTGTATTGTTAGATACAGAAAGAATTGAACTCATCTCAATTTTTTCCACCTCGTCCATCACTCCGGCTGGTTCTACCTGCTCCACGATCATCACCACCATCGTAGTCATTTAAATCAACTCCTCGATAGCCAAGCCACTGTACACTTCATCGTTGCTATTTTCTCGTTGTATCGGCCACAACTTCCTCTTCATCGAAGGCCATCACGACCACGTCCTCGGTCTTTACCTCGGCCACTATCTATTAATCAATTTATCAATTTATATAAATTATAAATATATAAATAAAAATGTAAATGTACGTTTGTTCCTTACCGCTAATCTCCGAAAGTTCTTCACCGATTGCTTTGAAATTTTGACACAATATTGGATTCGAATACGATCGTGTTTGTACATATTCAAAACAATCAAAAAACAGTGGGATATGTTGGGCATAAAAACAACTCTCAAAAAAAAATTTCTTTTTTGTTGTCATACAAAATTGAGAAAAAAAAAATAAATTCAACTCTCAAGGAAAAGATACAAGGAAAAAATACGAAATAATCGTGTACCATATCGTTTAACTTCGGCTTATCATTTTTTAATTTGTAAAGTATTTACAATTTTGGTTTTTCCAAGATTTGGAAAATTCGAAGACCAATTTAATCAATTTTTGGAGGATCAATTTTTGGAGGAAGATACATATACATAATCGTGTACGACATCGTTTAAAGGTATATGTAAATACAATGACAATGACAGATTATAGATGACAGATGCTACTTGCGACTGCATTTTTAAAGACTATTATTATTCAACGGAATCATGTTTTAAAGAGCTTATTAATGATCGGTTAGATTACGCTTGTTTTCCATTTTTCTTTGATTAAGAATACTACTCGAAACTGCAACTTGAAATGGGATGTAAGTAAAAATATAATTATTTTTTTTCTGAAAGGTTGTTTATTTTTAAAAAATATAGCCTTCAAGAACCACTAGATATTTTCCAAATTGTAAAACTACTAAATCAGCATACTATATTGAAAATCATTTTTTAATGTTTTACCTACATATTTGGAGGATGGACTTCGATGATTTTTTTAAAATATAACTATTTATAGGGTAAAATGGGGTAAAACAAAAAATATCATCCCTTTTAAAATTTGTTAAAAATATTTTGAAATATGTTGAGACAAAAATAAAAAAAGCTACCATAAAAACTTCATTTTTCGTTGTTTTTTTTTATGTAGGCATGTTAAAGAGTTAAAGAAGATATTGGGATTCTGAAAAGAATCCTTTCTATAAAATAATAAATGAAAAGACTTCCAATTCAATTCGAATATAAATACGTAATAATTAGTTTTAATAGAGAAAATGTATACATTTGTTTTAAGTTAATTAGATTGAAAATATATTTTGAAGTGAAGTAGTAAAACTCAAAGGGGCATATTCATAGTCACTGTTTAAGTTGTTTCTAAGAAAAACAGGGTTTATCCTATCTAATTTACATTGGATAAACTCCAGGCTAAGATAAACTGGGGTCTAAAAACGACTATGAATATGCGCCAAAGTGATCAAGTGAAATATTTTAATGTATAAACTAATCTTAATTGCTTGATTCAGGTAGTGATACAGATTCCTTAACATTTCCGCCCACCTCGTCCAGGTACTGTGACGAAATATTTGGATGGCCTTGCCGCCCACCATATCTGTCAGCAGATTTCTCGTCCTTTGGTAAGGCAACCAGTTTGGAAATGAATCTTTTTATAGTTGAATTCTGAGTACGAACTGTTGCCACTCTTACCAAATCGTCGTTTCCAGGGTGTATTTTCAGAACTCTACCCAATAACCATTGAGTAGGTGGTGCGCGTTCATCTCGGATGAGCACAATATCATTAATTGCGAGGTTTTGCTTTATTTGACGCCATTTGTTTCTTACTTGAAGTTCTTGCAGGTATTCAAAGCTCCATCTCTTCCAAAAGTCTTGTTGCATTTGCTGTATTTGTTTCCATCTGGTAAGTCGGCCACTTTTAATGTCCAATAAGTTTGGCCCAGGTGGTGCAGTTGGAGGGCCACCAATTAAGAAATGTCCGGGAGTTAATGCTGTACAATCAGTAGTGTCATCAGAAAGTGCTGTAAGAGGCCTTGAGTTTAGTACAGCTTCAACTTGTTTCAACACCGTATAAAATTCTTCAAAAGTCAAGAGAGCTTCACCTATGGTCCTCTTTAAATGATGTTTCATACTTTTAATACCAGCCTCCCAAATACCTCCAAAATTCGGGGACCCTGGCGGGATGAAGTGCCAGCAAATACCATGACACGATACCATTTGTGCACCAGCTTCTAGTTGATTCTTGACTGCTAAATAATCGTCCTTGAGAATAGCATTGGCGCCAACAAAAGTTGTTGCACAGTCACTGTACATATATTCGTTGTGCGAAAAAACGTTTAAGTGCGGCCAGAAAGCTTTCCGTTGTCATATCGCTTACGAGCTCCAAGTGTATAGCCCGTGTACTAAAGCATATGAAAAGCGCTACATATCCTTTATAACTTTTATGTCCTCTGCCTTTGGTAGTACGAATTTGGTAGGGACCTCCGTAATCCAGTCCACAACGTTGAAATGGTTTGGCGACAGCACAACGATGAGCAGGAAGACTTCCCATCATCTGATTTGTCGTAGGTGGATTTCGTCTGAAGCACTTGACACATTTGCGAATGTGCTTTTTTATTGCCCATCTTGCATCGATTAGCCAATACCGTCGTCGAAGATAATTTAGTGAAGCTTGTGTACCACCATGCATAGTACTGGTATGAGCCTTTTCGATAATCAAGGAACACAAAGGGTTATATTTTGGTAGAATAATCGGGAAACGTTCCGATATAGGTATCATAGCATTTTTCAAACGTCCATTGAGGCATACAATTCCGTTTTCGTCTAACATCGGGTTGAGTTTTAAAAGTCTGCTTTTGGAATCGATTGGCTCATTCTGAAGTAAACAAAAAATTTCTTTAGAAAAATATGTTTTTTGAACATACCTAATCCAAAATTGTAAAGCAGAATTGCGTTCGGCAGCTGTACACCAAGGTGTTGTTTCATGAGGTTGATTCAATCTTATTGCAATGTGTCGTCTACACCAAGATGTTACTCTAAGAAGCTTATCCAATTCTGAGTATTTTTCCAAAAGCTTTGATGCAAATTCATTTTCTAGTTTTTGTATAACCAGGGTGGGCCTGACCACCATATGTCAAGATCTGGTAGTTCTGATGGTAATATTTCACGTGATGCCACATCCGCTGGGTTTGCTTTAGTGGGCACGTATCGCCAAGAGTCAATCGTTGTCAATTTTTGAATCTGGCTGATTCTATTTGCAATATATTGCTTGTGTTGTCCAGGGTTTGATCGGATCCAACAAAGAACGGTGTTAGCATCTGATCAGCAAAAAGTTTGCATTGATGGAAATCCAAAAGATTCTTGTACTTTGTTTGCAATTTTTGCGGCAAGTACTGCAGCGTTCAGTTCCAAACAAGGCACGGTAATTTTTTTCAATGGTGCAACTTTTGTCTTTGCCATGATAATTGAAATCTTAACTACCTCACCTGGTGATTCGACTCTCAAGTATGCGACAGCGGCATATGCTGAGCTAGAAGCATCAGCAAATATGTGGAGTTGGTAGCTGGTAACACAGGATGATGAAAAAATCCACCTAGGTATTTTGAGATTCTCAGTAAGATGCAGTTCATCTCGAAATTTTGTCCAATATTGCTGATATGGCTCTGGTATAGGATCGTCCCAATCACATCCACATAACCAAAGTTTTTGACACAAAATTTTGGCAGCTACTATGACTGGTGCAAGAAGACAATTCGGGTCATATATCCGAGCAACATCAGAGAGCTGCTGCCGTTTGGTTATTGGTCCAGCAAGTCTTGACACCTTAATTTTGTAGGTAATGACATCAGATTTTCGTAACCAATAAATTCCAAGTGCTCTTGTCTCTCGGTCTAAATTTAGGTCACAGCAGAGATCGATTTCATCTTCATTGACATTAATACCTTGAAGAAATTGCGATGAGTTTGAATTCCACTTTCGAAGTAGAAATCCACCTCTTTGAAGTAGTTTTTGGAGTTGTTTTTGGATCTTGAGTGCATCCTCTGCAGTTTCTGCTCCATGTAAGCAGTCATCCATGTAGAAACATTCTCGAAGTATTCGTGATGCTTCCGGATAAAATTCTTCTTCTTGCTTTGCCAAAGTATGGAGAACTTTTATTGTTAAGTATGGTGAACAGTTCAAACCTTAAGTTACTGTTAGAAGACGATAAATATCCATTTTACCGCTATTATTTGTTCAAAATATGCGCTGCAAATCCACATCAGCAGAGTGCACTAAGATTTGTCGATAACATTTTTCGATATCAGCCAAAAAAGCAATGCGATGAGTTCGCCATTTTATTAAGATTGTCGTTAAATCGTTTTGAAGTTTTGGGCCTATGTGAAGGCAATCGTTTAGTGAAACTCCATCTTTTGTTTCTCTTGCAGCATTAAAAACAACACTCAGTTTTTTTGACCCTTTATAGACCCCGTGATGTGGAATATAACATACCCGTTCTGGATTAGTTTCTTCTGTTACATGTTCCATATGTCCGAGATGTAGGTATTCTTCCATAAATTTGTTGTACAATGAATGCATTTTAGGATCTTTTACAACACGATTTTGTTGAATAATGAAAAGTTTCATTGCATCCTTCTTTGTATATGAAAGACTTGTAAAGTCGGTCGATTTCTTGAAAGGATAACGAACTAAGAAGCGTCCATCATTATTTCGACTAAATGATTTCTCAAAGTATACTTCGCAAAATAATTCATCTTGTGTCATGGCTGAGTTAGGTGAAATGTCTTCACCTTCAACGAATTTCCACATATTCTGTACCAGATCTGAGAGCTCGGTATAAGTGTTAGCATTATAAATTGTTTTCAACTGAAAACTGATTGGATTCGGCAAACGGCCATAGATAATCCAGCCGAGGTGGGTATTTTGTGCTACAGGAGCACTGTTCGACGATTGTTTAATCTCATTGCAGAGTAAAGATCCATATAGGTCAACACCTATTATGACATCTACGGAACCAGCCTTGTAAAAGGTTTGATCAGCAAGGTCTAAATCCATAAATTCCGCAACGTCCTCAGTGTCAATTTCATTGACAGGCATCAGGTGCCCTAATTTTGGTAAAATTAGTGCGGCGCAGTCGAAAGTTTTATCCGGTTTTCTAAGAGAGCAAACAGAAATTTGAATCATACCCATAGATGTGCCTACACTCGACCCACCAACACCAGTTACCGAAACACGGAGCCGTGTTCGTTGGAGATGCAATTATTGCACAGCATATTCACTTATGAAAGATGCCTGAGACCCGCTGTCTAAAAGCGCACGTAGTTGAAGATAATGTCCTGTATCTGATCGAACTCCAATGCATGCTGTGGCTAGAATTACGGGTGGTAATAGTGGCTTACCTGATTTTACATTTGTTGTACGAGTATGATGTGCATTTATATTGCTAGGTTGACCATTTATAGCATCATGTATAAACGTATGGTGATTTCCGCTACACTTTTGACACACAAATGTTGATGGACATTCAGCTTGCATGTGACCACCTTTAAAACAGTTTTTGCATAGTTTGGATTTCAAGACAAATTGTAGTTTTTCCGTTGAATTGAGTTTTCGAAATTCAGGACAATACATCAAAACATGTTTCTCCGAACATTGTTGACAGTTTCTGATGTTAGATTGATGACTTCGTATTTGCAGTGTCGATGTAGTAGATTTTGTAGGGACATCTTTTGGTTTCAGGTTAAGAAAGCTGGTTGCTTCCAAACCTTGAATGCGATTTTCCAAAAATGTAACCAGTGTTTCATATGTTGGAATTTCGTTAGGTGTTGCAAGTGACATCTCCCAATCCTTCAGCGTGACCGAATCTAGTTTTTCTGTGGTAAGAAATACCAGCCAGTCATCCCATTCAGATGTTGGTCTTCCCAAATGTGAAAGAGCTCGAACGGCTTCAGTAGTTCCATCTACTAATTTTCTCAATAATGCTGGTGACTCGGTATTCATAGCAGGCAATTTCAAAATATCGCGAAGATAAAGTTTAACAAGACGACGTTTGTTGTCGTAACGCTTCTGAAGTATATCCCAAGCAGTTTGGAAATTGTTTTCCACGACTGAGAGATTTCTTAACCAATGATTCTTCTTTTCTTAGAGACATTTCTGGAACAATTTCAAAATATCTTAGCGTTTAGTTTTATATTCTTTTAATAGGCAAGGAAACAGGTTCCCCGCAAGGGATGCCAAATGTTAAAGAGTTAAAGAAGATATTGGGATTCTGAAAAAAATCCTTTCTATAAAATAATAAATGAAAAGACTTCCAATTCAATTCGAATATAAATACGTAATAATTAGTTTTAATAGAGAAAATGTATACATTTGTTTTAAGTTAATTAGATTGAAAATATATTTTAAAGTGAAGTAGTAAAACTCAGATTGGTCAAGTGAAATATTTTAATGTATAAACTAATCTTAATTGCTTGATTCAGGTAGTGATACAGATTCCCTAACAAGGCAAGTTCAGCTGTTCCAAGCTCTCGGTTTCTTGCTGTGGAAAAAAATCTTTATCCTTCTAATTCTACTTTATAATTTAATCGTGATTTGATATTATGTAATAAGTTTATTTTGACATTTTTCCTTCAAAACATTTAGGACCAGTTTGTTCACAGTGGGTTAAATTTGTTCCAAGACTTCCAAGGGCTCGTATAAAATGGCTTTAATCAACCAACATCGGCTGATTTGAGAATTTCATGACTATAAACACGAATTATGGATTTCGTATAAAAATTTTTGTTACCTACACATTCGATGACTAACCATGTTGCAATAATCCTTGATTAAAGTTGATCACAACAAAAAACATAAATGTTAAAAAAATAGCCAAGTTCTTCTATATAAAAATCTGTATATTTAACAACTCAGCCGTGAAAAATAGTGAGATCTAAAAGTATGCCAAGTTCTAACTTTATGAAGGTTTAATATCAAATATTTTAAGAAGAGTAATATTGAAACAACACCAAGTTATGAGAGAAATTTATTACTTAATGATTACTGACTAAAATTTGGGGGTTCACATTGTCAAGTTTTGAAAACGTTTTGAATTGTGAGTAATTAAAAGAAAACTTGCCAAGTAACCCCCAAATTTTAGTCAGTAATCATTAAATAATAAATTTCTCTCATAACTTGGTGTTGTTTCAATATTACTCTTCTTAAAATATTTGATATTAAACCTTCATAAAGTTAGAACTTGGCATACTTTTAGATCTCACTACTTTTCACGGCTGAGTTGTTAAATATACAGATTTTTATATAGAAGAACTTGGCTATTTTTTTAACATTTATGTTTTTGTTGTAATCTCATTCCTTTTTGCAAAGATATTTATTTGTTGTCAGGTAATACCTCGTAAGATACCTACTAATATAATTTTACAACAATCAGAAGTGCTTTATATAATTGCTAAAAATTCTGTGAAAGTGGGCGGATACCACGCCCCCTGAATTGAAAACCTCAAGTATTCTATTTTTTTCTTTGTATGCACTTTAAGCCCTACCCCTCTACCAAATTTCATCATTCTACAGCAATCGGAAGTGCTCCATTTATTTGGCCGCAGATTTGTGAAAGTAGGGATACCACGCCCCTTTAATGAAAAACTTAAAATATAAAATTTGTTTCTTTTTATGCACTGCAAGCCCAACCGCCGTACCCAATTTCATCATTCTACAGCAATTGGAAATGCTCCTTGATAACTATTCTGAGAAAATGGGCGGATACCACGCCCTCTGAATGCAAAACTTCAAATATTCTATTTTTTTCTTTGTATGGATTTTAAGCCCTATCGCTCTACCAAATTTCATCATTTTACAACAATCGGAAGTGCTCCATTTAAATGATTGCAATTCTGAGAAAGTAGGCGGATACCACGCCCCCTGAATGGAAAACCTCAAATATTAAATTTTTATCTTTTGTATAAACTTAAAGCCCTACCGTTCTGCCAGATTTCATCATTCTACAGCAATCGGAAGTGTTCCATATAATTGATAACAATTCTGGGAAAGTGGGCGGATACCACGTCCCCTGAATGCAAAACCTCAAATTTTCGATATTTTCCTTCGTATGCACCACCAGGCCTACCGCTGTGCGAAATAACAAGTTTCTGTGGTGTCGGGAAGTGCTCCATAATTTTGATGATATGTCAGTGATTGAGTCAGTGAGTCAGTTACGGTTTTCGCGATTTTTGACGTCTTATATCTCGGGAACCACTTACGCTAAGGAGTTGAAATTTGGTGTGGTACTTGTGCTTGGCTAGCCTACCAAATGTTCCGAATTTGAAGTTCCTGACTTTATTGGTACTGTAGTAAGAGGGGGGTCGAAAATCGCCTGAGTTTGTTCCTGTAAAAAGGGTGTAGTGCCAGAACTTGGCTGGGCACTACCGTGCCCTTTGATTGGCTGTGAAAAAACTGGCCCTTAAATAGCTAAATGCTAGATTGTTTTGATGCAAAATAAGGCTTGTGGCTTTAATTATTACTTCATTTTAAAATGAATGGGCTGTCGGGGATGAATGAATGAATGAATGAATATTTGTGGGGTATATAGCACTGCGACCTATAGATCTATTGTGCCCCCTTTAGGAGCTGGATGAGGATTCTCACTATTATAGCTCTACCTCCAAACCTACTTCTCTAAGGAATCTAAGAATCGTCCCAGGTGTTTCTTTCTTTGGTGCACGAGGGCATCACAACTGCCTAATTTGTGGTTTGGTGTTCTAGAATATTGCAGAATCTACATATGGCACTATTTACTAGGCCTAAAATGTTTAGGTGCCTATATTGTTTGCAATGGCCGGTGAAGAGGCCCGTTATGATTCTGAGGTTGTTCCTACTTAAGCTGATGCAGTCATTAAAACGTTCTTGGTTATAGTTCCCAAGTAGGAGCTTGGGGAGTTCCTTCCAATTTTTTGATCTATTGGCCTCCTCTTCTTTTTTTATTTTGTTTTTGATAACATTTTCTCCCAAGCCACAATAGGGCTCAGGTCCCGTTAAGGTAGTCTTTGCTCCTATTTTTGCTAGGGAGTTCATTACCCTGAACCAACGTGTCCAGGTACCCAATGAAGTTTGACACTGTTGTTTTTGCCAAGTTCATTAAGCCTGCCTATGCATTCCCATACAATTTTGGAGTTGATGGAATAGGAGCTGAGTGCCTTGAGCGCTGCTTGGCTATTTAACATGATGGCAATGTCTTGATTTCGGTAATTCCTTTCGAGGTTACGATCTGCACATTTACCTATGGCATTTACTTCCGCCTGGAAAATGCTAGTTGACTGTCCCATCGGAATAGAAAGTTTGGTTCTTGGCCCAAAAATTCCTGCCCCAGTCCCTTCAGTCGTTCTCGATCCATCAGTGCACCACTTGATGATATTTGCTTTGAGTGTATAGTTTGTTGTTTCACCTACCCACCCTTTTTTGTTGCTTAGCTTCGTTTGGAAATTTTTCTCGAAGTTATACGTTTTAATCATGCTATCTCTTGGGATGTCAATGAGGTTTGTTACTGCGGACTTTGGCAAGCTGTCCCTAGTGCTGAAACTTATGCATTTACCTGTCCCAATTCCCTCTTTGGCAAATCTCATGATAGCTCCCTTTGCAGCACTTTCAATGACCTCGTGTAGAGGAGACAGATGAAGGACTACCTCCATAGCTGCTGTAGAGCAAGTTCTCATTGCTCCAGTGATGCATATACATGCGAGCCTTTGGATTTTATCAAGTACTTTCCTAATTGTTACTAATTCGGTTCTTTTGTGCCATGCAACTTCACCATAGGCAATGATGGGTCTTACCATCATGGTGTACATCCATCTGAGAATGTTTGGTTTGCAACCCCATGATTTGCCTGCAAGTCTCTTGCATATCATTAGGGCCTTTGTGGCTTTCCCGACTGTTATTTCTACGTGCTTGTTCTAGAGGAGTTTGCTGTCTAGTGTAATTCCTAGATATTTTACCTCTCTCTTTGTTTCGATTTCTTCGACAGCTAATCGAATAGGCTTCATGCGCGGTAGAAGTCTCTTTTTGGTAAATGGTATAATCGTCGTCTTAGTGGGATTAATTGATAGTCCTACTGATAGACACCATTTCCAAGTTATAGTTAGTCCTCTTTGGATTATATCACAAAGAGTTTTTTCGAACTTCCCTAAGGCTGTGATTACTATATCATCAGCGAAGCCGATACAGTGTTGTATGCCTTAGGAAGTAAGATTTTCTAGCAATTCATCTACTACGAGACTCCAAAGCAAGGGTGATAGTACCCCTCCCTGAGGACAACCTCTTGTAGTGATGATTTTCTGTACAGTTGTACCTGCTTGTGCCTCTGCTGTTCTAGTGCCTAACATTTCATTGATCCATCTGGTTATGGTGATGGGAACGCCCTTCCTTACAAGGGAAATGTTGACTGCATCATGGGAGGTGTTATCAAACGCCTCCTCTATATCTAAAAAAGCAGCTAATGCTGTTTCTTTTGCGTCCAAAGCTTTTTGTAAGGTATTAGTGAGCTCGAATAGTGCGGTTTCTGTAGATCTACCCGCTCCATAGGCATGCTGTCGCTGATTAAGAGGCCTATGTATTAAAACTTCAGATCTTATGAAGTTGTCAATATTTTTTTCCAAGGTTTTCAGTATAAAAGAATTAAGGCTTATTGGCCTGAAAGACTTTGGATGGGTTGTATCTTTTTTCCCAATTTTGGGTAAGAAAATTACTTTGGCCCTTCTCCATAGACTTGGTATATACCCAAGAGCAATACTACTTCGAAGGATACTAATAAGATAGGGCATGAGAACTTCTTTCCCCTTTTGTAAAAGGGGAAAGAAGTCACCCCTGGTGACTTAAAAGGTTGGAAGGTGCTTATCGCCCACTCTATCCTTTTACTTGAACATATAGTTTCGGCTGTTTTCCAGTCTTGTCTGTTAGGTTTCAGAAGTATTCTCTCTGGAGAATTATCTCCCAACGGTAGACTACCTGGAAAGTGCGTGTTAAGCAACAGAGTGGACCTCTGTTCTTCATTCTCTGTGAAACTCCCATCATTATGCCTTAGTGCTAATGATGTAATTGACTTATCTTTTGCAAGACCTTTGTGTATTCTTGCCGCAGCAGGGGTTGAGGAAATACCCTCACAGAACTTAGTAAAACTATTTCTTTTGGCCTTTCTTATCTCCTTATTGTACTTTGTTAGTTCTTCGGAGTAATTCTGCCATTCCCTGGTTCTTTTTGCCTCATTGAAGAGTTTTCTTACCTTGGATCTTAACTTAGATAGGTTGTTGTTCCACCACGGAGCGTCTTTCTGTTTCGTTAATGGTCTAATAGGACAACTGAGTTCAAATGCCTCCTGTATAGCCCCACTAAACTCATTAATATTAAGTTCTAGTTCAAGGTGACTGTTTGTCGTACTAGCTGGGCCTATTTGTTCTAAGTTAGATCTTAGAGTATCTGTGTATAGGTCCCAATTTGTTTTCTTAAAATTTCTTCCAGAGGTATTCTCTGTGAGGAGGCCTTTCAAGGTAAACACTATTATTCTGTGGTCAGACATAGAGGGTTCATTGGATACTCTCCAATCCCTTATTAGAAGACCTACGTTCGGAGTTCCGAAAGTTATATCTAGAACTTCTTCTCTAATTCTATAGGGGTATTCCCTACATTAAATATTTCTAGATTTGTTGCCAACATAAAGTCTAAAAGGTACTCACCCCTTTGGTTTATGTCGGTGCTACCCTATGTCGTATGGTGGGCGTTTGCATCGCATCCGACTAGTAGTGGTAGCTTCCTTTGGTTGCAGTATTCCACTAACCTTTGTGCTTCGATCGGTGGGATGTTGGCTTCGTCACCTGCGAAATAGCCTGCTGCTACAACCATTGTCCGAATACTTCCTTAAATGTTGATTTGGGCTTGTATCGGGACCAAGTCCCTTGTCATAAATTCTGAAAGACATATAAAATGTATGTTATGTCTTATTTTTATGCAAGTTCTGGGTGAGTTTTCTCTCGTGTCCCATATCAGTTTAGAGTCGCTGCTTGTCAACCCTCTTACCTGACCCCTGTAAATCCAGGGTTCTTGGATCAGTGCTAGCCCTAAGTTGTCCGTAGCAAACTTCCTAGCCAAAACTGCTGATGCAGCTTTGGCGTGGTGGATGTTTACTTGAGCCAGCTTGGTACAGATCCCGCGTCCGGTCATTTTTGTTTATTAGCAGATGGGGGCAAAGGCCCCTTCATCCGCAAGCAGGTTTTCTTCCTCTTCTGCCGTAGGAATTTCAATTTGGTCCATCGGACTTGGAGAGAGGTCAATGCCCTCTATCTCTTCGTCTGTTGGACCCAGTTCCATGTCCGCCAGTGACATAACCTGGTTCAGAGGAGGGGAGGGAGATGGTAAGCTTGGTGGGATATTCTCGGGCTTGCTATTCGGATCTCCGCCGGCAGCCCCATACTTGTTACCTACACTCCTATTTTTTATAAAACTTAAATATCTTTAAATTTCAAGCCACAAGTCTTGGTAGCTAGCGCTTTATAATTTTGTATTATAATGTTAATTTAATTATATTTTAATAAATAATAATAATATTACTTTATTTTAAAAAGATGTCTCAAAAATTTCAATGTTGGTTTTCAATTACAGGTATAACTAGCTCCCAACACATTACACTGTTATTTTTATATACATTTCATTTTGTTAATTTTTTACGAATCCCGTGCGAAGCCGGGGCGGGCCAGCTAGTAAATTAATAAAAATAAAAAATTTCACCGAATGCAAATTTAATTTGTAAAAATTATTTGAAAATTTTTCTCACGTCTGGTCTGAGTTTCTTCAACTTCGTTGACTTCGATGACAGTAATGACATGACAACCAAAAACAAAAAAAACACCCACTACATAACGTAACGTAATTTTTGTTGGCATTTAATCACAAACAGGAATGTTACATATCTGATATTTTTAAACAGAGATGTTATGTGAAACCAAATTCTCAACCAACTTTCAATCCAAATTGCAAATCTTTCGTTTCAGTAAAACTTAGTCTCCTTTTACACGAGGAAACAAGTTACTATTTATTAAAAAAAATTATCTACAGAGCTATAGTCTTTCGGACGGTCGTTGGACTGGTGTTCACATTAAAAAAATCTAACGGCACGACACGTGTTGATGAATATGTCGTTGAATAACCCAAGTAACATTTTGCCTGTCATTAGATGCTCCAAGAGCTTAACGAGACTATAGTCAGGGAGTTAAAAGTAATCTTGTAGAATACTAGAAGATTGTTATAACACTCTTAAAAGCGTTAAATGGCCTAGTTATAGGAGGCTCTCACGTCAATATAGTCTTGCTATGAGAATGCGTCTCTTCCAATGAGATTCGCTCTCACCTCAACTAACTCTTGCTATGAGAATGCGTCTCTTCCAATAAGATTCGCTCAAAAGAGAACAGAGTAAATGTTTTGTAAATTTCAAAAAATGTATATATACATCCTTCTCATTTAATATTTTCTCAGAGAGAAACAAACTATTTTTATTTGTGTGTGTGTTTCTTATGTCAAAAAACTGAAAGGCTTGTGTGAGAATATTTATATTATAAGTTAATCAATTATTAATATGTGTTATAATGGCGATACTTTATATTTATTATTTTTTTCAAATGTGAACCGAAAACATATGCGGTTGAAAATGTATCTACTAATTTGAACTTTTACCTCGAAAAACCACAACGCGCCTTCAAAATAATGCATATTTTAATTATTTAATTATTAATGATCTCATAAGCCTCCTATTGAATACTTTTGGTATTTGAATTCCAGATACTTTTGATATAGGACGTGTGAAAATATGTTATTTTTGATTGACTAATTACTGGATGGATTCAAAGGAAATTTGACAAAGAAATCGGTTATTTCATGCAAAAGGAATATAAATATAATAATAATAATAATAAAGTTCTTTTGCCTTACGGTCCATTGATTTCTACGTTTTTGCCTACGTTTTGTACTCCCGCATCGATAAAATTGGTCGAGAAACCTTAAAAAATGGAACAAAACTCATATGATTTGTTTTAATTTCAATCGTCTCTAGACTTATTTTATCGATGCGAGCTACAGATTGAAGGCACAAGTCACTTTAATGGAATTTCTTAGAGAAGCAAATCGAATTTTTGTTTGAACGGTATCTGCCACAATAACAATTTACTTTTTTTTATTTTCTCCAAAATGTTTGATTGAAATATAACTGGGTTTCAGTTTTTTGCCTAAAAATTCAGAACCGAAATAGGGTTTTAATGTTCTTTCGCTTTATTTTTGGGCTATGGTATATTTAATTTGTTACAGTTTCCAATCTGTGCCTACGTTCTTAAACTCTTGGATCGCCAAAATTAGTCGAAATACGATGAAAAATGAAACAAATAGGATGAGTGTTGTTCCATTTTTCAGCGTTTACCGACCAATTTTATCTATGCGAGAGTTACAGAACATAGGTACTGATTTAGTCTTAAGGCCATTTAGTTCCCAGTTAATCATCTTTGGTCAAGAATTATTGCAACTGGTAAATCTTCAAATCTCGAATCTATAATTTTAAACGTTAATCATCGAGTTTGATAATCAGCCGATTCAATCAGAACCTTTATTACAGATTTAATCCATTCTGAACTACCGGCACTAAGTCAAAAACACGTTTTGATGTGAATTCAACGTATTTTACTACCAAAATTAAGAAGAAAGAAAGAAAACATCGATTTTTTAGGTTCGATAAATTTTTTCATCGATTTTTCACCGAATATTTTAATTGCTCATCTCTAAAACCAAAGCATTTTGCGGAGAACTTATAAACATTTAATTTCGTGTTGTTAACTAGTTTTTATACTTAAAAAGGCTACAAATATGAACAAAAATTAATTAAAACACATTTTTATTTATAACAACTGTTTATTTTCCAATAAATCCACTGCAAAATTTTTGTTCCTCAAAATAACGAAAGAGTCTTCACGAACGAAAAAAAGACTCGTGTAATCAGCGTCCTATTGTGCAAAGGGGACTTTCATCGACGTTCCAAATGTTTCGCGTCGGTTGAGAGTTCGAAAAGTACATAGACGTCAAAGCAAATCGGCAGAGGCAGTCCAATGTGAACATTGTCAACGAAATTTGATACTGTATGTTTTAAAAGATATCTAGCAAACTATAATATTTTGAAATTTTAAACTTTTCTTTTCGCGGACATTGATCATTGTAATATTTTTTATAGATTTTTCGGAAACTTACCGCGTTATAAATATTTATTTATTTATTTATTTCTTCTTCCCGTCAGTCTAATCCCGTGACCACGAAGAGTGCAATTTCTTCGAAACGTCGGGAAGAAGAAATAAATAAATAAATAAATATTTATAACGCGGTAAGTTTCCGAAAAATCTATAAAAAATATTACAAACTATATTTTGACGTACATGTAAATATTATCTAGTTCCAACTGACAGCGTCAAGAAATTAAGAACTAAAGAATTCTAAAATTAAGATAGAAATTTCAACCAACTTCCAGCCCTTACGAAATTCCAATGCAATTTGAAAATTTGATTTAAAATATATCAAGCAAGTTATATTTTGACGTACATGCAAAATTTATCTAATTCTAACTGAAAGAGGAAAGGTCTAAATGGTGGTTTTTATCTAATGGGATTTGACTGAGAGATATGGGATGAATTCTAAAATTAAGTTCTTTTCTAATCTGAACGAGGCTCCAATGACGTCAAAAAAAGCCGGCGGAGGCAGTCCACCGTCAATGAAATTTGATTCTGTATATTTTGACGTACTCTAAAGTCAGTTGCACATGCATGATGCAACTAAACAGTTTGGTTTTAATTTTGAGTACTTTAGGATTAAACCCATTGTGCTCAAAATCGAAACCAAACTGTTTAGTTGCATGTGCACGCCTGGCTTAATACTACGTTTTCATTGGAGCCAAAATAAGGTAATTTCGTACATAACAGAAAAACTTTTTTCATTGGTCGAGAAACGTGAGAAATGGAACAAAACTCAGAGACAGCTGCAGTACATTGTTCCATCAATAATTAATTCTTTACCTCAAGAACTGAAACAAATACAAAATTATAAAACAAGAAAAAAACAATTAAAATATTACTTTCTAAATGAAAATAGTTAAAAATATAATTGAAAAATCTGTAATTTGAAATCAAAATCTTACTTAGAATTATTAACTTTTATAACTTTAAATTAAAGCTCACTTTATTATTACTTCTCAGGAATATATGAAATTGTAAATATTAGCTTGCTCTACCAATTTGTATTATTAGTTTGTAACTATTTTATAAGATATTATATCTTACAGTTATTAAGTATTCACGAATAAATGAAATGAAATATGTTTTTGAATAAAAAAAAAATATGATTTGTTTCAATTTTCATCGTTTCTCGACAGCTTTTTCCGATGCGAGAGTTACAAAACGTAGGCACTGGATAGCTTTGTTGTAATGCCTTGTAAAATCACAGCTGATGTCAAAGCTAGCTAGCGGGCATTGTTTAAAAACATCTCTGCAACTGAAAGGAAACCAAAATAGAAACGAATCTTATATAAAAGATCTCTGCCACTGAAAGGAAACCAAAATGGAAACGAATCTTAAATAAAAACATCTCTGGAACTGAAAGGAAATCAAAATAGAAACGAACGACTAAATCCAAGGAGAGGCACACATCAATCACTTAGATGTGTGCCCCTCTATTGATTCACATGTGCGGCATCCACATTTTTATCGTGATCGCCACCGCCATCGCGTCGGTTCGCGCGTATAGCTTTACGAATTTTTGTTGGTACTGCTAGCCCGCGTTCTGTGATGGGAACCTTTAGTTGGAACAGTCAACCAAATTTCAACCAAAACTGAACTTGACCTTTCAATTTCGTATATAAACACTTACAGTCGAATTTATAAACGCATTATAGCGAGTGCATAAACCTATACACTTCTTATAATGCCTCTAAACACGAAAATCGTATTTATAAAACTTTGCAACGTTGAATAGTGGCATTATAAGCTGAACGCGTTTGAGGGTTGAATAGTGTCTGTTTATTTTAGTATCGAAATGTCACTTTGACTCACACACAACAATATAATGCATAGATATTAGGGTAGCGCTTATTTTGGCAATGTTTCTTTTTATCCTCCCCTAAAAATGATTATTATGTACCTGTACAATGTACATACGAACACGTAATGTATTTTTTTTTGGAGGGGCTAGCTTAGTAACACCGAAAAATAATTATACGGATTGAATCCCAGCCTTTTTTCACCTTAAAAGTAAAAAATAGAAATGTTTTTTTTATTGGATACTACCTCTTCGAGGAATTAAATTTTTGCACACTTAATAGAACTTCAAATTGATGCCAAATTACTTAAAATGTGTCAAATTTGGAAATTTTTTACCACTTTTAGGAAAGGACTTAGAATAATTTTAGACATTGTGATCAAAAGAGCCACCCTAATAGATATATTTTCTTTTCAATAAAAACACCACCGTGTAGAAGAAGAAAACACAAATCTTCTAATGAATCAATAAAAATGATTTTTTTATTCCAAAATATATTACTTTATTGACAAACAACACAAAAACCACATAAATAACAATAATCTGAATAATAATATTAGGAAAAAATAAATGAATCCAATATGCTGCGCAACAGAATTGTTTTTTTTATGAACAGCTGAGATTGGTTTGTCAGTTTTGGAAGTAAAACGTAATAGATTTCCTCTTTTTAGTACTTTATTTGACACAAGCGTATTATAACAATAAAGGGTAGGAAAATCTTTTATAAATAATAATTTATGTTGCGTTGAATAGTGGCTACATAAATGCTTATGCATTACATAACTATTCAGCCGTTTAGAGGTGTTTAGCGAATTCTAATAAATAAGGCTGTTAACGTTTAGTCACTGGATGTACCCAATATACGTAGCTAAACGTGAGGGTCCGAATCTGAGATTATGAATTATATAGATTGGAATCCTCGGCTGTCATTCTGGTTTGCCTACAAGCTAAAAAAAAAATGGCGGATGGTGGTGAATTCATATTTGTGCACTAGTGTTCATGTTTTAACGCGCACTAGTGCAAAAATATGAAATCACCACTGCATAAAATGTTGTTGCAATCCACATCTATTCATCGACACGAGATAAAATTACAAAAACAACAATGTAAACATATGGGTTTTGGGGGATGGAACGTACGAAAGATTCCATTCTTTATAATTCATATTCTCTGGTCAGAATCGCATCTCACGTTACGTTTTTTTTTCTCTCTAAAGCCAGTATAGATGTCTACACATCAATAATGGCCAAACCACAACCACGCTTCGGACGCTCGGGCTTTTGACAGGCTTTTCATCGACTTTACGATATTTTGCGATATCATGTGTCATAAAGCGCGACCTTAGGAATTTTCAAAACGTAATGTAGCTTCAAACCTCGGGCGTTGAAATATGAGAGAATAAAAGTTCTGTTTCCTTAAAATAACACTGCGCAAATTCTTCGCAGATACTAGGGAACCAAAAATGTCCCTAGTTTATGGTTTATGGTTTCAATTAGGTACTAACAACAATTGAAATAAATAGCTTTGCTAATGAAAGTATTTACTAATGCCGATGTTTTCTTTTTGATTTCAGTGAAATATGAAACAACCGTCTTACGACATTGACACAATGCTAGTTTACAAAAACCTTTCTTCAAGCAGAGAAAATTTACTCTGCGGAACCAGACAAAAATTGCCTAAATCAAACAAGTCCAACCAAACAAGGGTACTTCCAAAACAGCTGTTGAGCAGCAAAACATTTTTTTTTTAATTTTAGAGTGAAATAAATAAAACACAAACAAATTTCACTTTAAATATGATTTATTTGTTATGTTTTTATTCTATCCAATTAATTTCACATCCGAAAGAAATTGAATTATAACAAAAAAATGATTGTTGTGAACTGAGCTGTCAAAGCGCCACCAAAATAGAAAATAGATCTATTCGGGCGTCGCGCTCCGGCTTACGATATTTACGATCTAAAGCGAACACGAAGCGTGAGGTAACATTTCAGATTGCTTCATAAGAGCCCATTGTTTCTATTCAACATGTCAAAGTCAGAGCGACCTGACGCGTGGTTGTGGTTTGGCTATAAAGAAAATAACACGATTTGAAAATATATTTTAACATTAGAAATGTTATCTATCTATCTAAATAAAGTGAATATATGCTATTCTTCATTGAAATAAAAATATAAAACTACATGCGGTGCTCCGTTAAATCCTGTAAAAACATCTATAATAATCATTGCAACTTTTATTCATTTCACAGGTAAGCTGTGTCTAGGGTTACCAGCTCTAAAATCAGCAAAGCCTGACAGTAAAGAAAGAAAAGCCTGATTTTTGAGAAAAAAGCCTGACAAATAAAAAAACTTTTTTTCCTTTTTAAAACTTCATTTTTATAAAACAAAAAAAAAAATAAAAAAAAACATTCATATACAAAGATTACTTACCCTGATTTGGATGCACGAAGACGACGAGACAATAAATATGTGGATTGCAAAAAAATACGTCATAAAATGAAAGTGTCATATCTTGTACAGTAGGGTGATTCAAAATAACACCTTTCTCGAAATTCAACCGGGACCGGGCGAAATTATGAAGCTTAGATTGAAAACAAAAAATTAATACCATAAATCGAACAGCATTTAGCGGTCGCTATCAGCGCTTTTTCAATAATTTAGCTTGAAAATCTTTGAAAATCGGAATTTTTCTCAAATGTTAAAAGCTGCATAACTTTTCGAGTTTTGGTGCTAAAAACATGAAATTTTCAGGGATTTCATAATTTCGCCCGGTCCCGATTGAATTTCGGGAAAGATGTTTTTTTGAATCACCCTATTGCACAACTCTCTTTTTAATGTGTTGAGTGTTCACTGCGATTTAAAAGGATTTCGATTTGAAAGCATTCAGTAAACGTTTTTCTTCTAACGATTATATTTTGTGCGTTAACTATAAAAAAGCCTGACAAAGGACGAAACCTGGCCAAAACCTGATTGGACATTAAAAGCCTGACGCGTCAGGCGAAATCCTGACGGATGGTAAGCCTAGCTGTGTCTCATATTCCACATAAAGTAAGTAAAATTACTCTGCACTACGGGCGCTCAATAATTTGAGCGCCTTGCCATCAACCAACAAAAGCTGATTTGAGCCTGGGCGAGAATTTCAATTTTGACGTTTTCAACTTTAAAAGCTTTAGTTTTTTAAATCTGTTCTTTAAGGTTAGAGTCTTTATTTTTATGCTAGGTTATAACTCACCTTTTATTGCACAAATTTGTTTTAATATGTTTTGTCCGAAGCACTAGTACCATTCTTAACAAAAAAAATAAAAAGATTTTTAGAAAAATTGCTTGAAATAATTTAATTTAAGTTCATCATAAATAAATATACCACGGTACTGACATTTAGGCTTTAATATAACCTCATATCTCAGAGCTTCTGAGAAAAATGAAATCCGTTATAATTTTAACTTATATGACGTAAAAAGAAATACAATATTCTAAAAATCACCAAAACAAATATCATAACACGCTTGGATAATACTACCACGGTACTGACAGGTAATTTTGTGACACACGATTTTAGAATAAAAACACTTCACTCTTACAGCAAAATTACGTAAGTAAAATAAATTGACATATTTTGTTAACAATAAATAAATAGTGCCTCTTTCAAACGGCACCACACAAATCCCATAAAACTAAAAACAAAATGGCGGTTCAGCGGTAAATCTTTTGAATTCAAAAAGAAAATGAAATCCGTGGACAACATTCAATTATTATTATTTAATTAGAGAGCCAATATTTTGACTTGATATTTTCAAAATATAATCAAGCAACTATTGTACTCAAACTTTTCTGAGAACAACATTTTTATTCAATGATGTATTTTAAGGGTGAGTTTGCCTCGCATTTTAATGGTAATGGTAATGGTCTAATTGTAACATAATTTTGTTATTTGTGAAGGTAATTTGTTGAAATTTGGTTTTTTATGTAGGTAATGAATATACGCATATAAGTGTATCATTAAAATTATATAAATATTATATTCAATACTTTTATGAGGAAAAGGAGTGATTTATTTTTTAAAAAACTCGAACTCAATTTTCAAAAATGTAGGGCGGCTATAGTGATTAACTTTTTATTTATTTTATTTGGTTTTATGAGAACATAAAACATGTTATAATGAATAGACCTTAAAAAAAAAAAAATAATTAATACTTGAAAAAAACTCTAAAAAAATAATTTAATTTAAACATTAAAAATAGCAATTTAATATTTCCAGATGTGCAATGTTATTGCGAAGGAAGCAGAACCTTCACAAGTTTAAGTTATTTTTATTATTTTTTTTTATATATTTTCTTCTAGACTCAATAAAAAAAAAGTCATAACATTTATTAGTTTTTTTATATAAATTTTCTAAAAGAGGCCTTCTTTGCGTTTTTTAACAAAAAAAACTGTTTCCACACGCACACAAAGAAGTTTGCAGTTCACAAGAAATCCACTGCACTATCAGCGCCAACTCTCTTTATTTTGTTCTTGTTTTTTTGTCATATAATATACTAGCCGTTACAGTATACCCTACGCTACGCTGTAGGTGCAAATTTTATATTGTTATACTTTTTTTTTAAATATACAAATATTTTATTAAGATAAAATTTTAATAATATTAACCTTAAAATAAAAATTATTATCCTTTTTTTATTAATAAAATTAAAATTGTATTATTTTATATTTGTATTATATAAACTAACGTGTAGATTTTTTTGACAATTTTTAGCATATTAAGATTAAATAATAATTATTATTATGCATTTTTTTTTTATGATTTTAATTTTATTTACAATTATATGAAAATATGTATATATATGTATATATATATATATATATATTATGTGTAGGTATATATATATTATATATACATTATTATTATTATATTTATTAAATAATATATGTATATATTTAATTAAATAAGTTAATTATATAATTAAAATAATAATAATTTCTCTGTATATCTGTTTATCTCTTTGTATATTTCTCTGTTTCTCTATGTATTTTTCTGTCTCTCTGTGTATCTCTCTGTATTTTTCTGTCTCTCTCTGTACCTCTTTGTATCGCTCTATATTTGTCTCTGTCTCTCTGTATCTGTCTGTATCTTTCTATATATCTCTGTCTGTCTCTGTCTTTCTCCGTGTGTTTCTCTGTATCTCTTTGTCTTCGTCTGTATCTCTTTGTCTTTCACTGTATCTCCCTTTATCTCTTTCTCTGTATCTCTCTGTATTTCTCTGTCTTTTTCTGTATCTCTCTGTATTTTTCTGTCTTTCTCTGTATCTCTCAATATTTGTCTGTGTCTCTCTATAGTTTCTTTCGGTATATCTCTGTCTTTCTCCGTGTGTTTCTCGGTCTTTCTCTGTATCTCTCTGTATCTATTTGTCTTCCTCTGTATGTCTTTGTCTTTCTCTGTATCTCTTTGTCTTTCTCTGTATCTCTCTGAATCTATTTGTCTTCCTCTGTATGCCTTTGTCTTTCTCTGTATCTCTGTATTTCTCTGTACTTCCCTGTCTTTCTCTGTATCTCTCTGTATTTTTCTGTCTCTCTCTGTACCTCTTTGTATCTCTCTATATTTGTCTGTTTCTCACTATATCTGTCTGTCTCTTTCTGTATGTCTCTTTCTGTCTCTGTCTTTCTCCATGTGTTTCTCTGTCTATATCTGTATCTCTGTGTATCTATTTGTCTTTCTCTGTATCTCTTTGTCTCTCTCTGTATCTCTTTGTCTTAATCTGTATATCTCTGTCTCTCTCTGTATTTCTCTTTCTCTCTCTGTATATCTCTGTATTTTTTTGTATCTCTCTGTATCTCTTTATATTTGTCTGTGTCTCTCTATATCTGTCTGTCTCTTTCTGTATATTTCTGTCGGTCTCTGTATTTCTTCGTGTGTTTTCTGTCTTTCTCTGTATCTCTTTTTATCTTTCTCTGTATCTCTCTGTATTTTTTTGTTTTTCTCTATATTTTTTTCTGGATCTTTCTATATTTCTCTATCTTTCACTGTATCTTTTTGTCTCTCTTTGTATTATTCTGTCTCTCTATGTATTTTTCTGTCTCTCCCTCTGTATCTCTTTGTTTCTCTCTGTTTATCTCTGTATCTGTCTATTTATCTTTGTCCCTCTTTGTATCTCACTGTTTCTCTCTGTAACTCTGTCTTTCTCTGTTTCTCTCTTTATTTCTTCGTCTCTCTCTATATTTCTGTTCCTCTTTCTCAGCTCTCTATGTCTCTCTGTCTGTCCCTCTCCTTTTATTTCTATAAAAACATATTATCTAGCCATTTATTTGTTAAATAATATTTTTACAGAGTTTTTTTTTATAATAATTACTTACAATTTATTTGAAAATTTTTGTTGTTTGAATTATAATTGGTATTTTATTATATTTCATTTGAAAACTTATTCATATAAATCGATTAAGAATTGCTTAAGTTATAAGCCATTTTCGGGCACCTTATATATGATTCTACCAAATAACGAATTTGAATGACCGTGTTGATTTTTGTTAAATTTAGCTTTGTTAAATATTCAAAAAATCGTATCACAGCTTTTATTGTTGGGTGTACAAACAACGTTTATATATCAAAATAATTGGTCAATTCTTAAGAAAATAAATAAAATTATATTTTGAAATATATTTTTGAAAATCGATGTTTAATTTTTAAATTTATTCGAAAACTTGCATTTTTATCTTATCAAGCCTGAAAAGCATTGAGGTTGGCTAAAAACCTATAATATTTTTTGTTGAGCATATTTGTGAAAGTTGTACCTATCTAAAGACATCTCAAGTGTTTCTTGACTTTCAGTCGATTTTGTGCAGGTGACTCGATAATTTTGAAAATTTTTTTACATTTACCTTTAAATTTAGAAAAATTACCTTTGAATAGAATTTGAAATGACTTTATGAAACTTGTGAACATCATACAGCTATATTTTGTATATGAAAATATTAACTGACTTTTCAGTAATTAATTTTGAGAATTTGAAAATATTCTGGGGCGTGGTCAAAATGCTAACGATCAAAAACTTGTAAAATATACTCAAAATATAGTTGTTTTTTCTTCTCTCTGTGCCAATTTTACGCATTAATAATAATTTCCTGCCATTTATTTGGTAATTTTTTAATTGAATTCAAATTGGTATTTTATTATCTTTCATATGACACATTATTTGTAAAAATCGAATAAGAATTACCAAAGTTATAAACATTTTTAGGCACCTTTATTAATGATTCTTCCAAATAACGAATTTGAATGACCAAATGTCTTGATTTTTGTTAAATTTTGCTTTGTTAAATATTCAAAAAATCGTATCGCAGCTTGTAGTGGGTGTATAAAAAACATTTATATATCAAAATAATTTGGCATTTCTCAAGAAAATAAATAAAATTATATTTTAAAAATCGGTTGGAATATGTGTGTGTAATTGACAATTTAATCGAAAACTTACATTTTTATCTAATCAAGCCCATAAACCATTGAAGATGGCTAAAATTTTGTAATATTTTATAATAGATTTATTTGTGAGAAATATATCTATTTATAGATACCTTAGTTTTGAAAATGCATACAGTATTTCTCGACTTATAGTTGATTTTGTGCACGTGAATTGTAAATTTTGAATTTTTTTTTACATTTACCTTTAGAATTTGAAAAAACTACATTTGGATAAAACTTGAATTGAATTTATGAAACTTGTGAGTATGGTAAAACTATGTTTTGTATGTCAAAATGTTTGTTGAGATCTCAAAAATTAATTTTGGTAATTTAAAAATATTTGGGGGGCGTGGTTAAAATATTATTAGTCAAAAACTTGAAAGAATATGCTTAAAATATAATGTTTATTTTTGTACTTTATCCCATGTTAAGCTATTTAAAATAATTTTTGGTCATTTTGTATTGAATAAAAATAAAAATACTGTTATCTATCTTATTTTATATAATTTTTCAATATCAGGATAAAATTACTGAAGTTATAAGATACTCTTTAAGCTTTTTCAGTTATTTTTCAATAAAATAATTTAAGATTTTTTTATGAATTTTTTTTTTTTTTCAGAACGTTTTAATGTATGAAAGAGATGATAGATATATATGTTTTATATATCAAAATATGCGCTTACTTATTTGCAAGCGAATAAAAGTCATTTGAATAAAATCCGTTATTGTGGTAAAAAGTAAAGAGCATTTTAATAAAGCAAACACTATGTCAAAAAAAGCAAGTTATAAATAAATTAAATTCATAATTTATTTAATATCAATTTTCTTGTTGAATGTACAAATTTAAAATGTTTAACAAATATTTAGAAAATATATTAATAAATAATATGTAATAAATTTTTTTTCTCTATTTCGAATATAACATATTATTTTAAATTTTTTAATCAATCAATGTGGGTAAAAAAAAACATCAATTCAATTTTATTTAACATTTTTTTCATAATTTTCATGCAAATTTGATAATTTTTTTACACACGTTTAATGTGTGTCTTAATGACAGTATTTTAAGATATTAATAATGAAAATCAGTTAAGTATTTTAGGAGTAATAAATTAATTAATGATGTCATGTCAGATAATTTTCTTGATTAAAATCAATTTTTATCGTAAAAAATCAATTAAATACCCCTACCGCCGTTCCTGTTGAATTTACCGTTATAACACCACTATTGTTTTTATAGATAAGCGTTCGGGCTACAACTTTGTAGAATAACATTTTTTGAAATTCGTAAAATTTTCATCAACTTTTGCATTTTTAATACAGAAAATTGAATTGATAACCTCTTTACCTTCCCTTTTCGTATAGAACGCTTCCCCCCTCCGCAATTATTTTTATATAGAATTAAAGCTTAACATTTTGTGATTATTTTAAGATCTTAATCTTAAAGATCGGACAATCAGAACAGAAGTTATGAATTTTTTAATCCATCAATATCATTTGAATTTTTCGATTTTGATAAAATAACGGGTAATCTGCCACTGGTCGGTGGTCGTTGGCAATGAACAAATCAGGTAATTCCGATGCAATTTAATTGATTTTTTGATTAAATTAAAATTAAAATTGTGATCGTTCTATAGTGCGTAGATTAATAAATGAGGTATCAAATTAATTGTTGATATATTGTCCTGCGGACTAAAGAAAAACCAAATTCATGCATGCAAGCACTGATGAGTAATAAGTTGATATGTAAAACTACTTTTATAATGCCGTTATCTCACCTTAACGGTATAAAAAAAATTCAATTAAATTAAATTCACATTTAGACCAATAGATTGTATAACCTGTAAAAATTTCAACCTTCTATGACTATTAATTAAAAAGTTATTAACAGAGAAAGGTAAAAAAGAGTTTTTTAAAAATTTTTATACTTGAATAACTTTTCTCAACGGTACTTTAGAAATTCAGTTTTTACCAAAAATATGTAAATCCATAATATCTATAACATCCTAAAATTTCATATCTCTCGCTATCCGCATTAAAAAGATAAAAATAAAAAAGTGTCAAAAAAACGACAAAAAAAATTAGTGTTTTTCAAAAATTCCCTGCGTCAAAAATACGACGTAAATCAAAATTTTGTATTACACGCCTAATTTTTTTTTTCATCCCCTTTCCAAAACTGTAAATATAATAAAAATCAATTAACCCCCTGATTTATTAGAATTTTTTTATGAAACATTGATTTTTGATTTTTTTCGTCTAAAACGTTGATAACTGTAAAAATAATTTTTTATAATTTTTTTAATAACATTGACATACCTTAGAATTAAAAAATCTATCGAATAAAAAAAAATTTAACTTTCTATCTATATCCGTTTAGAAAATAGAAATCCGATTTTCCCCTACATTTACCCAAGTTTACCCTATTAAAAATGAAAATTTCAAAAAATCCCTTCTTAGTGGAGCTTTACATATATGTGGTATGTGAAAAAAATTTTTATATATAATATATATATTACACAGTAAGCTGTAGAATGATTAGTTAATGAATGAGTGAGTGAGTGAGTCAGTGAGAAACTTACGTCTTTATAATATAGTAAATTCTACCAAATAACGAATTTGAATGACCGTGTTGATTTTTGTTAAATTTAGCTTTGTTAAATATTCAAAAAATCGTATCACAGCTTTTATTGTTGGGTGTACAAACAACGTTTATATATCAAAATAATTGGTCAATTCTTAAGAAAATAAATAAAATTATATTTTGAAATATATTTTTGAAAATCGATGTTTAATTTTTAAATTTATTCGAAAACTTGCATTTTTATCTTATCAAGCCTGAAAAGCATTGAGGTTGGCTAAAAACCTATAATATTTTTTGTTGAGCATATTTGTGAAAGTTGTACCTATCTAAAGACATCTCAAGTATTTCTTGACTTTCAGTCGATTTTGTGCAGGTGACTCGATAATTTTGAAAATTTTTTTACATTTACCTTTAAATTTAGAAAAATTACCTTTGAATAGAATTTGAAATGACTTTATGAAACTTGTGAACATCATACAGCTATATTTTGTATATGAAAATATTAACTGACTTTTCAGTAATTAATTTTGAGAATTTGAAAATATTCTGGGGCGTGGTCAAAATGCTAACGATCAAAAACTTGTAAAATATACTCAAAATATAGTTGTTTTTTCTTCTCTCTGTGCCAATTTTACGCATTAATAATAATTTCCTGCCATTTATTTGGTAATTTTTTAATTGAATTCAAATTGGTATTTTATTATCTTTCATATGACACATTATTTGTAAAAATCGAATAAGAATTACCAAAGTTATAAACATTTTTAGGCACCTTTATTAATGATTCTTCCAAATAACGAATTTGAATGACCAAATGTCTTGATTTTTGTTAAATTTTGCTTTGTTAAATATTCAAAAAATCGTATCGCAGCTTGTAGTGGGTGTATAAAAAACATTTATATATCAAAATAATTTGGCATTTCTCAAGAAAATAAATAAAATTATATTTTAAAAATCGGTTGGAATATGTGTGTGTAATTGACAATTTAATCGAAAACTTACATTTTTATCTAATCAAGCCCATAAACCATTGAAGATGGCTAAAATTTTGTAATATTTTATAATAGATTTATTTGTGAGAAATATATCTATTTATAGATACCTTAGTTTTGAAAATGCATACAGTATTTCTCGACTTATAGTTGATTTTGTGCACGTGAATTGTAAATTTTGAATTTTTTTTTACATTTACCTTTAGAATTTGAAAAAACTACATTTGGATAAAACTTGAATTGAATTTATGAAACTTGTGAGTATGGTAAAACTATGTTTTGTATGTCAAAATGTTTGTTGAGATCTCAAAAATTAATTTTGGTAATTTAAAAATATTTGGGGGGCGTGGTTAAAATATTATTAGTCAAAAACTTGAAAGAATATGCTTAAAATATAATGTTTATTTTTGTACTTTATCCCATGTTAAGCTATTTAAAATAATTTTTGGTCATTTTGTATTGAATAAAAATAAAAATACTGTTATCTATCTTATTTTATATAATTTTTCAATATCAGGATAAAATTACTGAAGTTATAAGATACTCTTTAAGCTTTTTCAGTTATTTTTCAATAAAATAATTTAAGATTTTTTTATGAATTTTTTTTTTTTTTCAGAACGTTTTAATGTATGAAAGAGATGATAGATATATATGTTTTATATATCAAAATATGCGCTTACTTATTTGCAAGCGAATAAAAGTCATTTGAATAAAATCCGTTATTGTGGTAAAAAGTAAAGAGCATTTTAATAAAGCAAACACTATGTCAAAAAAAGCAAGTTATAAATAAATTAAATTCATAATTTATTTAATATCAATTTTCTTGTTGAATGTACAAATTTAAAATGTTTAACAAATATTTAGAAAATATATTAATAAATAATATGTAATAAATTTTTTTTCTCTATTTCGAATATAACATATTATTTTAAATTTTTTAATCAATCAATGTGGGTAAAAAAAAACATCAATTCAATTTTATTTAACATTTTTTTCATAATTTTCATGCAAATTTGATAATTTTTTTACACACGTTTAATGTGTGTCTTAATGACAGTATTTTAAGATATTAATAATGAAAATCAGTTAAGTATTTTAGGAGTAATAAATTAATTAATGATGTCATGTCAGATAATTTTCTTGATTAAAATCAATTTTTATCGTAAAAAATCAATTAAATACCCCTACCGCCGTTCCTGTTGAATTTACCGTTATAACACCACTATTGTTTTTATAGATAAGCGTTCGGGCTACAACTTTGTAGAATAACATTTTTTGAAATTCGTAAAATTTTCATCAACTTTTGCATTTTTAATACAGAAAATTGAATTGATAACCTCTTTACCTTCCCTTTTCGTATAGAACGCTTCCCCCCTCCGCAATTATTTTTATATAGAATTAAAGCTTAACATTTTGTGATTATTTTAAGATCTTAATCTTAAAGATCGGACAATCAGAACAGAAGTTATGAATTTTTTAATCCATCAATATCATTTGAATTTTTCGATTTTGATAAAATAACGGGTAATCTGCCACTGGTCGGTGGTCGTTGGCAATGAACAAATCAGGTAATTCCGATGCAATTTAATTGATTTTTTGATTAAATTAAAATTAAAATTGTGATCGTTCTATAGTGCGTAGATTAATAAATGAGGTATCAAATTAATTGTTGATATATTGTCCTGCGGACTAAAGAAAAACCAAATTCATGCATGCAAGCACTGATGAGTAATAAGTTGATATGTAAAACTACTTTTATAATGCCGTTATCTCACCTTAACGGTATAAAAAAAATTCAATTAAATTAAATTCACATTTAGACCAATAGATTGTATAACCTGTAAAAATTTCAACCTTCTATGACTATTAATTAAAAAGTTATTAACAGAGAAAGGTAAAAAAGAGTTTTTTAAAAATTTTTATACTTGAATAACTTTTCTCAACGGTACTTTAGAAATTCAGTTTTTACCAAAAATATGTAAATCCATAATATCTATAACATCCTAAAATTTCATATCTCTCGCTATCCGCATTAAAAAGATAAAAATAAAAAAGTGTCAAAAAAACGACAAAAAAAATTAGTGTTTTTCAAAAATTCCCTGCGTCAAAAATACGACGTAAATCAAAATTTTGTATTACACGCCTAATTTTTTTTTTCATCCCCTTTCCAAAACTGTAAATATAATAAAAATCAATTAACCCCCTGATTTATTAGAATTTTTTTATGAAACATTGATTTTTGATTTTTTTCGTCTAAAACGTTGATAACTGTAAAAATAATTTTTTATAATTTTTTTAATAACATTGACATACCTTAGAATTAAAAAATCTATCGAATAAAAAAAAATTTAACTTTCTATCTATATCCGTTTAGAAAATAGAAATCCGATTTTCCCCTACATTTACCCAAGTTTACCCTATTAAAAATGAAAATTTCAAAAAATCCCTTCTTAGTGGAGCTTTACATATATGTGGTATGTGAAAAAAATTTTTATATATAATATATATATTACACAGTAAGCTGTAGAATGATTAGTTAATGAATGAGTGAGTGAGTGAGTCAGTGAGAAACTTACGTCTTTATAATATAGTACTAGTATATTTACCCGAACAGTTGGCTACGCTAACTGTCACACGGTGTCTCCTCAATCTACCTTTTACTGTCACACGATGTCTCAATCTACCTTTTACTGCAGTCACACGATGTATGTGCAAGACAATGTCTCAATCTACCTTTTACTGCAGTCACACGATGTATGTGCAAGACAATGTCTCAATCTACCTTTTACTGCAGTCACACGATGTATGTGCAAGACAATGTCTCAATCTACCTTTTACTGCAGTCACACTATGTATGTGCAAGACAATGTCTCAATCTACCTTTATCTCAAATCTACCTTTAACTGTCACACGATGTATGTATGTGCAAGACAATGTCTCAATCTACCTTTATCTCGAATCTACCTTTATCTCGAATCTACCTTTATCTCGAATCTACCTTAATCTCACTCTACCTTTTTCTCACTCTACCTTTATCTCACTCTACCTTAATCTCACTCTACCTTTTTCTTACTCTACCTTTATCTCACTCTACCTTTATCTCAATCTACCATTATCTCACTCTAACTTTATCTCACTCTACCTTTATCTTACTCTACCTTTATCTCACTCTACCTTTATCTCACTCTACCTTTATTTTAAGAACCATACAAATCTGACTATTTAGAACATAAAAATAATAAGTTATAAATCTCTCTATATCTTTCTGTCCCTCTCTGTATCTTTCTGTCTCTCTCTGTATCTCCCTGTATATCTCTGCCTCTCTCTATATCAGTCTGTCTCTCTCTTTACCTCTCTATATCTCTTTGTATCTCTCTGTCTCTCTCTGTATCTCTTTGTCTCTATCTGTCTATATCTCTGTGTCCCTCTCTATATTTGTCTGTCTCTCTCTGTATCTCCCTGTATTTCTCTGTCTCTCTATCTATATCTTTCTGTCCCTCTCTGTATCTTTCTGTCTCTCTCTGCTGTATCTCCCTGCATTTCTCTGTCTCTCTGTATATCTTTCTGTCTCTCTCTGTACCTCTCTGTCACTCTCTGTATCTCTCTATATCTCTCTGTCGCTCCCTGTATGTCTCTGTCGCTATCTGTATCTCTTTGTCTCTCTCTAGATCTCACTGCACCTCTCTGTCTCTCTCAATACCTATCTGTCTTTCAATTCACTAACTTATATTAGTATAGGTATATATACATAACTACCTATGTATGTATGTATGTATCTATGTATGTATGTTATTATATGTACATACATACATACTTTTTTTAAATTAATAGTATATACAAATAATTTACCTTTATTTTGAGACTTTAACCATAAAAATATGACCATTAGAACTCAAGTTATAAATCTACTATATCCGATTTGCCCAGTCAGCCCTTGACCTACTATTCTACCTCTAGCATGATAATTCACCTTGATTTTGGGAAATTAATCTTGAAAATCTGACTATTGTTACTCGTCAAGTTATAAATCTAGTCTACCTTTTATTCCAGGCATTCACTTAGTTTGACCTTTGTCGATAAAAATCGATTGCGGGTCCCCTGTCCCGCTCACGCAACTCCGTTGCTCCGCTTAGGGTATGTTCAGTCGCCAGGCAGGCGCCCAAGTTAACAGTACCTTTGGGTGAACCGTACGACATGTTTTGATAACTTGTTTTGTTTTTTTTTTTTTGAACTTTTTGAACACTGTTTAGCCGGATACTTAATCAAAATTTAAAAAACTTCACTTTGAAAATCTGACCATTATTAAAAATGTAACCAACTTGCCAAGTCAATCACTTGACCAAATCAACTCTTTTCTATAAATCTGAGTATTAAATTTGTTGCCCAATGCCCAGCCCAGCCCGTGCTCATATTAACGAAAGCGATTTTTTTAAATTCAATTTGAATTTTTTTTTTTTATAAATTAACTTGGAAGTGAAGTTAGCCTAACATTTTACCTTTATTTTAAGACCTTAATCTTACAGATCCGATTAATAGAACAGAAGATATAAGCCAACTAAATAATATACTCTACCCACATCATAGTAAGTTTCATTAAAAAGGTCAAGTACACTTGAATGACATTCTACCTAAATTTTAAGACGATGCGATCATTAGAACAAAAGTTATCAGCCAACCAAACCAACAATGAGGGTACCTTTAGGTTTATTACGAATGAGAAATACCTACCACCAACGCACGTGCATATTTTAATAATATAAATATGTATATGTATAATACCTACAAAAATAGAAAAATTTTCTCGTTTTTTCACTTATTTTTCAAGAAAATTATTTAAGATTTTTTTATGAAATTTTTTTTTTTATAACGTTTTAATGTATGAAATTGATGATAGATATATATGTTTTCTATATCAAAATAAGCGCTTACTTGTTTGGAAGCGAATAAAAGTCATTTGATTAAAATCCGTTATTCTAGTAAAAAGTAATGAGCATTTTAATGAAGGAAACACTATGCCGCAAAAAGCATGTTATAAATAAATTAATTTCAAAATTTATTTAATATCTTAATTCTTGTTGGACTTAGAACTTTAAGATGTTCAACAAATATTTAGACAATATATTAATAAATAATATGTGATAAATTTTTTGTCTCTATTTTGAATATAACATATTATTTAAAATTTTTTAATCAATCAAAGTGGGTGTAAAAAAACATTAATTCAATTTGTTTTTACATTTTTTTTCATAATTGTCATGAAAATTTGATATTTTTTTTACATACATTTAACGTTTGTTTTAATGACGGTATTTTAAGACTTTAATCTTGAGAATCCGTTAAGAATTTTAGGAGTTATTAATTAATTGATGATGGCATGTCTGATGATTTTTTTGATTAAAATCGATTTTTATCGTTAAATTTAATTTAAATCCCCCTCCCGCCGCACTTGTTGAATTTACCCCTATAACACCATTGACTTTTTTATAGATAAGGGTTGGGGCTACAATATTGTAGAACATAATATTTTGAAATTCGTAAAATTTTCATCAACTTTTCGATTTTTAATACAGAAAATTGAATTGATGACCTCTTTACCACCCCTTTTCGTATAGAACGCTTCCCCCCTTCGCAATAATTTTTATACACAATTAAAGATTAACATTTACTGATTATTTTAATATCTTAATCTTGAAGATCGGACAATTAGAAGAGAAGTTATGAATTATTTAATCCATCAATATGATTTGGATTTTCTGATTTTGTTAAAATAACGGGTCATCTGCCACTGGTCGGTGGTGGTTGGCAATGAACAAATGGGGTAATTTCGATTAAATTTAATGGATTTTTTGATTGAACTAAAATTAAAATTGTGATCAATCTATAGTGGGTAGATTAACAAATGAGTTATCAAAATCATTGTTATCATATTGCCGTGCGAACTAAAGAAAAATGAAACCCATGCGCGCATGCACTGATGAATAATAAGCTGACATGTAAAACAACCTTTATAATTCTGTTATCTAAACTTGAGGGTATAAAAAAAATTAAATAAAATTAAATTCACATTTAAAACAATAAATTATATTATTTGTGAAAATTTCAACCTTCTATGGTTACTAATTAAAAAGATATTATTAGAAAACCGTTAGAAAAAGTTTTTTAAAATTTTTTATACTTGAATAACTTTTTTAAATGGTACTTGAGAAATCCAATTTTCAGCAAAATCATGTAAATCCATAATCTCTATAAGATTGTAAAATTTCATATTTCTATCTACCCGCATTAAAAAGATAAAAAATAAAGATTGTTAAAAAAACAAAAAAAAAGTTTAGTATTTTTGAAAAATTGCGTGTGTCAAAAATACGATGTAAATAAAAATTTTGTATTACACGCCTAATTTTTATTTCTATGTTCTATTCAAAATAGTAAATATGATAAAAATCAACACACCCTCCGATTTAATATAATTTATTTGTGAAACATTGATTTTTGAGATTTTGCGTTTTAAACGTTGGTAAGTGTGAAGATAATTTTTTGTAATTTTTTTAACCCCCCTGACACACCTTAGAATTAAAAAATCTATGAATTCTATATAAATTAATAATTTTATTTCAACCCATTTAGAAAATAGAAATCCGACTTTACCCTATTTAAACCTAAGTTTACCCTATTAGTTTTTGGAATTTCAAAAAATCCCTTCTTAGTGTGCACTTTCAAATATGTAGTATTCGAAAAAAATTTTTATATATATTATATATATTACACAGTGAGCTGTACAATGATTAGTTAATGAATGAGTGAGTGAGTCAGTGAGTGAGAAACTTACGTCTTTATAATATAGTAATTACACAGTAAGCTGTAGAATGATTAGTTAATGAATGAGTGAGTGAGTGAGTCAGTGAGAAACTTACGTCTTTATAATATAGTATAAATATAAATAAAGTAAATAATAAATAACTAGCCGTTACAGTATACCCTACGCTACGCTGTAGGTGCAAATTTTATATTGTTATACTTTTTTTTTAAATATACAAATATTTTATTAAGATAAAATTTTAATAATATTAACCTTAAAATAAAAATTATTATCCTTTTTTTATTAATAAAATTAAAATTGTATTATTTTATATTTGTATTATATAAACTAACGTGTAGATTTTTTTGACAATTTTTAGCATATTAAGATTAAATAATAATTATTATTATGCATTTTTTTTTTATGATTTTAATTTTATTTACAATTATATGAAAATATGTATATATATGTATATATATATATATATATATTATGTGTAGGTATATATATATTATATATACATTATTATTATTATATTTATTAAATAATATATGTATATATTTAATTAAATAAGTTAATTATATAATTAAAATAATAATAATTTCTCTGTATATCTGTTTATCTCTTTGTATATTTCTCTGTTTCTCTATGTATTTTTCTGTCTCTCTGTGTATCTCTCTGTATTTTTCTGTCTCTCTCTGTACCTCTTTGTATCGCTCTATATTTGTCTCTGTCTCTCTGTATCTGTCTGTATCTTTCTATATATCTCTGTCTGTCTCTGTCTTTCTCCGTGTGTTTCTCTGTATCTCTTTGTCTTCGTCTGTATCTCTTTGTCTTTCACTGTATCTCCCTTTATCTCTTTCTCTGTATCTCTCTGTATTTCTCTGTCTTTTTCTGTATCTCTCTGTATTTTTCTGTCTTTCTCTGTATCTCTCTATATTTGTCTGTGTCTCTCTATAGTTTCTTTCGGTATATCTCTGTCTTTCTCCGTGTGTTTCTCGGTCTTTCTCTGTATCTCTCTGTATCTATTTGTCTTCCTCTGTATGTCTTTGTCTTTCTCTGTATCTCTTTGTCTTTCTCTGTATCTCTCTGAATCTATTTGTCTTCCTCTGTATGCCTTTGTCTTTCTCTGTATCTCTGTATTTCTCTGTACTTCCCTGTCTTTCTCTGTATCTCTCTGTATTTTTCTGTCTCTCTCTGTACCTCTTTGTATCTCTCTATATTTGTCTGTTTCTCACTATATCTGTCTGTCTCTTTCTGTATGTCTCTTTCTGTCTCTGTCTTTCTCCATGTGTTTCTCTGTCTATATCTGTATCTCTGTGTATCTATTTGTCTTTCTCTGTATCTCTTTGTCTCTCTCTGTATCTCTTTGTCTTAATCTGTATATCTCTGTCTCTCTCTGTATTTCTCTTTCTCTCTCTGTATATCTCTGTATTTTTTTGTATCTCTCTGTATCTCTTTATATTTGTCTGTGTCTCTCTATATCTGTCTGTCTCTTTCTGTATATTTCTGTCGGTCTCTGTATTTCTTCGTGTGTTTTCTGTCTTTCTCTGTATCTCTTTTTATCTTTCTCTGTATCTCTCTGTATTTTTTTGTTTTTCTCTATATTTTTTTCTGGATCTTTCTATATTTCTCTATCTTTCACTGTATCTTTTTGTCTCTCTTTGTATTATTCTGTCTCTCTATGTATTTTTCTGTCTCTCCCTCTGTATCTCTTTGTTTCTCTCTGTTTATCTCTGTATCTGTCTATTTATCTTTGTCCCTCTTTGTATCTCACTGTTTCTCTCTGTAACTCTGTCTTTCTCTGTTTCTCTCTTTATTTCTTCGTCTCTCTCTATATTTCTGTTCCTCTTTCTCAGCTCTCTATGTCTCTCTGTCTGTCCCTCTCCTTTTATTTCTATAAAAACATATTATCTAGCCATTTATTTGTTAAATAATATTTTTACAGAGTTTTTTTTTATAATAATTACTTACAATTTATTTGAAAATTTTTGTTGTTTGAATTATAATTGGTATTTTATTATATTTCATTTGAAAACTTATTCATATAAATCGATTAAGAATTGCTTAAGTTATAAGCCATTTTCGGGCACCTTATATATGATTCTACCAAATAACGAATTTGAATGACCGTGTTGATTTTTGTTAAATTTAGCTTTGTTAAATATTCAAAAAATCGTATCACAGCTTTTATTGTTGGGTGTACAAACAACGTTTATATATCAAAATAATTGGTCAATTCTTAAGAAAATAAATAAAATTATATTTTGAAATATATTTTTGAAAATCGATGTTTAATTTTTAAATTTATTCGAAAACTTGCATTTTTATCTTATCAAGCCTGAAAAGCATTGAGGTTGGCTAAAAACCTATAATATTTTTTGTTGAGCATATTTGTGAAAGTTGTACCTATCTAAAGACATCTCAAGTATTTCTTGACTTTCAGTCGATTTTGTGCAGGTGACTCGATAATTTTGAAAATTTTTTTACATTTACCTTTAAATTTAGAAAAATTACCTTTGAATAGAATTTGAAATGACTTTATGAAACTTGTGAACATCATACAGCTATATTTTGTATATGAAAATATTAACTGACTTTTCAGTAATTAATTTTGAGAATTTGAAAATATTCTGGGGCGTGGTCAAAATGCTAACGATCAAAAACTTGTAAAATATACTCAAAATATAGTTGTTTTTTCTTCTCTCTGTGCCAATTTTACGCATTAATAATAATTTCCTGCCATTTATTTGGTAATTTTTTAATTGAATTCAAATTGGTATTTTATTATCTTTCATATGACACATTATTTGTAAAAATCGAATAAGAATTACCAAAGTTATAAACATTTTTAGGCACCTTTATTAATGATTCTTCCAAATAACGAATTTGAATGACCAAATGTCTTGATTTTTGTTAAATTTTGCTTTGTTAAATATTCAAAAAATCGTATCGCAGCTTGTAGTGGGTGTATAAAAAACATTTATATATCAAAATAATTTGGCATTTCTCAAGAAAATAAATAAAATTATATTTTAAAAATCGGTTGGAATATGTGTGTGTAATTGACAATTTAATCGAAAACTTACATTTTTATCTAATCAAGCCCATAAACCATTGAAGATGGCTAAAATTTTGTAATATTTTATAATAGATTTATTTGTGAGAAATATATCTATTTATAGATACCTTAGTTTTGAAAATGCATACAGTATTTCTCGACTTATAGTTGATTTTGTGCACGTGAATTGTAAATTTTGAATTTTTTTTTACATTTACCTTTAGAATTTGAAAAAACTACATTTGGATAAAACTTGAATTGAATTTATGAAACTTGTGAGTATGGTAAAACTATGTTTTGTATGTCAAAATGTTTGTTGAGATCTCAAAAATTAATTTTGGTAATTTAAAAATATTTGGGGGGCGTGGTTAAAATATTATTAGTCAAAAACTTGAAAGAATATGCTTAAAATATAATGTTTATTTTTGTACTTTATCCCATGTTAAGCTATTTAAAATAATTTTTGGTCATTTTGTATTGAATAAAAATAAAAATACTGTTATCTATCTTATTTTATATAATTTTTCAATATCAGGATAAAATTACTGAAGTTATAAGATACTCTTTAAGCTTTTTCAGTTATTTTTCAATAAAATAATTTAAGATTTTTTTATGAATTTTTTTTTTTTTTCAGAACGTTTTAATGTATGAAAGAGATGATAGATATATATGTTTTATATATCAAAATATGCGCTTACTTATTTGCAAGCGAATAAAAGTCATTTGAATAAAATCCGTTATTGTGGTAAAAAGTAAAGAGCATTTTAATAAAGCAAACACTATGTCAAAAAAAGCAAGTTATAAATAAATTAAATTCATAATTTATTTAATATCAATTTTCTTGTTGAATGTACAAATTTAAAATGTTTAACAAATATTTAGAAAATATATTAATAAATAATATGTAATAAATTTTTTTTCTCTATTTCGAATATAACATATTATTTTAAATTTTTTAATCAATCAATGTGGGTAAAAAAAAACATCAATTCAATTTTATTTAACATTTTTTTCATAATTTTCATGCAAATTTGATAATTTTTTTACACACGTTTAATGTGTGTCTTAATGACAGTATTTTAAGATATTAATAATGAAAATCAGTTAAGTATTTTAGGAGTAATAAATTAATTAATGATGTCATGTCAGATAATTTTCTTGATTAAAATCAATTTTTATCGTAAAAAATCAATTAAATACCCCTACCGCCGTTCCTGTTGAATTTACCGTTATAACACCACTATTGTTTTTATAGATAAGCGTTCGGGCTACAACTTTGTAGAATAACATTTTTTGAAATTCGTAAAATTTTCATCAACTTTTGCATTTTTAATACAGAAAATTGAATTGATAACCTCTTTACCTTCCCTTTTCGTATAGAACGCTTCCCCCCTCCGCAATTATTTTTATATAGAATTAAAGCTTAACATTTTGTGATTATTTTAAGATCTTAATCTTAAAGATCGGACAATCAGAACAGAAGTTATGAATTTTTTAATCCATCAATATCATTTGAATTTTTCGATTTTGATAAAATAACGGGTAATCTGCCACTGGTCGGTGGTCGTTGGCAATGAACAAATCAGGTAATTCCGATGCAATTTAATCGATTTTTTGATTAAATTAAAATTAAAATTGTGATCGTTCTATAGTGCGTAGATTAATAAATGAGGTATCAAATTAATTGTTGATATATTGTCCTGCGGACTAAAGAAAAACCAAATTCATGCATGCAAGCACTGATGAGTAATAAGTTGATATGTAAAACTACTTTTATAATGCCGTTATCTCACCTTAACGGGATAAAAAAAATTCAATTAAATTAAATTCACATTTAGACCAATAGATTGTATAACCTGTAAAAATTTCAACCTTCTATGACTATTAATTAAAAAGTTATTAACAGAGAAAGGTAAAAAAGAGTTTTTTAAAAATTTTTATACTTGAAAAACTTTTCTCAACGGTACTTTAGAAATTCAGTTTTTACCAAAAATATGTAAATCCATAATATCTATAACATCCTAAAATTTCATATCTCTCGCTATCCGCATTAAAAAGATAAAAATAAAAAAGTGTCAAAAAAACGACAAAAAAAATTAGTGTTTTTCAAAAATTCCCTGCGTCAAAAATACGACGTAAATCAAAATTTTGTATTACACGCCTAATTTTTTTTTTCATCCCCTTTCCAAAACTGTAAATATAATAAAAATCAATTAACCCCCTGATTTATTAGAATTTTTTTATGAAACATTGATTTTTGATTTTTTTCCTCTAAAACGTTGATAACTGTAAAAATAATTTTTTATAATTTTTTTAATAACATTGACATACCTTAGAATTAAAAAATCTATCGAATAAAAAAAAATTTAACTTTCTATCTATATCCGTTTAGAAAATAGAAATCCGATTTTCCCCTACATTTACCCAAGTTTACCCTATTAAAAATGAAAATTTCAAAAAATCCCTTCTTAGTGGAGCTTTACATATATGTGGTATGTGAAAAAAATTTTTATATATAATATATATATTACACAGTAAGCTGTAGAATGATTAGTTAATGAATGAGTGAGTGAGTGAGTCAGTGAGAAACTTACGTCTTTATAATATAGTAAACTAGTATTGACAATATACCCTATGCTACGCTATAGGTATAAATTTATATTGTTATCCTTTTTTTTTTATATAATTTTTATTTTATTAAGATAAAAAATTATAATAATATTAATCTTTAAAATAAAAATTATTATTATTCTATTTTTTATAATAATATTTTAATTTTATTATATTTATATTTATATATTATATAAACTATCGTGTAGAATTATTAGACAATATATAGCTTATTAAGATTAATTTTAAGCCTTATTAAGATAAAATTTAAATAATAAAATTATTATTGTACCTACTTTTTTTTTGTTGTTTTGTTTTAAAAAAATGATTTTAATTTTTTTTTTTTTTGCATTTATAAGAAAAAAAAATATAAATATAATTATATTTATTATTATAAATTTTATAATAATATTATATATATATATATATATATTTATATATATATATATATATAATATATATATATGTATATATATATATATATATATATATATATATATATATATATATATATATTTAAATATTTAATTATATTTTATATTAATAATAAATATATACATATTGTATATACATATGTACATACATATTTAATTATTAAATTATATAAAATAATAATAATGTCTTTCTCTATATAATATAATCTCTCTATATATTCTCTTTATATCTCTCTGCATTTCTTTGTCTATCTTTGTATTTCTTTGTATCTTTTTGTATCTCTCTCTGTTTCTCCCTGTATCTCTGTGTATCTTTTTGTAAATCTCTCTGTTTCTCTATGTATCTCTCTGTCGCTCTCTGTATCACTCTATCTCTCTCTGTATTTCTCTGTCTCTCTCTCTGTATCTCTCTATATTTTTCTGTCTCTCCTGTATATCTTTGTATTTCTCTATATTTGACTGTGTCTCTCTATACTTGTCTGTCTCTTTCTGTATAACTCTGTCTGCCTCTGTTTTTCTCCGTGTGCCTCTCTGTATTTCTCTATATCTCTCTGTATCTTTTTGTCTTTCTCTGTATCTCTTTGTCTTAATCTGTATCTCTCTGTTTTCTCTCTATATTTGTGTCTGTATCTTTCTGTATCTCTCTGTCTACCACTGTATCTCTTTGTATCTCTCTGTTTTCTCTCTATATTTGTGTTTGTATCTTTCTGTATCTCTCATTCTACCATTGTATCTCTTTGTCTCTCTCTATATTTTTCTGTCTCTCTATGTATCTCTTTGTATTTCTTTATATCTCTCTGTCTCTCTCTGTATATCTTTGTTTCTCTCTGTTTTTCTCTGTTTACTTCCATTTCTCTCTTTCTCTCTTTTTTATCTCTTTGTATCTCTTTTTTTATTTCATTTTATATCTCTGTATTTCTCTGTCTCTCTCTCTCTCTCTCTGTATCTCTTTGTCTCTCTCTATATCTTTCTGCCTCTGTCTCTATCTCTCTTTCTTTATCTCTCTGTGTCTCTTTGTATCTCACTGTTTCTCTCTATATCTTTTTCTTTCTCTGTATTTCTCTGTATCCCTCTGTCTCTCGCTGTATCTCTCTCTCTTTTGCTCTCTATGTCTTTCTGTCTGTCTCTTTTTATTTTTGTCCCATTTTATCTTACAAACATTAATAAGCCAGCCATTTAATTGATAAATAATATTTTTACAGAGTTTTTTTTTTAATAATAATTACTAACAATTTATTTGAAAATTTTTGTTAATTGAATTATAATTGGTATTTTATTATCTTTCTTATCCATAAAAAACGATTAAGAATTGCTAAAGTTATAAGTCATTTTCGGGAATCTTATTTATGATTCTACCAAATAATGAATTTGAATGGCCAAATGTCTTAGTTTTTGTTAAAATTTGTTTTTAGTGGGTGTACAATAAACGTTTAAAATATATGAACATAATTGGTCATTTAAAAAAAAAAATTAAATTAAATTATATGTTGAAAATCGGTTAGCAAATGGGTGTTTAATTGACAATTTAAATGAAGACTTGCATTTTTAACCATTACCATTGAATTTGGCTAAAAACCTATGATATTTTTTGTTAAGCATATTTGTGAAGGTTATACCTATCTAGAGACATCTCAACATCCAAAATCGATTAAGTATTTCTTTTTCGATTTTGTGCAGGTGAATGATAATTTTGAAAATTTTTCTTACATTTACCTTTAAAATTTAAATATTTACCTTTGAATAGTAGAATTTGAAATGATTTTGTGAAACTTGTGAACATCGTAAAGCTATGTATATTTTATTTTTTGAAAATATTTATTGACTTTTCAGTAATTTATTTTGAGAATTTGAAGATATTTTGGGGGTGTGGTCAAAATGTTAATTATTGAAAACTTGAAAAATATGCCCACAATATACCTAGTAGTTTTTTTATTCTCTCTGTCCTAAGTTTTCTTATTAATAATAATTTCTTTCCATTTATTTAAAAATTATTATTTATTGAATTATAATTGATATTCTATTTTATTTTATTTTATTTTATTTTATTTTATTTTATTTTATTTTATTTTATTTTATTTGACTCCTTATTTATAAAAATCGATTGAGAATTGCTAAAGTTTTATGCCATTTTCGGGCAACTTATTCATGATTCTTTCAAATAACGAATTTGAATGACCAACAAATGTCTTCATTTTTGTTAAATTTTGAGTTGTTAAATATTCGTAAAATCATACCGCAGCTTGTGATCGATGCAAAAAAAAAATAGTTTATATACCAAAATTATTGCTCATTTTTCAAAAAAAAAAAAAAATAAATAAAATTAAATTTTGCAATTCGGTTGGAAAATCGGCGGGTAATTGAGAACTTATTCGAAAACTTGCATTTTTATCTAACCAAGCCTGTAAACCATTAAAGTTGGCTAAAAACCTATAATATTTTTTAATAGGAATATTTGTGAGAGTTAAACCTATTTATAGACATCTCAATATCTAAGATCGATTAAGTATTTATCGACTTATAGGTGATTTTATGCAGATGAATCGTTAATTTTGAAATTTTTTTACATACACATTTTAAATGACTTTATGAAACTTATGAACATCGTACAGCTATGTTTTGTATGTGAAAATATTTATTGACATTAAAGTAAATAATAATGAGAATTTGAAGATATTTTGGGGGCGTGGTCAAAATGCTAACGATCAAAAACTTATAAAATACACTCAAAGCATAAAAGTTTTTTCTTCTCCCATGTGCCAATTTTCTTAATTAATAATAATTTCCTGCCATTTATTTGATAATTTTTTAATTGAATAAAAAATGATATTTTATTATCTTTCATATAACACCTCATTTATAAAAATCAAATAAGAATTGCCAAAGTTATGTCATTTTTGGGCACCTTATTCAAGATTTATCCAAATAACGAATTTGAATGACCAAATGTCTTGATTTTTGTTAAATTTTGCTTTGTTAAATATTCAAAAAATCGTATCGCAGCTTGTAGTGGGTGTATAAAAAACATATAATATATATCAAAATAATTTGGCATTTCTCAAGAAAATAAATAAAATTATATTTTAAAAATCGTTTGGAATATGTGTGTGTAATTGACAATTTAATCGAAAACTTACATTTTTATCTAATCAAGCCAATAAACCATTGAAGATGACTATAATTTTGTAATATTTTATAATATATTTATTTGTGAGAAATATACCTAACTATAGACACCTTAATCTTGAAAATCCATACAGTATTTCTCGACTTATAGTTGATTTTGTGCAGGTGAATTGTAAATTTTTAATTTTTTTTTACATTTACCTTTAGAATTTAAAAAAATTACCTTTGGATAAAATTTGAAATGATTTTATGAAATTTGTGAACATGATAGAGCTATTTTTTGTATGTGAAAATATTTATTGGTTTTTTAGTAAATAATTTTGAGAATTTGAAGATATTTTGGGGGCGTGGTCAAAATGTAAACGACCAAAAACTTGTAAAATGTACTCAAAATATAGTTGTTTTTTCTTCTCTCTGTGCTAATTTTACGCATTAATAATAATTTCCTGCCATTTATTTTGAAATTTTTTAAATGAATTAAAATTGGTATTGTATTATCTTTCATATGACACCTCATTTATAAAAATCGAATAAGAATTACCGAAGTTATAAGCAATTTTCAGGCACCTTATTCATCACACTTTCAAATAACGAATTTTGAATGACCAAATGTCTTGATTTTTGTTAAATTTTGCTTTGTTAAATATTCAAAAAATCGTATCGCAGCTTGTAGTGGGTGTATAAAAAACATTTATATATCAAAATAATTTGGCATTTCTCAAGAAAATAAATAAAATTATATTTTAAAAATCGTTTAGAATATGTGTGTGTAATTGACAATTTAATCGAAAACTTACATTTTTATCTAATCAAGCCAATAAACCATTGAAGATGGCTATAATTTTGTAATATTTTATAATATATTTATTTGTGAGAAATGTACCTAACTATAGACACCTTAATCTTAAAAATCTATACAGTATTTCTCGACTTATAGTTGATTTTGTGCAGGTGAATTGTAAATTTTTAATTTTTTTTTACATTTACCTTTAGAATTTAAAAAAATTACCTTTGGATAAAATTTGAAATGATTTTATGAAATTTGTGAACATGATAGAGCTATTTTTTGTATGTGAAAATATTTATTGGCTTTTAAGTAAATAATTTTGAGAATTTGAAAATATTTTGGGGGCGTGGTCAAAATGTAAACGATCAAAAACTTGTAAAATGTACTCAAAATATAGTTGTTTTTTCTTCTCTCTGTGCTAATTTTACGCATTAATAATAATTTCCTGCCATTTATTTTGTAATTTTTTAAATGAATTAAAATTGGTATTTTATTATCTTTCATATTACACCTCATTTATAAAAATCGAATAAGAATTACCGAAGTTATAAGCAATTTTCAGGCACCTTATTCATCACACTTTCAAATAACGAATTTGAATGACCAAATGTCTTGATTTTTGTTAAATTTTGCTTTGTTAAATATTCAAAAAATCATATCGCAGCTTGTGGTGGGTGTATAAAAAACATTTATATACCAAAATAAGTAGGTATTTCTTAAAAAAATAAATAAAATTATATTTTGAAAATCGGTTGGAATATGGCTGTGTAATTGACAATTTAATTGAAATATTACATTTTTATCTAATGAAGCCTATAAACCATTAAAGATGGCTAAAAATTTGTAATATTTTATAAAAGATTTATTTGTGAGAAATGTATCTATCTAAAGACACCTTAATTTTGAAAATCCATACAGTATTTCTGGACTTATAGTTGATTTTGTGCAGGTGAATTGTAAATTTTTAATTTTTTTTTTACATTTACCTTTAGAATTTGAAAAAAATTACCATTGGATAGAATTTGATTTGATTTTATGAAACTTGTGAACATTTTAGAGCTATGTTTTGTATGTGAAAATATATATTGACTTTTTATTAAATAATTTTGAGAATTTGAAGATATTTTGGGGGCGTGGTCAAAATGCTAACGATCAAAAATTTGTAAAATATACTCAAAATATAAATGTTTTTTCTTCTCTCTCTGCCAATTTTACGCATTAATAATAATTTCCTGTCATTTATTTGATAATTTTTTTATTGAATTATAATTGGTATTTAATTATCTTTCATATGACACCTCATTTATAAAAATCAAATAAGAATTACCAAAGTTATAAACATTTTTAGGCACCTTTATTAATGATTCTTCCAAATAACGAATTTGAATGACCAAATGTCTTGATTTTTGTTAAATTTTGCTTTGTTAAATATTCAAAAAATCATATCGCAGCTTGTAGTGGGTGTACAAAAAACATTTATATACCAAAATAATTTGGCATTTCTAAAAAAAATTAATAAAATTATATTTTTAAAATCGGTTTGAACATGAGTGTGTAATTGACAATTTAATCGAAATATTACATTTTTATCTAATGAAGCCTATAAACCATTAAAGATGGCTAAAAATTTGTTATATTTTATAAAAGATTTATTTGTGAGAAATGTATCTATCTATAGACACCTTAATTTTGAAAATCCATACAATATTTCTGGACTTATAGTTGATTTTGTGCAGGTGAATTGATAATTTTGAATTTTTTTTTATATTTTCCTTTGAAATTTAAAAAAATCATCTTTGAAAAGAATTTGATTTGACTTTATGAAACTTGTGAACATCATATAGCTATGTTTTGTATGTGAAAATATTTATTGACTTTTTAGTAAATAATTTTGAGAATTTGAAGATATTTTGGGGCGTGGTCAAAATGTAAACGATCAAAAACTTGTAAAATATACTCAAAATATAGTTGTTTTTTCTTCTCTCTGTGTTAATTTTACACATTAATAATAATTTCTTGCCATTTATTTGATAATTTTTTAATTGAAGTAAAATTTGTATTTTATTATCTTTCATATGACACCTCATTTATAAAAATCGAATAAGAATTACCGAAGTTATAAGCAATTTTCAGACACCTTATTCATCACACTTTCAAATAACGAATTTGAATGACCAAATGTCTTGATTTTTGTTAAATTTTGCTTTGTTAAATATTCAAAAAATCGTATCGCCGCTTGTAGTGGGTGTACAAAAAACATTTATATACCAAAATAATTTGGCATTTCTCAAGAAAATTAATAAAATTATATTTTGAAAATTGTTTGGAATATGGCTGTGTAATTGACAATTTAATCAAAAACTTACATTTTTATCTAATCAAGCCTATAAACCATTGAAGATGGTTAAAAAATTGTAATATTTTATAATAGATTAATTTGTGAGAAATGTATCTATCTATAGACACCTTAATTTTGAAAATCCATACAGTATTTCTCGACTTATAGTTGATTTTGTGCAGGTGATTTGTAAATTTTTAATTTTTTTTTACATTTACCTTTAGAATTTGAAAAAATTACCTTTGGATAAAATTTGAAATGATTTTATGAAACTTGTGAAGATGGTAGAGCTATGTTTTGTATGTCAAAATGTTTGTTAAAATCTTAAAAATTAATTTTGGTAATTTAAAAATATTTGGGTAGGGCGTGGTTAAAATATTATTAGTCAAAAACTTGAAAAAATGTGCTTAAAATATAATGTTTATTTTTGTACTTTATCCCATGTTAAGCTATTTAAAATAATTTTTGGTCATTTTATTGGTATATTGTGTATTGAATTATAATAAAAATACTATAAACTATCTTATTTTATATCATTTTTCAATATCAGGATAAAATTACTGAAGTTATAAGACACTCTTTAAGCTTTTTCAGTTATTTTTCAAGAAAATTATTTAAGTTTTTTTTATGAATTTTTTTTTTTTAGAACGTTTTAATGTATGAAAGAGATGATAGATATATATGTTTTATATATCAAAATAAGCGCTTACTTATTTGCAAGCGATTAAAAATTATTTGACTAAAATCCGTTATTCTGGTAAAAAGTAATAAGTATTTTAATAAAGCAAACACTTTGTCAAAAAAAGCAAGTTATAAATAAATTAAATTCATAATTTATTTAATATCAATTTTTTTGTTGGACTTAAAACTTTAAAATGTCTAACAAATATTTAGAAAATATATTAATAAATAATATTTAATTAATTTTTTTTATCTATTTTGAATATAACATATTATTTTGAATTTTTTAATCAATCAATGTTGGTGAAAAAAATCATGAATTCAATTTTATTTTACATTTTTTTCATAATTATCATAGAAATTTGATAATTTTTTTTACACACATTTAATGCGTGTTTTAATGACAATATTTTAAGATATTTATCTTGAAAATCCGTTAAAAACTTTAGGAGTAATAAATTAATTAATGATGTAATGTCAGATGATTTTTTTGATTAAAATCGATTTTTGTCATAAAAAATCAATTAAATATCCCTACCGCCGCTCCTGTTGAATTTACCGTTATAACACCACTGACTTTTTTATAGATAAGGGTTGGGGCTACAACTTTGTAGAACATCATTTTTTGAAATTCGTAAAATTTTCATCAACTTTTGCATTTTGAATACAAAAAATTGAATTGATAACCTCTTTACCTTCCCTTTTCGTATAGAACGCTTCCCCCCTCCACAATTATTTTTATACAGAATTAAAGCTTAACATTTTGTGATTATTTTAAGATCTTAATCTTAAAGATCGGACAATTAGAACAGAAGTTATGAATTATTTAATCCAACAATATCATTTGATTTTTGTGATTTTGATAAAATAACGGGAATTCTTCCACTGGTCGATGGTGATTGGCAATGAACAAAATCAAGCAATTTTGATTAAATTTTTCGATTTTTTGATTAATTAATTAAAATTCAATTGTGAGGGTTGTGTGGGTGGTACAGTTATAAATGAGGTATCAAAATGATGGTAATTTTATTGACATGTAGATTAAAGAAAAATCAAATTTATCCATGCATGTTTAATTGAGTTATTAAGTGATATACATGGTAACCTTATAATTACCGTTAATTCCTTATAACGGTACAAAAAAAATATTAAATTAATTTTATTCATTAAGATATCAATTATTTCTATCATTTGGTAAAAATTTCAACCTTCTATGTATATTAGTTTAAAAGATATTAAAGAAGTACCGTTAAAAACCGTTTTTGAAAATCATAAAAACTAAAATAACTTCATCTAACGGTAATTTAAAAAATCCAATTTTTTTAAAAATCACTAAAACTCCCCGAACACTATATCATATTAAAATTTCATAATTTTCATACATTCCATTAAAAAGATAAAATTAAAAAAGTGTTAAAAAAACTCATTAAAAAATGTCAAGTTTTCAAAAATTCCCTACATCAAAAATACAACGTAATTCAAAATTTTGTATTACACGCCTAATTTTTTTTTTTATCCACTTTCCAAAACTATAAATTTTATAAAAATATCTTAATCCCCTGATTTATAACGTATTTTTTTCTAACTATCTAAAATGTGCATTTTTATTATAAAAAAAATCATATCTTGAAAACGGTAATTTTGAGAATTTTTTTGTAAGATTAAATTTGAATTTTTAGAAAAAAATCTATTTAGGAAAAAAAAAATTTTATTTTTATCTTTACGCGTTTAGAAAATAGAAATTTTAATTTTTACTACATTTACCCCTGTTTACCCTATTAAATGTTAAAATTTTAAAAAATCCTTTCTTAGTGTTCACTTACTATATAAATAGTATTAAAAAAAATTTTTATTTAATTAATATATATATTAGTATAAGCTGTACATTGATTCTATAAAAAATGGTTATAAAAGCGAACTAACGTCTTTAGTATATAGTTAACTAGTATATTTACCCGAACAGTTGGCTACGCTAACTGTCACACGGTGTCTCCTCAATCTACCTTTTACTGTCACACGATGTCTCAATCTACCTTTTACTGCAGTCACACGATGTATGTGCAAGACAATGTCTCAATCTACCTTTTACTGCAGTCACACGATGTATGTGCAAGACAATGTCTCAATCTACCTTTTACTGCAGTCACACGATGTATGTGCAAGACAATGTCTCAATCTACCTTTTACTGCAGTCACACTATGTATGTGCAAGACAATGTCTCAATCTACCTTTATCTCAAATCTACCTTTAACTGTCACACGATGTATGTATGTGCAAGACAATGTCTCAATCTACCTTTATCTCGAATCTACCTTTATCTCGAATCTACCTTTATCTCGAATCTACCTTAATCTCACTCTACCTTTTTCTCACTCTACCTTTATCTCACTCTACCTTAATCTCACTCTACCTTTTTCTTACTCTACCTTTATCTCACTCTACCTTTATCTCAATCTACCATTATCTCACTCTAACTTTATCTCACTCTACCTTTATCTTACTCTACCTTTATCTCACTCTACCTTTATCTCACTCTACCTTTATTTTAAGAACCATACAAATCTGACTATTTAGAACATAAAAATAATAAGTTATAAATCTCTCTATATCTTTCTGTCCCTCTCTGTATCTTTCTGTCTCTCTCTGTATCTCCCTGTATATCTCTGCCTCTCTCTATATCAGTCTGTCTCTCTCTGTACCTCTCTATATCTCTTTGTATCTCTCTGTCTCTCTCTGTATCTCTTTGTCTCTATCTGTCTATATCTCTGTGTCCCTCTCTATATTTGTCTGTCTCTCTCTGTATCTCCCTGTATTTCTCTGTCTCTCTATCTATATCTTTCTGTCCCTCTCTGTATCTTTCTGTCTCTCTCTGCTGTATCTCCCTGCATTTCTCTGTCTCTCTGTATATCTTTCTGTCTCTCTCTGTACCTCTCTGTCACTCTCTGTATCTCTCTATATCTCTCTGTCGCTCCCTGTATGTCTCTGTCGCTATCTGTATCTCTTTGTCTCTCTCTAGATCTCACTGCACCTCTCTGTCTCTCTCAATACCTATCTGTCTTTCAATTCACTAACTTATATTAGTATAGGTATATATACATAACTACCTATGTATGTATGTATGTATCTATGTATGTATGTTATTATATGTACATACATACATACTTTTTTTAAATTAATAGTATATACAAATAATTTACCTTTATTTTGAGACTTTAACCATAAAAATATGACCATTAGAACTCAAGTTATAAATCTACTATATCCGATTTGCCCAGTCAGCCCTTGACCTACTATTCTACCTCTAGCATGATAATTCACCTTGATTTTGGGAAATTAATCTTGAAAATCTGACTATTGTTACTCGTCAAGTTATAAATCTAGTCTACCTTTTATTCCAGGCATTCACTTAGTTTGACCTTTGTCGATAAAAATCGATTGCGGGTCCCCTGTCCCGCTCACGCAACTCCGTTGCTCCGCTTAGGGTATGTTCAGTCGCCAGGCAGGCGCCCAAGTTAACAGTACCTTTGGGTGAACCGTACGACATGTTTTGATAACTTGTTTTGTTTTTTTTTTTTTGAACTTTTTGAACACTGTTTAGCCGGATACTTAATCAAAATTTAAAAAACTTCACTTTGAAAATCTGACCATTATTAAAAATGTAACCAACTTGCCAAGTCAATCACTTGACCAAATCAACTCTTTTCTATAAATCTGAGTATTAAATTTGTTGCCCAATGCCCAGCCCAGCCCGTGCTCATATTAACGAAAGCGATTTTTTTAAATTCAATTTGAATTTTTTTTTTTTATAAATTAACTTGGAAGTGAAGTTAGCCTAACATTTTACCTTTATTTTAAGACCTTAATCTTACAGATCCGATTAATAGAACAGAAGATATAAGCCAACTAAATAATATACTCTACCCACATCATAGTAAGTTTCATTAAAAAGGTCAAGTACACTTGAATGACATTCTACCTAAATTTTAAGACGATGCGATCATTAGAACAAAAGTTATCAGCCAACCAAACCAACAATGAGGGTACCTTTAGGTTTATTACGAATGAGAAATACCTACCACCAACGCACGTGCATATTTTAATAATATAAATATGTATATGTATAATACCTACAAAAATAGAAAAATTTTCTCGTTTTTTCACTTATTTTTCAAGAAAATTATTTAAGATTTTTTTATGAAATTTTTTTTTTTATAACGTTTTAATGTATGAAATTGATGATAGATATATATGTTTTCTATATCAAAATAAGCGCTTACTTGTTTGGAAGCGAATAAAAGTCATTTGATTAAAATCCGTTATTCTAGTAAAAAGTAATGAGCATTTTAATGAAGGAAACACTATGCCGCAAAAAGCATGTTATAAATAAATTAATTTCAAAATTTATTTAATATCTTAATTCTTGTTGGACTTAGAACTTTAAGATGTTCAACAAATATTTAGACAATATATTAATAAATAATATGTGATAAATTTTTTGTCTCTATTTTGAATATAACATATTATTTAAAATTTTTTAATCAATCAAAGTGGGTGTAAAAAAACATTAATTCAATTTGTTTTTACATTTTTTTTCATAATTGTCATGAAAATTTGATATTTTTTTTACATACATTTAACGTTTGTTTTAATGACGGTATTTTAAGACTTTAATCTTGAGAATCCGTTAAGAATTTTAGGAGTTATTAATTAATTGATGATGGCATGTCTGATGATTTTTTTGATTAAAATCGATTTTTATCGTTAAATTTAATTTAAATCCCCCTCCCGCCGCACTTGTTGAATTTACCCCTATAACACCATTGACTTTTTTATAGATAAGGGTTGGGGCTACAATATTGTAGAACATAATATTTTGAAATTCGTAAAATTTTCATCAACTTTTCGATTTTTAATACAGAAAATTGAATTGATGACCTCTTTACCACCCCTTTTCGTATAGAACGCTTCCCCCCTTCGCAATAATTTTTATACACAATTAAAGATTAACATTTACTGATTATTTTAATATCTTAATCTTGAAGATCGGACAATTAGAAGAGAAGTTATGAATTATTTAATCCATCAATATGATTTGGATTTTCTGATTTTGTTAAAATAACGGGTCATCTGCCACTGGTCGGTGGTGGTTGGCAATGAACAAATGGGGTAATTTCGATTAAATTTAATGGATTTTTTGATTGAACTAAAATTAAAATTGTGATCAATCTATAGTGGGTAGATTAACAAATGAGTTATCAAAATCATTGTTATCATATTGCCGTGCGAACTAAAGAAAAATGAAACCCATGCGCGCATGCACTGATGAATAATAAGCTGACATGTAAAACAACCTTTATAATTCTGTTATCTAAACTTGAGGGTATAAAAAAAATTAAATAAAATTAAATTCACATTTAAAACAATAAATTATATTATTTGTGAAAATTTCAACCTTCTATGGTTACTAATTAAAAAGATATTATTAGAAAACCGTTAGAAAAAGTTTTTTAAAATTTTTTATACTTGAATAACTTTTTTAAATGGTACTTGAGAAATCCAATTTTCAGCAAAATCATGTAAATCCATAATCTCTATAAGATTGTAAAATTTCATATTTCTATCTACCCGCATTAAAAAGATAAAAAATAAAGATTGTTAAAAAAACAAAAAAAAAGTTTAGTATTTTTGAAAAATTGCGTGTGTCAAAAATACGATGTAAATAAAAATTTTGTATTACACGCCTAATTTTTATTTCTATGTTCTATTCAAAATAGTAAATATGATAAAAATCAACACACCCTCCGATTTAATATAATTTATTTGTGAAACATTGATTTTTGAGATTTTGCGTTTTAAACGTTGGTAAGTGTGAAGATAATTTTTTGTAATTTTTTTAACCCCCCTGACACACCTTAGAATTAAAAAATCTATGAATTCTATATAAATTAATAATTTTATTTCAACCCATTTAGAAAATAGAAATCCGACTTTACCCTATTTAAACCTAAGTTTACCCTATTAGTTTTTGGAATTTCAAAAAATCCCTTCTTAGTGTGCACTTTCAAATATGTAGTATTCGAAAAAAATTTTTATATATATTATATATATTACACAGTGAGCTGTACAATGATTAGTTAATGAATGAGTGAGTGAGTCAGTGAGTGAGAAACTTACGTCTTTATAATATAGTAACTAGTATATTTACCCGAACAGTTGGCTACGCTAACTGTCACACGGTGTCTCCTCAATCTACCTTTTACTGTCACACGATGTCTCAATCTACCTTTTACTGCAGTCACACGATGTATGTGCAAGACAATGTCTCAATCTACCTTTTACTGCAGTCACACGATGTATGTGCAAGACAATGTCTCAATCTACCTTTTACTGCAGTCACACGATGTATGTGCAAGACAATGTCTCAATCTACCTTTTACTGCAGTCACACTATGTATGTGCAAGACAATGTCTCAATCTACCTTTATCTCAAATCTACCTTTAACTGTCACACGATGTATGTATGTGCAAGACAATGTCTCAATCTACCTTTATCTCGAATCTACCTTTATCTCGAATCTACCTTTATCTCGAATCTACCTTAATCTCACTCTACCTTTTTCTCACTCTACCTTTATCTCACTCTACCTTAATCTCACTCTACCTTTTTCTTACTCTACCTTTATCTCACTCTACCTTTATCTCAATCTACCATTATCTCACTCTAACTTTATCTCACTCTACCTTTATCTTACTCTACCTTTATCTCACTCTACCTTTATCTCACTCTACCTTTATTTTAAGAACCATACAAATCTGACTATTTAGAACATAAAAATAATAAGTTATAAATCTCTCTATATCTTTCTGTCCCTCTCTGTATCTTTCTGTCTCTCTCTGTATCTCCCTGTATATCTCTGCCTCTCTCTATATCAGTCTGTCTCTCTCTTTACCTCTCTATATCTCTTTGTATCTCTCTGTCTCTCTCTGTATCTCTTTGTCTCTATCTGTCTATATCTCTGTGTCCCTCTCTATATTTGTCTGTCTCTCTCTGTATCTCCCTGTATTTCTCTGTCTCTCTATCTATATCTTTCTGTCCCTCTCTGTATCTTTCTGTCTCTCTCTGCTGTATCTCCCTGCATTTCTCTGTCTCTCTGTATATCTTTCTGTCTCTCTCTGTACCTCTCTGTCACTCTCTGTATCTCTCTATATCTCTCTGTCGCTCCCTGTATGTCTCTGTCGCTATCTGTATCTCTTTGTCTCTCTCTAGATCTCACTGCACCTCTCTGTCTCTCTCAATACCTATCTGTCTTTCAATTCACTAACTTATATTAGTATAGGTATATATACATAACTACCTATGTATGTATGTATGTATCTATGTATGTATGTTATTATATGTACATACATACATACTTTTTTTAAATTAATAGTATATACAAATAATTTACCTTTATTTTGAGACTTTAACCATAAAAATATGACCATTAGAACTCAAGTTATAAATCTACTATATCCGATTTGCCCAGTCAGCCCTTGACCTACTATTCTACCTCTAGCATGATAATTCACCTTGATTTTGGGAAATTAATCTTGAAAATCTGACTATTGTTACTCGTCAAGTTATAAATCTAGTCTACCTTTTATTCCAGGCATTCACTTAGTTTGACCTTTGTCGATAAAAATCGATTGCGGGTCCCCTGTCCCGCTCACGCAACTCCGTTGCTCCGCTTAGGGTATGTTCAGTCGCCAGGCAGGCGCCCAAGTTAACAGTACCTTTGGGTGAACCGTACGACATGTTTTGATAACTTGTTTTGTTTTTTTTTTTTTGAACTTTTTGAACACTGTTTAGCCGGATACTTAATCAAAATTTAAAAAACTTCACTTTGAAAATCTGACCATTATTAAAAATGTAACCAACTTGCCAAGTCAATCACTTGACCAAATCAACTCTTTTCTATAAATCTGAGTATTAAATTTGTTGCCCAATGCCCAGCCCAGCCCGTGCTCATATTAACGAAAGCGATTTTTTTAAATTCAATTTGAATTTTTTTTTTTTATAAATTAACTTGGAAGTGAAGTTAGCCTAACATTTTACCTTTATTTTAAGACCTTAATCTTACAGATCCGATTAATAGAACAGAAGATATAAGCCAACTAAATAATATACTCTACCCACATCATAGTAAGTTTCATTAAAAAGGTCAAGTACACTTGAATGACATTCTACCTAAATTTTAAGACGATGCGATCATTAGAACAAAAGTTATCAGCCAACCAAACCAACAATGAGGGTACCTTTAGGTTTATTACGAATGAGAAATACCTACCACCAACGCACGTGCATATTTTAATAATATAAATATGTATATGTATAATACCTACAAAAATAGAAAAATTTTCTCGTTTTTTCACTTATTTTTCAAGAAAATTATTTAAGATTTTTTTATGAAATTTTTTTTTTTATAACGTTTTAATGTATGAAATTGATGATAGATATATATGTTTTCTATATCAAAATAAGCGCTTACTTGTTTGGAAGCGAATAAAAGTCATTTGATTAAAATCCGTTATTCTAGTAAAAAGTAATGAGCATTTTAATGAAGGAAACACTATGCCGCAAAAAGCATGTTATAAATAAATTAATTTCAAAATTTATTTAATATCTTAATTCTTGTTGGACTTAGAACTTTAAGATGTTCAACAAATATTTAGACAATATATTAATAAATAATATGTGATAAATTTTTTGTCTCTATTTTGAATATAACATATTATTTAAAATTTTTTAATCAATCAAAGTGGGTGTAAAAAAACATTAATTCAATTTGTTTTTACATTTTTTTTCATAATTGTCATGAAAATTTGATATTTTTTTTACATACATTTAACGTTTGTTTTAATGACGGTATTTTAAGACTTTAATCTTGAGAATCCGTTAAGAATTTTAGGAGTTATTAATTAATTGATGATGGCATGTCTGATGATTTTTTTGATTAAAATCGATTTTTATCGTTAAATTTAATTTAAATCCCCCTCCCGCCGCACTTGTTGAATTTACCCCTATAACACCATTGACTTTTTTATAGATAAGGGTTGGGGCTACAATATTGTAGAACATAATATTTTGAAATTCGTAAAATTTTCATCAACTTTTCGATTTTTAATACAGAAAATTGAATTGATGACCTCTTTACCACCCCTTTTCGTATAGAACGCTTCCCCCCTTCGCAATAATTTTTATACACAATTAAAGATTAACATTTACTGATTATTTTAATATCTTAATCTTGAAGATCGGACAATTAGAAGAGAAGTTATGAATTATTTAATCCATCAATATGATTTGGATTTTCTGATTTTGTTAAAATAACGGGTCATCTGCCACTGGTCGGTGGTGGTTGGCAATGAACAAATGGGGTAATTTCGATTAAATTTAATGGATTTTTTGATTGAACTAAAATTAAAATTGTGATCAATCTATAGTGGGTAGATTAACAAATGAGTTATCAAAATCATTGTTATCATATTGCCGTGCGAACTAAAGAAAAATGAAACCCATGCGCGCATGCACTGATGAATAATAAGCTGACATGTAAAACAACCTTTATAATTCTGTTATCTAAACTTGAGGGTATAAAAAAAATTAAATAAAATTAAATTCACATTTAAAACAATAAATTATATTATTTGTGAAAATTTCAACCTTCTATGGTTACTAATTAAAAAGATATTATTAGAAAACCGTTAGAAAAAGTTTTTTAAAATTTTTTATACTTGAATAACTTTTTTAAATGGTACTTGAGAAATCCAATTTTCAGCAAAATCATGTAAATCCATAATCTCTATAAGATTGTAAAATTTCATATTTCTATCTACCCGCATTAAAAAGATAAAAAATAAAGATTGTTAAAAAAACAAAAAAAAAGTTTAGTATTTTTGAAAAATTGCGTGTGTCAAAAATACGATGTAAATAAAAATTTTGTATTACACGCCTAATTTTTATTTCTATGTTCTATTCAAAATAGTAAATATGATAAAAATCAACACACCCTCCGATTTAATATAATTTATTTGTGAAACATTGATTTTTGAGATTTTGCGTTTTAAACGTTGGTAAGTGTGAAGATAATTTTTTGTAATTTTTTTAACCCCCCTGACACACCTTAGAATTAAAAAATCTATGAATTCTATATAAATTAATAATTTTATTTCAACCCATTTAGAAAATAGAAATCCGACTTTACCCTATTTAAACCTAAGTTTACCCTATTAGTTTTTGGAATTTCAAAAAATCCCTTCTTAGTGTGCACTTTCAAATATGTAGTATTCGAAAAAAATTTTTATATATATTATATATATTACACAGTGAGCTGTACAATGATTAGTTAATGAATGAGTGAGTGAGTCAGTGAGTGAGAAACTTACGTCTTTATAATATAGTAATTCTACCAAATAACGAATTTGAATGACCGTGTTGATTTTTGTTAAATTTAGCTTTGTTAAATATTCAAAAAATCGTATCACAGCTTTTATTGTTGGGTGTACAAACAACGTTTATATATCAAAATAATTGGTCAATTCTTAAGAAAATAAATAAAATTATATTTTGAAATATATTTTTGAAAATCGATGTTTAATTTTTAAATTTATTCGAAAACTTGCATTTTTATCTTATCAAGCCTGAAAAGCATTGAGGTTGGCTAAAAACCTATAATATTTTTTGTTGAGCATATTTGTGAAAGTTGTACCTATCTAAAGACATCTCAAGTGTTTCTTGACTTTCAGTCGATTTTGTGCAGGTGACTCGATAATTTTGAAAATTTTTTTACATTTACCTTTAAATTTAGAAAAATTACCTTTGAATAGAATTTGAAATGACTTTATGAAACTTGTGAACATCATACAGCTATATTTTGTATATGAAAATATTAACTGACTTTTCAGTAATTAATTTTGAGAATTTGAAAATATTCTGGGGCGTGGTCAAAATGCTAACGATCAAAAACTTGTAAAATATACTCAAAATATAGTTGTTTTTTCTTCTCTCTGTGCCAATTTTACGCATTAATAATAATTTCCTGCCATTTATTTGGTAATTTTTTAATTGAATTCAAATTGGTATTTTATTATCTTTCATATGACACATTATTTGTAAAAATCGAATAAGAATTACCAAAGTTATAAACATTTTTAGGCACCTTTATTAATGATTCTTCCAAATAACGAATTTGAATGACCAAATGTCTTGATTTTTGTTAAATTTTGCTTTGTTAAATATTCAAAAAATCGTATCGCAGCTTGTAGTGGGTGTATAAAAAACATTTATATATCAAAATAATTTGGCATTTCTCAAGAAAATAAATAAAATTATATTTTAAAAATCGGTTGGAATATGTGTGTGTAATTGACAATTTAATCGAAAACTTACATTTTTATCTAATCAAGCCCATAAACCATTGAAGATGGCTAAAATTTTGTAATATTTTATAATAGATTTATTTGTGAGAAATATATCTATTTATAGATACCTTAGTTTTGAAAATGCATACAGTATTTCTCGACTTATAGTTGATTTTGTGCACGTGAATTGTAAATTTTGAATTTTTTTTTACATTTACCTTTAGAATTTGAAAAAACTACATTTGGATAAAACTTGAATTGAATTTATGAAACTTGTGAGTATGGTAAAACTATGTTTTGTATGTCAAAATGTTTGTTGAGATCTCAAAAATTAATTTTGGTAATTTAAAAATATTTGGGGGGCGTGGTTAAAATATTATTAGTCAAAAACTTGAAAGAATATGCTTAAAATATAATGTTTATTTTTGTACTTTATCCCATGTTAAGCTATTTAAAATAATTTTTGGTCATTTTGTATTGAATAAAAATAAAAATACTGTTATCTATCTTATTTTATATAATTTTTCAATATCAGGATAAAATTACTGAAGTTATAAGATACTCTTTAAGCTTTTTCAGTTATTTTTCAATAAAATAATTTAAGATTTTTTTATGAATTTTTTTTTTTTTTCAGAACGTTTTAATGTATGAAAGAGATGATAGATATATATGTTTTATATATCAAAATATGCGCTTACTTATTTGCAAGCGAATAAAAGTCATTTGAATAAAATCCGTTATTGTGGTAAAAAGTAAAGAGCATTTTAATAAAGCAAACACTATGTCAAAAAAAGCAAGTTATAAATAAATTAAATTCATAATTTATTTAATATCAATTTTCTTGTTGAATGTACAAATTTAAAATGTTTAACAAATATTTAGAAAATATATTAATAAATAATATGTAATAAATTTTTTTTCTCTATTTCGAATATAACATATTATTTTAAATTTTTTAATCAATCAATGTGGGTAAAAAAAAACATCAATTCAATTTTATTTAACATTTTTTTCATAATTTTCATGCAAATTTGATAATTTTTTTACACACGTTTAATGTGTGTCTTAATGACAGTATTTTAAGATATTAATAATGAAAATCAGTTAAGTATTTTAGGAGTAATAAATTAATTAATGATGTCATGTCAGATAATTTTCTTGATTAAAATCAATTTTTATCGTAAAAAATCAATTAAATACCCCTACCGCCGTTCCTGTTGAATTTACCGTTATAACACCACTATTGTTTTTATAGATAAGCGTTCGGGCTACAACTTTGTAGAATAACATTTTTTGAAATTCGTAAAATTTTCATCAACTTTTGCATTTTTAATACAGAAAATTGAATTGATAACCTCTTTACCTTCCCTTTTCGTATAGAACGCTTCCCCCCTCCGCAATTATTTTTATATAGAATTAAAGCTTAACATTTTGTGATTATTTTAAGATCTTAATCTTAAAGATCGGACAATCAGAACAGAAGTTATGAATTTTTTAATCCATCAATATCATTTGAATTTTTCGATTTTGATAAAATAACGGGTAATCTGCCACTGGTCGGTGGTCGTTGGCAATGAACAAATCAGGTAATTCCGATGCAATTTAATCGATTTTTTGATTAAATTAAAATTAAAATTGTGATCGTTCTATAGTGCGTAGATTAATAAATGAGGTATCAAATTAATTGTTGATATATTGTCCTGCGGACTAAAGAAAAACCAAATTCATGCATGCAAGCACTGATGAGTAATAAGTTGATATGTAAAACTACTTTTATAATGCCGTTATCTCACCTTAACGGTATAAAAAAAATTCAATTAAATTAAATTCACATTTAGACCAATAGATTGTATAACCTGTAAAAATTTCAACCTTCTATGACTATTAATTAAAAAGTTATTAACAGAGAAAGGTAAAAAAGAGTTTTTTAAAAATTTTTATACTTGAATAACTTTTCTCAACGGTACTTTAGAAATTCAGTTTTTACCAAAAATATGTAAATCCATAATATCTATAACATCCTAAAATTTCATATCTCTCGCTATCCGCATTAAAAAGATAAAAATAAAAAAGTGTCAAAAAAACGACAAAAAAAATTAGTGTTTTTCAAAAATTCCCTGCGTCAAAAATACGACGTAAATCAAAATTTTGTATTACACGCCTAATTTTTTTTTTCATCCCCTTTCCAAAACTGTAAATATAATAAAAATCAATTAACCCCCTGATTTATTAGAATTTTTTTATGAAACATTGATTTTTGATTTTTTTCGTCTAAAACGTTGATAACTGTAAAAATAATTTTTTATAATTTTTTTAATAACATTGACATACCTTAGAATTAAAAAATCTATCGAATAAAAAAAAATTTAACTTTCTATCTATATCCGTTTAGAAAATAGAAATCCGATTTTCCCCTACATTTACCCAAGTTTACCCTATTAAAAATGAAAATTTCAAAAAATCCCTTCTTAGTGGAGCTTTACATATATGTGGTATGTGAAAAAAATTTTTATATATAATATATATATTACACAGTAAGCTGTAGAATGATTAGTTAATGAATGAGTGAGTGAGTGAGTCAGTGAGAAACTTACGTCTTTATAATATAGTAAAGTAATAATAATAATAACTAGGTATGTATATCCATATGTTATAACTATGTATTTTTTTCTTCTTTTCCCATTTTGCAGCAGAAACAGAAGATATCTATACATACATATAAAAAAAAACCTGTTGGAAATGCATGGGTTTTTTCTTCAGTTGACATTTCGGTGTTATAGCTTGAACCAATTCAGTTGGCCAACGGTCGGTTGCGCAGAGAGAGGATTTAAGAGAACAAAAATGGCACGCAAGATATTTAATGAGTCCAGATTTTTCCTTGAATTCTACAGTGCCTAACTCAACTTTGTTTTTTTTTTATCTTAAATGAGATTGAATGTATGAGTTTAATTTTTTTTTATTTGCATAATTTCAGCGCACTTATAAAAAAGAAATATTTTGCAAAACGCAATTGGGTTAAACATAAAAAACTACCTGTGACATAGGATTAATTGATAAATAGTTAAGGGATTATTGTTTGTTTCTATGTTTTATGGTTTTATGATTTGTGGATTAGGAACAGAGGATCCGTGGGCGATGTGTTTATATTTGTTTTATGGCGTTATGACCTGTGGGGTTTTGGGGAATCATTAATAGATCAGCGTTTACGAGTTTGAATAATTTTTACCTACGAGTTTTTAAGAATGAAATTTCCTTAGGTTTTAATAACTTTTACCCGCAAGTAAGGAATAATTAACATTAATTTATTTTAATTTAAAATAATTATTATACATTTGTATTTCAGAAATAAATATAAAACAAAATAATAAAATAACATAAATAACAATAATATAAATTAAATAATAATTATTCATTTAAATATACCAAATTTTTAAGAACTAATATCGCTATCATAGTCGGTTGAAGAGTCGTCACCTGGATTAATTATAATTGAATCCGAAATTGTGTCCCACATCAGGTCGTGAGAAAAGTATTCTTCCTCAGTTCTTATGGCTTTTTCACACACTTTTCGCCAATCCTCAGCCGTTATTTTAGAAAATTCTTCTTCTGCTAACTTTTGAACATCTAATATTTTGAATGTTGTGTTTCGTGAGCCTACTCTTGCCTTGACAGTTGCCCAAATATTTTCAATGGGATTGAGATCAGGATGATAGGGTGGTAAACGTAGAACCTCATGTCCCATATCGTGAATAATATCGTCAATCTTATGCTTTGGATTGTGTATAACTCGGTGTCGTTTTATTACCTCATACAGTTCAAGTTTCAACATCTGTATAGTATGCGGAATATTGTTTTCGGTTAGCCATTGTATCATCTCGGATTTCTTGCTAGCAGAAGTAATTTGTTTTTCTTCTAATTTATTGTGATACGAGGCGTTGTCCATTACAATAACTGAAGGTTCCTCCAAGTTATTCAAAACCTGTTCTTGCATCCACTTGCAGAAATTTTCGAAGTTCATGTCGTCGTGATAGTCTCCCGTTTTTGTTCCAGATTTGAATAAAAGTTCAAGCTATATGATAGATATATTGTTAGATAGATGATGGAAGGTGGAGGGTAGTCCAAGTGGAAAAAAAGTATATGGCACATGCGCTCGCATATTTTTTTTTCTGTTCTGTTTGTGTGTTGGCTGATATAGTTTATTTTCTCCTTTGTTTTCTCATCTCGCAGTTGTGATTTGGATGAATATTTTTTTGTAGGTTCGTGTGTCAGGGTTGCTCAGAAAAATTTTAAAGCTAGGGTGGGAGGTCATTCATCATGGTCAAGTGTATAGCACATGCGCTGTCACATTTTTTGGTTCTTTTTCATTTTTTTTGCGATCTCAGGGAGAAATATAAAAAGCGTGGAACATACGATTTTTTTTTCCGCTGGATAGACATGATGTGAATGTGTCGTTGGAGAAGTTGTGTCTTGGTTTAATTTCAAGTTGGTATGTATAATGTATATAAGTCTTTCGCGGTGGTACATTATTATTAAATTTAATATGGTAAACTTAGGTTTAAATAGGGTAAAGTCGGATTTCTATATTCTAAATGATTTTTAATTTTGTATGCAATTCATAGATTTTTTAAATATAAGGTGTGTTATGGGAGTTAAAAAAATTACAAAAAATTATTTTAACACTTACCAACGTTTAAAACGCAAAATGTCAAAAATCGGTGTTTCACAAATAAATTATATTAAATCAGGGGGTTCACTGATTTTTATTAGACTCACTATTTTGAAAAGGAGATGAAAAAAAAAATTAGGCGTGTAATACAAAATTTTTTATTCAAGTCGTATTTTTGACGCACGCAATTTTTCAAAAACACTAATTTTTTTTTACGTTTTTTGCACACTTTTTATTTTTTATCTTTTTAATGCGGGTAGATAGAAATATGAAATTTTACGATCTTATAGAGATTATGGATTTACATGATTTTGGTGAAAATTGGATTTCTTAAATATCATTCAAAAAAATTATTCAAGTATAAAAAATTTTAAAAAATTAAAAAAAAACCTTTTTTACGGTTATCTGACAATATCGTTTTAATTAATTGTCATAGAAGGTTGAAATTTTCACAGCTAATAGAATCTATTGATTAAAATTTTATTTTAATTTTATTTCATTTTTTTACCACTAACGGGATTATAAAAGTAGTTTTACATATAATCTTATTACTCATCAGTGCATGCACGCATGAGTTTCATTTTTCTTTAGTCCGCATGGCAATATGATAAAAATTAATTTGATATCACAATTTTAATTTTAATTCAATCAAAAAATCGATTAAATTTATTCGAAATTACCTCATTTGTTCATTGCCAACCACCACCGACCAGTGGCAGATTACCCGTTATTTTATCAAAATCATAAAATCCAAATGATATTGATGGACTAAATAATTCATAACTTCTGTTCTAATTGTCTGATCTACAAGATTAAGATATTAAAATAATCAGTAAATGTTAAGCTATAATTCTGTATACAAATTATTGCGGAGGGGGAAGCGTTCTATACGAAAAGGGATGGTAAAGATGTCATCAATTCAATTTTCTGTATTAAAAATGCAAAATTTGATGAAAATTTTACGAATTTTAAAAAATTATGTTCTAAAATATTGTAGCCCCAACCCAACGGGAGGGGAATTTAAATGATTTTTTTACCATAAAAATCGATTTTAATCCAAAAAAATCATCCCACATGACATCATTAATTAATTAATAACTCCTAAAATACTTAACGGAATTTTAAAATTAGTGTCTTAAAATACTGTCATTAGGACACACATTAAATGTATTAAAAGAAAAATTTCAAATTTCTATGACAATTATGAAAAAAAATGTAAAAACAAATTGAATTAATGTTTTTTTACACCCACTTCGATTGATTAAAAATTTTTAAATAATATGTTATATTCAAAATAGAGAAAAAAAATTTATTACATATTATTTATTAATATATTGTCTAAATATTTGTTAAACATTTTAAAGTTCTAAGTCCAACAAAAATTAAGATATTAAATAAATTTTGAAATTAATTTATTAATAACATGCTTTTTGCGACATAGTGTTTGCTTCATTAAAATGTTCATTTCTTTTTACTAGAATAACGGATTTTAATCAAATGACTTTTTTTCGCTTAAAAACAAGTAAGCGCTTATTTTGATATATAAAACATATATATCTATCATCCTTTTCATACATTAAAACGTTCTAAAAAAAAAATTCATAAAAAAATCTTAAATAATTTTCTTGAAAAATAAATGAAAAAACTTCGAAAATGTCGTGTACATTTTTCATAATTATAGCCCAACCTACATTACAACCGTATGAATGAGTCGCCCAGTGACCGGTTCTTTGAAAAAATTTCAAAACAAAACTTACATTTTACGTGATAACTAATAAAGAACATTTTTTTCCTTTTTCAATTAGATCATGACGAACAAATAATATACCTATACCTTTTTGCATGTATACTAACATCTCGATATATACTCTGCAGTCTATACCTGTGAATTGCATAGCATGTGGTCTATATGTCTCTCTGTGCTGAGAAAAGAATAGCATAAGAGATAAAGTTAAAACAATTTGCTAAGAAGAGAATCGCATACCTATTCTTTAACTAATACATTCAAATGCATTTACATGAGTTCTGAGTTTGCTTCTGAACTAGACCTACCCTTAATAGAAAATTGTAGATTTAATTGGAAAAACAAGGATGGGACATGCAACGGTACTGACATTTTGCGTATACTTTTTCAAGTCAAAGGGAAAGGGTAGCAAAGTTTTAAACAATCTGTAATGTAAATTGTAGAACCAACTTATTTCCACAATTCAAACCAGAAATTCATACGAAATTTTTACATTAAGCTACAATTAAAGTCCTGGTCCCTGGACACAAAGAATCACAGTTGGCAGAGAATTACCCAGATAGGCGCCTTTTTGTTTTTTTTTTTTAATTTGGTGCTTCACTCACATACACTGTATCAGCCCTATTAATAAAAATACACCATCCGCTCGTAAATACACGTTTTACCTAACACATGGATAGTGGACTTATCCGTTTGATAAAATAAAATATTAATAAACTTATTCTGTCTTCATTTTATCGGTTCACTGAATAACACCGAAAAGTAGGCAGCACTTCCCTCAATTGTACTACATATTCAAGTAGTTTTTTCATTTTTGAAAGCTAACTGTCATGTCAGTCAGCTTTGAATTGAATTGTGAACGTTAAAGTTATCCGCTCGTTGAACACCAAAATTGGTGAGATAAGTTATCCGCTCATTGTCAAATGTCATTTAAGGTTAAAACACGTTTATTATTAAGAATTATAAGTTAAAACATGTGTTAGTGTTGTTTCATGTCTATTTGGTGATTATTAATAGGGCTGTATATGTGATATATTTCTCTTCCTTATGTTCTTATTCTAAGGTTCGTGCTTTGTTCTTACTGGTCTGAGGAAACAGAATACGAAGAAGATGATAAAATGGACACAAAAAAAAGTAGAAGTGTTCGTAGGCAGGGATGGCCACTACTTTTTTTACATTTGCTACGTAGTTTATGCAGTTAAAAGTAGTTAAATGTAGTTAATGAAACAAATTGTAACAAACTTAAATTCAAATAGCAAATGATCTGTCAGTTGTAACTTTGAAGGTTGAACTTTGAGTTAAAATGTTAATTTTTTATTGAAATTTTATTATTTCTCTAAATTTACTATGTATGTATATGAAAACGTAACAATTTGTAGTAAATAAGACGTGTAGTTTATTAAATTAACAATACTTGCATCGTCGTTGCTACGTACATAGATAGAACGAGTGCGTGAAGTTAGCCCCCCTTTTTTGGAATTTGATATTTTTGAAAGTTGTTCCCGATTTGTTCCTCATTGTTCCAAGTTTTTTTTGAAAAATATTCAAAAATGGGGGTTTTAGAGCCAAAAAAACCGTTTTTAACCTAGCCCCCCTTTTTTGGAAAAATGCACAACAAATCGGGAACAACCTGGAACAACTTTCAAAAATAGCAAATTCCAAAAAAGGGGGTCTAACTTCACGCACTCAGATAGAACTTAAAATTAGAATCGGAATCATGTTTCCGAAATGTTCCCACAGAACATTATATAACGGAATGCAGCCAGATTCCTGAGTCGCAAAACGTGCACTATGTACCTAATTATGTTTTTCTTAGTTATGGATAATATTTCTTTATATTTGATGATTAAGTATAGCATGCCACTATTTTTTTCTTCCGTATTTGTATTAATTAATTATCAAACCATTGGATTTATGAGGAAGGTTATTTAGTTCTCAATGAAAAAAACACAAATAGGTGCTTCGTGAGATACAGTTAACGGTTTTTTTCTCATTTTCTTCTCGGTCATGTAAAACCAATAGAATTTTATTGGTTTACATGATATGGGCACCTGCAAAATGTTGGTGTAATGGTAACTGGTAAGGTAGTGTTGGGGGGGGAATTTTATACTATAGTACTTTCTGTCTTCGTTTCCAAATGACCGGAGTTTCATATAAAGCTCTCTTGCAAACAGCTTTTCCCACAATAAAAGAACTGTTTGGACCTCTCGAGTAGATTTTTCAACAAGAAAATGCACGGATTCACAACCCCTGCGTTGTAAATGCTTTTCTTGCAGGTGAAAATGTGGAGTTGTTGCCGTGGCCACCATATTTACCCGATCTCAACGTAAAACTGAAAATAAATATAAGAAATTAAATTATTTAAAAAAAGACCTATACTCTATTTTTCCGAAAATTTTGTAGGTGCGTCTAATCATTATATTGTTTTGATGAATGACCGAGAAGAAAAGAAGAAACAAATAAATAAATAATGAAATACATTCATCATATTTTCATTAAAAAAAATACCGCTTATGCGGTTTTTGTGTTTTCCTTGCAAGATTCAGTGCAACACTGAATGACTAATAATATATTCACAATAAAAGGATTCACTTTTTAATACCTTTGGAATAAAATAGTTTTGAAAATGGCTTCACAGAAAAAAAGGGTTTTGGTGCTAATTTAAGTAGAATACTTCGCTTTTTCCCTCATTAACACCATTTTCCATTTTCCATTTTCGACGCCTATTCCTTAATACGTACTTGCAAATGCGCCAGTTACTGATCCTTTTGTTCTCTCGATAATGACAATATCATCTGCATAAGCAAGTAGTAGACTTTTGAGAAATTGTATCTTTGTTGTTGATGCAAGTGGCGACTTTGATGGTGCCGCTGAATTTCTTCATCGTCATCCTGCACAAGGAGACGAGTTTGGCAGGGAAGTTAAGATACGATATGACTGTAAAATTCATCCAAATTTATATTCATAATTATATGCTATATCTACTTTTTAATCGATAAGGAAATTCCTGGTTTAAGTTTTCACATTTAAATTCTACTCGTACAAAACAATATTTTTCAGAAACGGCAACCACGAAATTTTTGGTACAATTTATAAGGTTTATATACCTAGTAAGTGAGTTGTTAAATCGTTGGAAAGGATTTGTCTCATAGATGCAATTAAAATCGTGAAAGTATATGTTATGTATCCTTTCCCTTGACCAGTATCGGTTTTTTTTAATACTGTGTTTGTTTTGAATTTAATATCTTTTTAAACCTAGTACGCTGCTGAGGACTGTTATATACCAAGAGTCCCTACATAATATATTATGTAAAGAACTGACTGAACTGGCTTAAACACTCACAAATTTTATGTAAAAAACCTCTTTTGATATTACTCATTTCTATTTTATGTGAAAATGTGTGCAATGTGATACGAAGAAGCCGAAGTAAGGAGAACGAAAGAAATCGTAATGCATTCAATGCATTGCGTGTTTCCAATTCAATTCTCGTTATAATAAGCGTGTTTTTTGCAAGTCCATATATAAAACGGCAAATATGAAGCTATACTTTACTTATTACTTCGCCCCAAAAATATATTTATTATTTTAGTGTACCATGAATAAGTATGAAATCTTAGTTAATAATTGCTATGTCAAAAATCGTATTGACAGGAACTCAAGTTTAACGATTATGTATATTTTACAACCATTCTTTAAAGCTTCTATTTACATTTTACAAAGATTTTGATCTCCTTTGATTTTGTATAGCTTATAGGTACATACATATTTACATTAAAACTTATGACACAAATTTTATAAAAAGTAAAGTAATAAATAATGGAATCAATTTTCAGATGTATTCAGATCTCTCTCACAAAAAACACGTCGCAAATCACTTACTTCGACCACAGGACGAAAATAAAAATCAACAGGGAATCCATTCATTGTTCTCTTTGTTTTTGTCGTTTTTATACATAGTTATGTTCGAAAACTTTGCGTAGAAATTCGTTATGCGTGAAAGGAATCAAAAGTTCAAAGGATGTAGTTCTATTCAATGGTGGTCAATTGGTTGTTTACATCAGCACGTGCCCTAATTTTGATATAGCAAATGGTATGGCATTGAGATAACAAATAACATCATCGTTAGCCACCCTCAACTGATATATATCTCCACGTCTTCGTCGGTCGGTAGCTATCGCATTGAAATAAACCTAAAGGGGCAACGCTCGAAACCGCCCACCTCCCGATTCTGCTCAAATACTACTTTATTTGTTGTATAGGGGATCAATGTCATGTCATGCCATTGCTTGCTCGTGGTTGAATAGCAGTGTTCTTCCTTTTTAAAAAAATAAAAAAAACAATATTTTCTTCCTGGTCTAAGTGAGGCAACACACGGTCTAGACAAATCACCCCGAGTTATTGAATAAAAAAAAAAACAGTCCAAGCAACAATGAAAAAATACCCCCAATTGCCCTTAATGTAATATTCTAATATTGTGCCCTGTTTTAGGAATTTCTCTCAATGTCATCTTTATAATCTTTTATAGAAAAGGTCGGTCCTCAAGATTTTGCTATTTTCCGGAATATCAAACGCTGATCCTTTAGAATCGAAAAAGCAGGAAGACGATTTCTTATTGGCAATTGGAAATGGAAATTTGCGTATAATAAATTTATGATTTCGTGACTGGATACATTGTGGCATTTTTCTTTTTATTTTTGCGGTACAGAAGGGATGTAAGAGGAAGTGTGCTTTTATTTGGCAAATTGGTCAAGTGATTTTGCAAAAAGAGGAGGAAAAAACATATTTATATTCACAATGACTGGTATATACCTAAATATTCGCATATTCGAGAACATATCCTTATATTGATAAAAAAAATATGAAAATGAAAAGCCAGGCTATTTATCAGTGATTTTTATAGGGTCATGAATATGGGTTTTCTAGAGTGAGTGATATAGGAAGTGATTCTTTGAGTTTTTGCATGGTAGGTATTATTTATTCAATAACTAATAAAAGTTGATTGAGCAAAATTCGTACTTTCTGATTGAATTTTTTGTTAAGCATTTGTTGCAAAATAAATCGAGTTGTGAAAAATAATTGTATGAAATTTGGTATGTTTAAAAAAAGAAATAATAGCTCATAAAACCACTTAAATCCTGGGTTTCTATAAAAAAAAAAATCAATCAATATGTTTATCTCCTCTTGTCGCAAGTTAATCACCCTTTTTTATTAGTATACCCGCCGCGCAATAAAGGGGTTATATGAACATCGGTTAATATCATTTTGATGAGACTTTCCATTAATACGGTATACCTATTGTTAGAAATGTATAGGTTAGAACCAATAATGAGGACTGTATTATAATTTATATTCAAAATAACCAATCGACTTTATTCCACTAAGTAACAACAATAATTTATTTATTTTTCTGAAAAAATAAAACAGCAACTCCTCAATTTAACAAAATAGGATGTTTCATTCTCTTAAATGTGATGCGCTTGTATCGCTTGTATAGTTTTGGTGCTTTTTTTGTTGGGGTTAATTCCCAATTATAAATGGAAATAAGGCCCTCGTAAATTAATAACAACGATTATTATAAGGAACAAAATTATTTTTCTCATTTGTTCTTCGAAATAAAACAAAAAACCCTTTTTTGTTTTTTTTTGCTTGCTTACATAAATACATTGCTAGCAACTAGCATTACGGCGTGTAAACAGTAAGGTATGTATGGGAGGCCATGCTGTCCCCATTCAACCCCCGTGCTTGGACACACTATAGGATTTGGGGTAGGTGCGAGGTTGGGTGTATGTAAAGTTTCTTTAAATCCAAATACTTTATATGCAAAAGAAACTTAACATACACCCAACCTCGGACCTACCCCAAATCCTATAGTGTGCCCAAGTAGGGGGGTTGCCGGGGGGGCAGCATGCCCCCACCATACATACCTCACTAGTTATACGGAGGTGAAGTAATATGGGGGTTAAAGCCATTTCTGAATGGGAATTAATACCCGTGGGTGTTATTCCCTTTTTATTGTTGGGATTAATACCATTTGAAAGTGGAATTAACATCCGCGGGTGTTAATTCCAATTTAATTGGGAATTAACCCCCACGGCACACGGGGGAATATTTTTAAATATGTGTGCATTTCATTTCACAGCGGAGATATCTTTTTCGGAACTTAGTAGAGTGGAAACCTATACCTCTGCAGTTCAATAGGCACAAAACTTTACTTTCAGTAGAAAGAAACTGGTCTGAGATTTAGATTTTTTTTGGATTTGATTGATTTATTGCATTCCAGCAATCCTGAAGAAAATTTCTAAAACAAATTGAATATGTGTAAGTATATAGAATACAAAACAATTCAACAGTGAAGGCGACAGTAAACCTAAATACACAACTGAACCAGGGAAAAACTAGCGACCCATAGTCCAGTAAATTGGAAAATGAAAATAACAAAATTGGATAGTAGTTCAGAAAATTCCTCTATAAACAACATGCATTTCTTTGCATCCAACCTTCTATGGAAAAATATTTATTTTAGACGTGACAAGCGAAAGGGCTACGTACCTATAATTGCATGTGTAAAAAACACGCTCCATTTAAATCCACTCCACCCATATTTAGAGTTTAAGTAGAACTATAGTAGGATAAGAATTTTTGCACGCAGCAATTATTACCTTTGGCAATTCTAACAACTCTTCTTCTTTCGAAACATCCTACTTTGCTAAACGTACGCCAAATATTTGTATAAGTGCCACGCCATGTGGGCCGCCGATTTATGGATTTGGTAACCGTATAAGAAAAGAAGAAAAACCCAATTTTGTGATGCTTGCTAAAAACCAATATTTTTTTTACTCACCAACAAAAATTTGTTGTAGAAATTTGAAAAACGCTGTTGATTTTATTGCATTAATTGTTACAATCAATGTTTTCAAGAGACATGGCTCTGAATTCCACAACCGAATTGTTGTTGTATAATTTAGTTAGATTTGTATCCCCGAGTTATGTCCCCCCCCCCCCCCCCCCGAGTTATGTCTCCCCCTGCTTGGGACTGCACGGTTCTTTGGTGAGTTTCTCTTGATTCCTTTCATCAAAACTGCACTTACTCCACAATTCAATAAAAAACAACAATTAACAAAACTTAACAATGATACTTTAAAAAAAGACGTCAAAAACAATAGTATAGTCTATCGATTTATTTAATTATAATTCTAAATAGACGAAATAGCAATTTCAGCAAATTATTTAAAAGACCAAACTGTTGTAAAGTACGCACTTCACAACCTCCAACGGTCATTTCTCATGCCCTTTCATGACCCCATCCATCCATTCAACTCCACTTCAAATTCCCATGGTCATCATTTCCTTTGATTGACCAATATCAATCCCACTCCAAATTCCCATGGTCATCATTTCTTTTGATTGACCAATATCCGACCCACTTAAAATTCCCATATCATCATTTCCTTTTAATTACTTACAGATTCCATCCCACTCCAAGTCGTCAACCACGCAGTCAACGATCGCTCCACTTAAACCCATTCACTTTTCCAATCCGCTAAACTTCTCCAATTTCATTGCCTGTCCCATTGAAACAAAACCCATAATTCCCAGATCATCATTTTCATTTATACATATCCAACTTTTCCAACCTATTAAACGAACACCAGATGGCAACTACAAACAGGCACACTTGTGCATGGTTGCATTTTTCCGTAGTTGTCGTAGTGTCGGGTGACGAGGAATCGATAGGTCACTCTGTATCTTGTGTTCGGACATTGCGGTCGGATATCTTATTTCTTTTCCGTCGTAAATCTTTACTATATCTTTTAACAATCTATACTATTAAGTTAAAATAAATAAAACAAATAAAGAAAACTCAGTGTCTTAAACTCTTAAAAAAACTTAAACTCTTGTAAAGTAACTATATATAATTAGTACTAAGTTAATTATAAATAAAACAAATAAAGAAAACTCAGTGTCTTAAACTCTTAAAAAACCTTAAACTCTTGTAAAGTAACTATATATAATTAGTACTAAGTTAATTATAAATAAAGCAAATAAAGAAAACTCAGTGTCTTAAACTCTTAAACTCTTGGTGAATAATAACACAAATAAATGGTAAGAACCCAACTGAGAATCGTGCTTCTCAGTGAACCAAAAAAATAGCACAACATAAATTGGTGTCAGATGTGGGGTTTGCCTGAAAAGTGTTTAGTGCCAAGTGATACTCTTTTTTTTACAAACAACACAAAAAAAAAACACACAAAAAAAAAATAAAACTACAATCAGTGATCCTGAAAAGTGTTTAGTGCAAAGTGATACTCTTTATTCCCAAACAACAAAAAAAAAAAAAAAAACAAAAAAAAAAAAAAAAAACTACAATCAGTGATAAAAAAAAAACCATAACAAAACAATAATCCGTGAAAAACAAAATCTGAGAGAACTAAGGACTACACATTCATCTGTAACCCTCCGCATCCATCTTTAACCCGCTGCATCCACCAACAACCTATTATCATCATTTCACAAAGCAGAATTTTCAAATACAATTTTTTTTTACTAGTAAGCTATCTTTTAATTATTTTTCTTTGCTATTTTCTTATCATTAATTTAATTCTTGCGTAGCCCTAAGATTTTTTTTTTATATATATACATATATGTAAGTAATTATTGTATACATGTCTCAAGGTGAAATAAATAAAACCGACGAATCCGAATCAACGTTAAACTCGTCCGAAACAGATAGTGATACAGAATCCGACACCCCTTACAATACTTCTCCTTCCTCTCATTCTACTCCCATTAAATTACTGAATATGGCTCCTAAGTTAGATAGGTCTTTTGCGTTCAAGCTCATCCCAGAGTTTGACGGGGACAGATCGATCTTACATAAATTCATAAATGCCTGCGACTTAATCGCAGAAGAGACCTCTTCTTCAGATCTACCCATTCTTCTTCTTATAATAAAAACGAAATTGACTGGAAGCGCATATAATGTAGTTAAGTACACTGACTTCGAAGATTGGAAGTCCCTTAAAGAAAAGTTACTCCAGCAATTCCTAGAGTTTAAATCTCTATCTCAATTACAGGTAGATCTCATCCAAATGAAACAGCGAGCGAACGAATCTGTTCGTCAGTTTTCAAACAGATTAGAAAAAACTTTATCCCATCTGAATGATGCTTGCATTGCAAGTGAACGCTCAGATAAAGCTGACACAATCATAAGTCTTAATCGTAAGACTGCGTTGAAAGCGTTCGAAAGAGGGCTTAATTATCGAGTAGGTCTAGTTATAAAAGCTTCAAGATTTAATACATTGACGGAAGCCATTGAAGCAGCCGTCCTAGAAGAGAAAACTAGTTCGTCACATCCTACACATTTGTCTACTAGCTCATCACAAAGCAAATCCAGAAATTCAATTTCATGTAATTACTGCAAAAAGTTGGGACATAACATAGAATAATGCTACCTAAAGAAAAGCAAGGAACAGCTTCCTTCTTTTAAATCAGAAGTAAAAAAGGTAAATATCACTTGTAGTTATTGTAAAAATCCCGGCCACCACATAAATGAGTGTAGGAAAAGAGAATACAATAACAATAAAAATCAAAATAACTCGAAGCCATTTTCATCAACAAATCAAAATCCAAATAAGCATTCGGAAAACTATTCAGAGGCCGGAACCAGTGGCAGGCTTCGGACCCAAACTTAATCTCATCTCGCCACATCTTTCATATAAACTTAAATAATAAAATTAGTTGAGTAGATTGATTCTATAAAAATTTCATCCGAAACCTTGCTAAATCCTCAACCTTCGAAATTTCTCATTGATGGTGGCAGTGAAATTAGTCTGATTAAAATAGATAAATTAAAACCAGGACTACCCATTGACTCAAACATCATTCATTCATTATCTGGTATTACTGATTCCGTGATTCGTACTAAGGGTGTTATATACTTACGCATAAACTTACCCAAAAATATTACTATTTCTTATCCCTTTCACGTTGTAGATAAAGACTTCCCTATAAGCACTGACGGAATCATAGGTAACAATTTTCTAGATGATCATAAAGCTCAAATCGACTATAGGACTAAAATGCTCACATTTTCTTTTCAAAAATTCATTATCGAATATGATCTAATCCCTTCACATTTAGTCACTATCCCACCAAGATCCGAAGTCGTAGTCCCTGTTCTTAAAGAAGTTAATGTGGACAGTATATGTCTCTCCCAACAGTTGATGGATTATGGATTATATATTGGCAATAGTATTACTCCTGCCAATAGTTCTATCTCTTACATATCTGTCGTTAATTCTTCTGAATCTCCTATTGAATTTAATACCGAAGACCTTATATTCGATGAAGTCTCCAACTACAACATTTTACGAATTAAAAATTATCTCGAATCATATGATAGAATTCAAGCTATAAAAGACCTAGTGGTGACAGATCACAGATATTAAATCTGTGTATCTTGTACAGCGAACTCTTCGATGTAAAAGGAGACAAATTAACTCATACCTCTTCTGTGCAACACCCAATCCTTACCCCCGATGCTTCACCTACATATATTAAACCCTACAGGTTGCCGGAAGCTCAAAGACAAGAGGTTGACAAACAAATCCATGAGATGATGGACGATAACCATCGAATAGTCCGTGGAATTTCCCTCTTATCGTTGTTCCAAAAAAACCTGATAAGGACGGTAATAAAAAATGGAGAATCGTCGTCGATTTTCCCAAACTCAACGACAAAACTGTCGGTGACGCATTTTCATTACCCAACATAACTGATATTCTAGATCAGTTAGGAAGCTCTAAATTTTTTTCCACCTTAGATCTCGCCAGTGGATTCCATCAAATCCAAGTTAGACCGGAAGATGGAGAGAAGACCGCCTTCTCCTCACCATTTGGTCATTACGAATTCATTAGAATGCCTTACGGATTAAAAGGTGCCCCAGCCACCTTTCAAAGGTTAATGAATAATGTATTGACTGGTCTTCAAGGTATAAAAACTTTTGTATATATGGATGACATAGTGGTCTATGGTAAGACTTTAGAAGAGCACAATTCAAAACTAAGAGAAATCTTTGAACGCCTTAAAATGCATAACCTAAAATTGCAACCCAAAAATACCAGTTTTTGCGAACAGAACTCACATACCTAGGACACGTGATAAATGAATCAGGTACTAAACCCGATCCACAAAAAATCGAATGTGTAAAGAATTTCGCCCAACCCAAAAATGCCAAAGAAATAAAAAGCTTTCTGGGACTCGCTGGATATTATCGCCGTTTCATAAAAGATTTTGCAAAAATCTCCAAACCTCTTACTAATCTTTTACGCAAGGATGTTCGTTTTGACTGGACTCCTCTTTGCTCAAATTCCTTTCATGGATTAAAAGAAAAACTAATAAATCCACCCCTTCTTCAATATCCTGATTTCACTAAAAATTTTATCTTAACAACAGATGCTAGCAATGTTGCAATTGGAAGCGTCCTTTCCCAAGGTGAAATTGGTAATGACCTTCCTATCTCATATGCATCTAGAACTCTCAATAAAAGTGAACAAAATTATTCTACTACAGATAAGAAACTTTTGGCTATCGTTTGGACAGTCAAACATTTCCGACCATATCTGTATGGAAGAAAATTTCAACTTTACACGGATCATAAACCTCTAGTTAATATCCATAATTGTAAAGATACAAATTCTAGAATGATGAGATATCGTTTACAGCTCGAAGAGTTTGAATATGAAATCATTCACAAAAAAGGTGAACAAAATACAAATGCTGATTGCCAAAGCAGTATTGCAAAAATGACTCTTCGTTCAGGTACAAAATCTCCTCCTACTTCTTCTCAAAATTCATCTTCTGAATCATCGCCAAAGTCGTCTTCTATCTCAGCTACTACATCGTCAATTACTAATTCTTGTTCTACATCTTCAAAAACATATCTTTCTACTACATCGTCAATTATTAATTCTTGTTCTACATCTTCAAAAACAAATCCTTCTACTACATCGTCAATTACTAATTCTTGTTCTACATCTTCAAAAACAAATCCTTGTACTACATCGTCGAATACTAACTCTTGTTCTACATCTTCAAAAACAAATCCATGTACTACGTCGTCTAATACTAACCCTTGTTCTACATCTCCAATTCCTAAATCTAGTTCTCATCCTACATCTTCAAATAATAGTTCTAATTCTTGCTCTACTACTTTTAATACAAACCCTAGTCCTTCATATTCAGACATGAATTCTAATTCTTCTTCTAACCCTTCAACAAGACGAGAACTACCTCAAAATGAAATTAAAACTATACTCAAAGAATTTCATTTAAATCCTATCGGAGGACACTGTGGTGTCGACCGTACTTTTAAACGCACACGACTTTGTCATAAGTGGAAAAATATGTTCCAGGATATACAAAACTTTATAAAAAATTGCGAACTTTGTCAAAAGAACAAAGTTACTAAGTACACAATGGAACCAATGGTCATTACTTCTACTGCTACAGAACCCTTTGAGAAAATTTCTATCGACATCGTTGGTCCATGTCCTATCACTAATAATAATAACAAATATCTTTTAACCTTCATTGACGAGCTTACAAAATATACTGATGCAATACCTTTACCAAATCAAGAGGCTAATACAATCGCAGAAGCATTTGTCAAAGAAATAATATTTCGTTATGGCACACCCAAATACGTTTTGTCAGATCAAGGACAAAATTTTCTTAGCGACATATTTAAAAATGTATGTAAGCTTCTCAAAATAACTAAACTACAAACCACTGCATACCGACCACAGTCAAATGGATCTTGCGAACGAAGCCACAGAAACTTTGTAGAATATTTGCGTTGTTTTATCAACAAATCTCAAGATGATTGGGATAATTGGATAAAATATGCCGTTTTCGTCCATAACACGACCCCGAACACTTCAACGTCATTTACTCCGTTCGAACTCATGTATGGTAGACAAGTTGAACTTCCTTCTAGCGTAACAAAAAATCCAGAAATTTGTTACAATTACGACCTTTATGCCAATGAACTTAAATCAAGACTTCAACACTGCCATCAGATAGCAAGAGACAATATCCTCAAGAGTAAAGAATCCTCAAAACAGCAATACGATAAGAAACTAAACCCTGTTGATTTTCAAATAGGAAACCTAGTTTTACTCAAAAATGAAAGCAATCCCAAAAATACAAATAAAAAATTACTTCCCCTTTGGTCAGGACCATACGAAATCATATCTACGTCAGGAGTAAACTCAAACATTAAAATAAAGAACAAAATAACAAAAGTTCATAACAACAGACTAAAAATTTATTCAACCTAACTAATTTACCCCAACTTCAATATTCTTTCCAGAAATGGATAACCTACTAATTCTCATCTTTATAAGCAACATGGTTTTAACCTCCCAAATGGCTATAAACACCGAAACCCAACTACACGAAATCATCGATCTACATAACAAATCAGGACTATACTACGAAAACGTTGGTAACCTAAAATTATTTTCTAATCAATGGAATTTAGTCATATACACTAATCTCACTGAGTTAGACTCACAATATAAATCTATTTTACTGACCTATGAAAAAATTTTATCCACATGCCAAAAACTTCTTTCCTCTAACGAATACCTAAGTCAATGCGAATCCCTTCCTACCCTAACTACCATGTTACTAGATCGAATAAAATCCCAAGATATAATTATTAATAAGTACTTAGGAACTACTATAAAACCGAGGATACAAAAGAGAGGACTAATAAATGCTATTGGCTCTATTTCAAAGCAACTATTCGGCACCCTCGACGACGAAGATGCCAAAATCTTTTCACAACATATCAATAAACTTAAGCAACAACAACATTATGCATCCCATTTACACGATAAACAAATTTCCATATCAAAAAACATTATCCATCAATTAAATCTTACAAACGACCAAATTACTAAAATAGAAGACAAAATTAAAGAAACCGATAAAATCATTAATCAGATAAGCAAAAACACAAATAATAACAACATAATCAATAAATCCTTTCTTCAACTAAACGAACTTTTCACGATGTTTAACTCCTTATCAGAATATTATTATTCAACCAAAGATCACCTCCTTGATGCTATTTACTCCGCAGCCCATGGAAAACTTCATCCATACCTTATTGATCCTTCTAAACTCACCGAAGAAATTAAAAAGATACAATTACTTCTTCCAGAAGAAAATCGCCTACCACTACCTTTACAAGAAAAATATATAGATACACTTTTCAATCTCTTAGAAACTCATGTTTACTACATTGATAACCACATTAATTTTGTATTAAAGATTCCTTTAACTTCTTCTAAAAACTATAACATTTATAAAATGACTAGCATACCAAATCTCCTCGAAAACAAAACCTATACAATCATAATCCCCGAAAATCTTTTCTTGTAGTAGACTCAGAAAACCAATCATATTTTCTCTTTGATAAACATGACTTGGATAAATGCCAAAGAACAATGAAAAATAACTATCTTTGTGAACGAAACGCACCAATTCTTTTCACACATTCTAGTAGCGCTTGCGAACTGAATTTACTTTCAATTTTACAAAGTGAAATCAGCAATTGCAATATTCAGTTAATACAAATATACCACCCAATTTTCTTCAGTTAGCAGACACTAACTCTTGGATCTTTGTTTCTCCAAATCCAGAAAATCTTATGATTAAATGCAAAAACTTTAACTCTCACATACAAATGAATGCAACTGGTTTTCTTAAAATCCAAGAAACTGCGTAGCAAATACAAAATATCAATCCTTAAACTCTAAAACAAACTTCGAGACAAAAACCAATTTGAACTTTATTTCACCAAATCCAAATCTTCCCTTAAATATAACACCGCCACAATTTGAGAAAATTCCTAACTACGCGACAAAGTCCTTTAATATAGTTACATGATCAAATTGATGAACTTAATTCTATAAGTAAAGATATAGAAAACATAAAAAATTCACGGTTCATATATTCTAAAGTCGATCAAGAAAATAAAAATATGGTAGTCGTGTTCCTTCTTGCAATGTTCTCCGCCATACTTATGGTTATAATCATATTACTCGTACGATATAAAAATAAAACCTTCGTAAACACAAACAAAATATCGAATTGCTTACCATTAAAAGAAATAAAAACCTCAGATCCAGTTCAAACCATCAACGTAAAAATTCAAGAACCATTACCAATACCTACACCTCGTCTAGCTCCATCTAATCTTTCTCGTTCACTTCCGATTCCATCTTCTAAAGCCGAAACTCGCACCATTCCAAGGTAAAAGTTTCGTTCTTAAGGGGGAAGGTGTTGTAAAGTACGCACTTCACA